>JANRFK010004893.1:17570597-17588170 GCA_030068395.1 Apalone spinifera | reverse complement strand
TCTGTGTGTCAGTGCACTGTTCAATGTTGTGTTGGAAGTATTCCTTGAGACGGAAATGGCAAAAGTAGGCTTCCAGATCACCGCAGAACTGTATCATGTTAGTGGGGGTGGTGGGTCAGAGCCATTGCTCTGCCCGAGATAGAGCAGACTCTTCTGCCGGGCTGAGTGTATAGTTGGAAAGATTGACGATATTGCTGGGTGAGTTAGGGGAACCACTGTTGTGGCCCCATGTGGCAGGTAGGATTTTAGACAGCTTACAGTCCTTTTTCCTCTGTAGAGATGTGAAGTATATAATGTAGATCTCCTGTCTTATTTTAGTAAAGTCCATTTGTGAGGAAGGTTGGTTTTTTATGAGAGACTCCAGATTGAAGAGCTCTTTTTTGATGTTTTCCTGTTTGCTGTACAGGATGCTGATCAGGTGGTTCCTCAGTTTTTTAGACAGTGTATGGCATAATCTCTCACTGTAGTCTGTGTAGTATGTAGATATGTATGTAGAGAAAGTGCTGAGCTACAGTTCATCTTCAAGTTTGACTCAATCAACTCAGGATTAAACAAAGACTGTGAATGGCTAGCTAACTACAAAAGCAGCTTCTCCTCTCTTGGAATTCACACCTCCAGATCAGCTACTAGAAGTGGGCTTCATCCTCCCTGATCAGATCCACCTCGTCATCTCCAGCCTGATTCTGGCCTGCCTCTGGAAATTTCCACTACATGCATCTGACGAAGTGGGTCTTTGCCTACGAAAGCTTATGCTCCAACACTTCGGTTAGTCTATAAAGTGTCACAGGACTCCTCGCCGCTTTTGCAGATTCAGACTAACACGGCTACCCCTCTGATACTTGACACCATATTATGTGTGCTCCATAAGTAGCTGTGAACATTTTCCTTGCAATATACTCTTCTACAGTGTTGCTGCGACCATATTTGAATGATGGGCAAAGCACTTCATTTTCCTTCCATGCCTTAATCCTTTTGATCACAAAAGAAAAAGTAACTTTAGCAAATTCGGGGATTTAGATTTTTATTTGATGTGACAAGTCCTAACAACAACCGAAACATAAGCAACGCCTCAAGTTATGATGTGGACTTGTTGGTCTCTAGTAAACGCAAAGGGGAGCGAGTCTGTGGGTTTTTTGTCAGTCAGAAAAAACGCCGGCAGCTTTTTCTTAAAGCCCTGAAGGTTGCCAGTCCTGTTACAAATTGCGCATGAAATATAAACAAGCTAGTGCTAGAAGTAAAGTTTAAGGACTACATTTGAAATACAGACTGACTTGCCAACCTATCCTTTAAGTTTCCTCTTACAGTATAAGGGTCAGATTGTCAGCCAATGTATATTGGCATTGCGCCATTGATTTTCTTCAATAGATGATTAAAAAAATGAGGATTATAGGAAATTATAAACTTCACTTCAAATGCCTTTCTGCTCTTATCATCAGTTCTTATTTGTTAAATAATGCTACTGGACTCAGTACTATGCAAGATGTAATTAAAGATAGCACTTGTCCTGTAGCACTTACTGGCAGTTTATTTCAGTACTTAGCCATCCTGACGGGAATTTTTTCCCAATTGTTCTCCCTCTTCCTTGTAACAACTTTTTAGGTACTTGAAAACTGCTATCATGTCCCCTCTCAGTCTTCTTTTTTCTAAATTAAACAAACCCAGTTCTTTCAGTCTTTCCTCATAGGTCATGGTTTCTAGACCTTTAATAATTTTTGTTGCTGTTTTCTGGACCTTCTCCAATTTCTCCACATCTTTCTTGAAATGTGCCCAAAAATGTGCCCAGAACTGGACACAATACTCCAATTGAGGCTTAATCAGAGTAGAGCAGAAGAATCACTTCTTGTCTCTTGTTCACAACAATTCCGCTACTAATATATCCGAGAATGTTTGTTTTTTCTTTCTCAACAGTGTAACGCTGTTGACTCATATTTAGCTTGTGGTCCACTATGACCCCTAGATCCCTTTCTGCAGTACTTCTTCCTAGACAGTAATTTCCCTACTTTGCATGTGTAAAACTGATTGTTCCTCCCTAAGTGGAGTACTTTGCATTTGTCATTATTAAACTGCATCCCGTTTATCTCACATAGTTTCTCCAGTTTGTCCAGATCATTTTGAATTTTAACCCTAGCCTCCAAAGCACTTGCAACTCCTCTCAGCTTGGTATTTCTGCAAAACTTTATAAGCGTACTCTCTATGCCGTTATCTAAATAATTGATGAAGATATTGAACAGAATTGGTCCCAAAACTGATCCCTGCAGAACCCCACTTGTTATGTCCTTCCAGCATGACTGTGAACCCTTGATAACTACACTCTGGGAACAATTATCCAGCCAGTTATGTACCCACCTTATAGTAACCCCATCTAGGTTGTATTTCGTTAGTTTATTGATAAGAAAGTCATGCAAGACTGTATCAAATACTTTATTGAAATCTAGGTATACTGCCTCTACCACTTCCCCCTTATCCACAAGGCTTGTTATCCTATCAAAGAAGGGTGACTTGACATGATTTGTTCTTTACAATTCCATGCAGGCTGTTACCTATCATCTTATTATCTTCCAGATGTTTCCAGATGGATTCCTTAATAATTTGCTCCATTGTCTTTCCTAGCACAGAAGTTAAGCAGACTGGTCTATAGTTTCCTAGGTTGTCCTTATTTCCCTTTTTCTAGATGGGCACAATATTTGCCCTTTTCCAGTCTTCTGGAGTTTCTTCTGTTTCCATGGTTTTTCAATGATGATAGCTAATGGCTCACATACCTCCTCATTCAGCTCCTTGAATATTTTAGGATACATTTCATCAGGCCCTGGTGACGTATAGACATCTAATTTCTCTAAGTAATTTTTAACTTGTTCTGTTCCTATTTTAACTTCTAAACCTACCCCATTTCCACTGGCCCATTCTCTGTGTTAGGCAACCCATCACCATCAACCTTTTTATGAAAACTGATACAAAGAAGTTGTTAAATATCACCATTTCCACATTTTCTGTTTATTGTTTTTCCCTCTTCATTGAGTAATGAGTCTACCTTGTTCTTGGTCTTCCCTCTTGCTTCTACTATATTTGTAAAATGTTTTCTTGTTATTCCTTATGCTTCTAGAACAGCCTCTCCCTTAGTAGCTTTCTCCACCTTCTGAAATAAAAAATTGTCTCCTATGCATTCTAAGAACTTGTGGGATAATCTGTGCCCTGCAACAGTTTTGTGTTCTCAGCAGATATCTGAATAGTTGAAGTTCCCCCCTCGCCACCATGTTCTATGCTTTGGATGATTTTGTTAGTTGTTTAAAAAAAGTCTCACCCACCTCTCTTCCTGGTTAGGTGGTCTGTAATAGACCCCTTTCATGACATCACCCTTGTTTTTTTACCACTTTTATTCTTACCCAGAGATTCTCAATAAGTCTATCTCCTCCTAGGTCCATCTTAACCTCAGTTCAAGTATATAATATATAAGACAATACCTCCTCCCTTTTTCTCCTGCCTATCCTTCCTGAGCAAGCTGTAGCTTTCTATACCAATACTAATCGTGTATTCCATAGTTGTGCTTTTTTACTACCATTTCAAGTTCTTCCTGATTATTTCCCATACTTCCCAGTACTCAAATGGACGCTGGATTCTGCTGCTGTGAGCACTGGGCAGCTCAAGGACATAGGCTAAAACCTTTAAGAATGGCTTTTGACTTTTGGGGCCTCATTTTTGGGGCATCTATTTTTAGACTGTCTCTATTGGGAATTGATTTTCACAGGTGCTCAGTGCTATTGCTTAGTTCACCTAGAATTGTGAGTGTTCACCATCTAAGACTCAGGCAGTCCCAAAGTATCTTGAGGTGGCTCCCAAGAACTGGAGGTCACTGTTAACTTTTGTCAGCTGCTCTCCCCTTTCCTAATCTTTGCAATGTTGTATTATCAGCAGGTTTTTTTTATTCAGCACTAACCTGTTCTGTTTCCTGATGCTAGCCTAGTAATATAATGTAATCTGTTTAGCAGTGTGGAGCATTATGTATTTTAAATGTTCACCTGAATAATACATACAAACTGCTGACATTCGGTCTGCTCCCAGATTAGGCTACATGCTTATTTAATGATGCTGAAAATGTTAACATTGAAATTCAAATGTCATTTAAAAATATTTGTATTTAACTTCTCTGAGTCAATCCTTTGCTCTCTCTCCCTCTGGCATATTCAAATCGGGGGTGAGGGCAGCACTCTGACACTGTGAATACTTTGAATGATGTACTGAGCAATGTTGGCATTTCAGTCTAATTAGTTGCAGCCTATTTTGTGATTTGTCTTTGGTCCTTTTTGGTTGGTGGCCAAGTATTTTTTGTATCGTTTTTTGTACTCATTGTCTCATTTTAAATGTCAACAGACCCATGTTTGTGTAACTGCTTTTTGTTTTGTTTTTTCCTTTGTCTTCTCTCCATGAGAATCTGTGTCAGAAAGTTTGACTCAGCCATGCCGAGCCACACGGTGTGAGGAAAATACAGCTTCTGATCAATTGGCATGTACAGTACCGTTTGGTAGGTTCACAGCTTCAGCAGGACCATGCATTTTTCTTGCTCAACTTTAACATTCACTTTTTTTCCTGAAAGTAGAATTTTTCTAGATTGGTTAAATCCGCTTTGGGCTACATTACGTCAGGGCTACACTGCAGCTGCATCAGGAGCTAGATCTGAATTTTACTTGTCAGGCCCAGCTCTAATTTAAACAGACTAATGTAGATTCCATTTCTGTCATCTGATGGGAGGGGCAGGCAGGTATCTTGAACCAAGCAAATCACTGGCTGAGAAGATATTCTGGGACACTTTACTAGTTTACTTAAGGTGCATCTACTCAGCACCCTAAACTCGAAATAAGATACACAATTTGTTCTATACAAATTGCATATCTTATCTCAAATCTATTTCGAAATCGCGTATTTTTAAATCTGGCACATCTACACAGTGCGAAATTTTGAAATAACACGCTATTTTGAGCCATCCCTTATCCCTCGTGCAACGAGGTTTACCAGGTGAAATAGTGTGCCTGTTATTTTGAAAAATATATTGAAATAACGGGCGGTTTGTGTAGATGCAGGGTAGCTGTTGTGCAGCATAGACAAACCTTAGAAACTGGGAGGTGCTGGGGGGGGGGGAGAGGGTAAGTACAGGTAAAAAGGTAAATATTACCCTGTGAATTTACAGTGAATGTTCTCAAGTTGACACTGAGTGGCACGTTTTTAATCTGTGGAGCAGATTGGGCCACAGCAAATGAGTGGCAATATCCAGTTGTTGAGAGAGAGAAAAGGAGGGACATGTTCATAACTTTATTGTTTGATTCTGTTTGACTGTTGTGGTTTTCAACTTGGTTTCACTCCATAGTTCTCTGATCACTTGGACGTTGTGTCCAATTCTTGAATGTCTGTCTTGCTAGATTTGGCACCAGCACTTTAGGCAGTCTAAAAGGAGCTTGTAGGAAAATCTTGTATTTTCTGCCCTTAGGTGGGATGTGTCATGCCGCAGCCTTTCTAGTCTTGGCTCAGGGCAGCAGAAAGGGTGGCCCATCACTGCTGGGTGCGCACAGACTTGCAGCTTTGGGTGGTGTTTCTGCACCGCAGGGAGAAGCTTGCAGGCAAAGCACTTTTCAGTTGCTTACGCTAATATTCATTATGGCAAACAGGAACCTACAAATCCCATTAATTTAGTTCCATGTAAGCTCACATTTGAGCTTTGACGGTGATCATGAAGTCAGTTATTGGCATGTAACTGCACAGTAATACATGGATGTGCTGCACACATTGAACCCGATGTTTTAGGGGACAGAAAGCCGATGTTTCAGCTGCACATTACAACCACATGTGCACGCCAAACAAGCTGTAGATGTATATTCATGCAGATGAAAATGACATCAGGAAAGGATTAGAAAGTGCTGATACGCAAACAACTTGATGTAGTAGTGCACATTTTCTGTCCTTTAGGTTCACACTCCTTCTTTGAAACCTCTTTTGCTGACAGAGTTTTCATATTTCTGCAGAGGAAGTAAAATTCGGCACATGTGCAAAGTGAAACTAGGTGGGCTTAAATTGGAAACACACTTTTGTCATCGCTATTTATTACAATGCATGACAATGAAAATTGCACTTCTGGTGAAACTATAAGTGAAATTTGAAAGGTCATTCACACTTCTGAGCTAAGAAAAATGTCACACTTTGAACAGTGCCATGAAAAGCAAAACACCAGAGGAAGGCCTACACAGTTTGTTATGATCAAAAGGATGACTTAAAGTTTTGGAAATATAAATCTTATTGTTGTTAGACAATGTTGGATGAATTACTGGTAAATGCAATTGTTTGGCCAAATAATGTTAAGGGGGAAATTACCAGTTAATAAAACTAAGAATGAAAAACAACTTTTGTGAAACCAGGTTGAAATATAACCCAAAATTGCATGGATTAGTAACAGTATAAAAACCCAATAATTGTGTATTCCAGAAATAACTTTTAAAGGGAATCTGAAGGTAGCAATCTCACCACTGAGCTGAGACTGCTTCTTCTGGTCTTTTGGACTTCCACCTCTGCCTTGGTTCATAATTTAAACTCTGCCTTTTAATGTGCAATAGGCGTTGGCACTTCATGGCATGCATCATAGCTGGAGGTTAGGTTAGAACTTGCTTTTATTGGGGCGCATGGGGTATTTCCTATTTTTCACTTGAAATGTATGTGCACAATTGAAAGAAGACCTCACTCTGCTCCCAAGAAATGCACACCAGATGTGTCTTTTATAAATGTTACATTTTGAAGCATCTTGACACATGCAAGTAGGTCGAATGCTATTCATGCTCCATCAGGGCATGAGAACCCCTTCCATTCACTCAGCTGTGACGTTTTGTAATAGGCAAAATTTTTAGTGTTGTCAACGACTCAGTGTTCGCTTTATTGACTTAGGCTGCAGGATCTGATGCTCTTATTTGAATCATGTACAGAAGTGTCAGGCTTTGTTATTTGCAAGGCAATCAGATATAATAAAAAAGGGAATATTGCCAGCATCTGTTGATTCCTGGGGTTCTGCAGCTACAATGCTTGTCCCAAAAAGAGTGGGTTCCCAGCTTATGGCTTCAATTAATAGAATGCAATGAAGAATTTGTCAGTTGCCTTGCTAGCCGGAGAAAGAGAATAGGAGAGAAGTTTTCTGCTAGATGTTTCTTGTGCTTGTCAAACTGACCCCCTTAAGCTTAAAGCATTTGCATCTTTCCTGAGTTGTAATTTGAATTGTGTCCATCATCTGGGTGGTTATAGTAATGAATAATTAACATGGATGGCACCCTGGCTACCAAGTTGGTGTCTCTTGCATTCACATATGCACTCACACTCTGATACTGACAATAAATGCTAGCTCGGTTATTGGACAACAGGCCAGATGGGTCTTGAATCCTAAGAGGCTTTGAGACCTGGATTCTGTAAAACCTCAAAGGAATGTGACTTCCTACTCTAAAGGTGTACTTCTGAGACTGGCCTTCCACAGCTGGAAAAGGAGTTCCTGGAATGGCAAATTAGCCTGTTGACGTATGTCACATGACACAGCTTTTTGTAATAATTCAGGTAAACTAAACAATCAAGAAAATACATCTTTTATTAAGGGGGAAAAGAATCCTTGAGAATTACTCTTTCAGGGTGTCTTGGCAATATGTTTCCTCTATGTTCTTATCATTCACCTTTCACAGTGTTACTGTATGGCACGGCAATGTTTTCTATGTATTAACATTCTACTGCAGTGAATCCTCATCATCTGTGTTATTTTCAGGAGACCAGAATCCCTTTGCATTCAGTTAGTAATATCATGACTAGTCGGGTTTTAAAATATGGTGATTTAATTAGCTTGCAACTTGTCCTGACAGCCAGCATTAAACAGGTGCTGCCTGTAAACACCAAGAGACTTCATGTCCCACATTAGTCCCTGAAACTCCGAAAACCAGAAAATCCGGAGTTAAGGTACACTGCAGCCCTGCCCTGAAACCCTAATTCTGCTCCATGGAGCTGTCCTGATACTGAGCAGACATGAGGAATGACTACAGTGCCACTTCAAGTGGTACGCTGTCCTACAGAACTGCACTCGCTCACACGTTTACAGGCAATCCAAGGACCCTCAGCTAGTACAGGCATGATCCACAACAGGCTGCACCGCTCCGCTGGTGATGCAAGGAAGGGTGCATCTGCACCCCAGGGGGCTCATTTCTGCACTGAGTTATGTCAGTTGTGTGCATAGAATAGCAAAGTAATCTATTTGTGCTGTGGGAATTTGTAATAGATAGGACAGTTCCCTGCAGTTTAGAGACTATGCCAGAGGGAATCCTTGGGACATCTGACTACCCTAGGGATCTTGTGTAGAGTAGGTGCAGTGGTTGAGGGTAGGTCAGGCACTGCCAGTTGGGGTTCACATTTTCCTAAATGAGGACATTGTCTCCCAATTTTTCCTATTGCTCCATATCATCTGTCTGGCAGCTGGATTGGGTATCACTCAAAGAGGGCAGAGTTAAGGCAGTGAGACAGGGCTAGGGTCTACCTGAACTCTGACCCATCCCACAGTGTGCTGGGAAGCACAGCCACTGCAACCCATTTTTAAGAGTTCACCTTGCACTTCCGAGAGATGAAGCATAGCTCAGTTTCCAAACATTCAAATGGGCTGATGACTGGCTGGAATATCTCCTAGGGCTGTGACGTGTGCTCATTCCTTCCATTGGGACACAAGCGGGTGGGGGAACTCTTGCCCTTATGCACCCACACAGGGCAAGAACAGTTGGCCCCAATTGTCTGAATTTGACCTATTCTCCAATTCCACACTTCGTGTAAGTAATGGTTGGATTACGAAACAGTCACAAACATCATAGGAAAGGCTCAAGTCAATTAGGAAATGGAGAGCTAGCATTTCAACTGATATAAATCAGCACAATTTCATAGACTCCAGTGGAACTTTGCTGATTGGCATCACCTGATCTGAAATAGTTTCCCTTTAACACACACAATGTAGCCTGTCAGTGTGAACGTAACCCAAAGCCATGTAGGCAGCAGGAGACTGATGCAAACCACCTCAGACCCCAGCTACAAAGCACTTTCCTGTAAGTTCCATATATGGTAAATGTTTATGGATCACTTGGTACCAAATGGCATATCTCTTGATTTTTGAGCAGCAAATACTGTTCTTGCCTGGGGTTAATTTTATTTTAACATGTCTGATTGTATAGTCCCACAGAGCAAAACAAAAACATGGGCATTTTGTGTGCATGATTCGCCACAATCCCTGTTTGCCATTTCTGTGTTTTAAGGCTGCACATAGAAAATAACAGGTACTATCCATGCTATAAAATTATTTACATCATACATATACACAGAAAGGCTATGTCTAGACTGGCAAGTTTTTCTGGAAAATCAGCTGCTTTTCCGGAAAAACTTGCCAGCTGTCTACACTGGCCGCTTGAATTTCCGCAAGAACACTGATGATCTCATGTAAGATTGTCAGTGTTCTTGCGGAAATACTATGCTGTTCCCGTTCAGGCAAAAGTCCTTTTGCGCAAAGCTTTTGCGCAAAAGGGCCAGTGTAGACAGCTCAGATTTGTTTTGCGCAAAAAAGCCCCGGTCGCGAAAATGGCGATCGGGGCTTTTTTGCGCAAAGGCGCATCTAGATTGGCATGGACGCTTTTCCGCAAAAAGTGCTTTTGCGGGAAAGCTTCCGTGCCAATATAGACTCTCTTTTTTTCTGTTCATAGCTGTCATTTGGGTTCATTGAAATCAGGAGCAGTTTCAAAGATAACTGACATTGACTCATTCAAAATACATGAGGCACCAAATTCTACCCTAGCTTCATGGTCTGTGAAATTCCACTTACTTCAAGGGGTTTGACTTCAGTGGAGCAGCAGGCGCTGTAACTCAGAGGAGCTTCTGTCTTGGTTTGTCTGTGTTTGTTTTTTCCCTGTTTCACTGGTGGTTTTGAGGGCTGGACAGAAGCTCGTTTCTCCCTTCCCTTTCATCGTACTCTGTAATTGGCTGATAATCCATATAGAATATAAGATTCGGTCCTCAGTAACACATGGAGGATTGGGATTTGACCATTTTAAAAGTGGTATGCTTAGTAGTAGATCAGCTGATCTGCATTATAACACTAGTATATTCATTTGAGCTATGAGGCTATGTCTACACAGCAACATTATTTCGAAATGACTTAGTCTGCGTCCGCATAGCTGGCAGTTATTTTGACATAATGTCGAAATACTGTCAAGCTAGAGGACTTCTTACTCCAACTCCTGTAACCCTCATTGTACGAGGAATAAGGGAAGTCAGAAGAAGAGTGCTTTAATTTGAAATAAGTGCTGTGTAGATAATCCCATTTTTTAAATAAGCTCAATTTGTGTAGCTTATTTCGAGTTAAGCCCTGTTGTGTAGACGCGCCCTTACTTACTTATCCAACTCTGGAACAGGATTGAGGGGATATGGAAAACACTGTATACTCAGAACTCCATGACAAGTAATTTGGGGAGAAATTTTTCAGTAACCTTGCCTCTCTTCTGTGAGCACAGCTTTCATGAGCGTAAAGCTTAGTTACACTTCAACTACCTGACTACATGCACAAACCAGCTTACAAATTACATATAGGTGCAGATGTTATCAACACACATCTGACTACATGCGCAAACCAGCTAGTCATTTGTGTATTGATAATATCTGCACCTATATGTAATTTGTAAGCATAAAACATTGTGGGTGCATTTTTGGTTATTGTATTGTTAAGAGATTTCTCTAGCTTTCCTTTGTTCCATCATTTATATTTTAACCTTCTCTAGCTCTTCCAAGAAAAGTTTTAATGTATATTAAGGAAATGAGGTAGGTAGTAATATCATCCCCCATAAGAGGGAAACTGAGGCACAGAAAGGTGAGTGACTTGCTCACAGTCATATATGAAATCTGTTGCAGAGTGGGAACCCAGTATTCTGTGATTCCTAGTCCAGTGCTTTAGGTTCAAGACAATAATTCTCCTTTCCTGATACTGTCTAACAATTTTGGGCAGCACATTTTTGAGCAAGCTTGTCTGTTTTGCACTTGCTGTGTATTCATAACCTGGGGGGCATGGGGGTTAGTAGTGCACATTAATGTAGTAAGAACAAGACAGTGGCAGGGAATTCAGGGTAGAAATGACACGTCTATAAGAGGTCTGGTTAAATATCTTTGTCAATCCAACATTTTGGGAGTGTTGTTTCTGATGCTTAGAGCAGGGCATGTGTTTGTCACAGAAGGCCACTGGTGTTAAAAGAAGGAGTGAAACAGCAGGTGAAATGAGTGCCTTGAAGGGAAGCAAGCCAATGACTTTTCAAAGGTTTATTTTGCTTCTTAAAAAGCTTCCCCGTAGCTTCCTTTTAATCCCTGATTAAAGAATGAAAGTAAATATGCTGAGACACAGTTCTAATGCTAATACCTCTCATGACATAATTATGATGTATTTATTGTACAGGCTTATTTTATTTCTCTCAGTTGTCTTATGCAGCAATGCTCACTAGGCAGTCAAAGGCAAAGCAAAACAGAAACTGTGTTTCCAACTAGATCTGAGAGACAGGCACTTACATGTATCCCAGATGCCATTACACTCTGTAAGACATACTGTTGATTACCAAGGCTGAAAATTCCAGTGCAAACAAAATTGTCCTTTGACAGGCTGGTCCAAAACAGTGAGAGATGGCATCAGTTCACTCAAATGCTAAAGACCCTTAAGGTTCTTGAATTAAATGTCAAATATTTTCAACAGCCCCTAAAATCATCACATACTCCTTGGTATCAAAAACAAAATTAACAACCATTTCCATCATATTTATTCAAATTTCCTTCCCGCCAGATGCCTGCCAGCATGTAGCACAGAAGAGTGTTTTCTGCTATATCAGTCTTTCCATGGGCGGTGGCTGTACCATGTTCCACATCTCCACACGGAATCCCTCTTTCTCCTGCCGGCTGGGGCTGTAGGTCCCTTGAGTCGCCCGTTTGTTGGCAGCTATGACGGAAATCACAACTGCCAAGAAGAGGATCAATAACAAGGCCAACGTTACTGAGCCAATGGCGGTGAATATGTTCGAGATCAAGTCAGCTGTCAACTGGAAGGATTGAAATAATTGCAATATAATTGATGTTAAGAACACAGAGGCACATATACTGGAGCTACCATGGTAGGAAAATATTCTGGAGTATTAATTAAAATATGAGATTTAATATTTTAAAGAACATATTTGCTGGTAGAAAAGTAGATCAGCCTTCTAAAGTTCAGTACTATAGGTCCTGTGGAAAGTAAATATTGCAGCATGCTATCTTTTGAGCACCTAACTAGAGCGGGGTGAATTGTGTGTAGTGACGAGTTGATTTGACAACTTTCTGCCTGCTCACAAATTATTCATGAGCAGATTGTGTTTTTTCTCAAATGGAGCTATTATTCAGAAATGGTTTGCTGAATTGTTTTTACTAACAATGGTTTGTCCACAGTTGTTCACAAGCTATTCGTTCCGAGTCTTGATGTTTAAAATGTTAACAGTTTTGATTGGATATATCAGCACATGGCATTTCTGTTTCTCTCCCTGGATGAACTAGGTTTCTGGTGTCAAGGCTTGGCAGTTTCAGATTTTACTTTCCATAAATGCTTTTTGTAAAATACACCATTTCTTTGAACATTCTTACCAGTAAATTGTTTCCTGGAATATTTGCATAAGGTGAACACGCAAATCTTCCCTGGGAACTGCATCTTTGGGAAGTAGAAAGATTAGGGTCTTCCACTGACTTTGTGACCTATGCTGATGGGAATTTTAGGCCATATAAGGTCACTGATCCTCCAGGTTATTGACAACGACCTATCCTAAAAAAATGGTTAGAAACACAACAATATAGCTATTCCAGAAAACAGCATGATAGACAGGGTTGGCAGACCCTTGTTGGGCCCTAAGCAATATCTGGTGGTGTAGGAAGGTTTCAAATTGAGAACGCACACATGAACATAATTGAAATGCATTTGATGAAAAAATCCAATCAATAAATATTCACAGAAAATATTTCATAGTAGCCTCCCAAATTGGCTACTACATACAGAGCTTGCATTTTTAATTATGGAGATGTGCCTGTGTTCCCATAATTCCTTTTCAGGAAGTAATACACTGCAAGTTGGATATATAGATTGTGTTCCTTTCTGCCTTGTTGTTATACAGTAATGGGAAAGGTAATAATGTCAGCATGTACCATGTACAAGCAAACAGACCTGCCAGAAACCTCTTTTAGGGTTGGATTTTTGGCAGATAAAAACATTTGTTTAAAATAGTCTTTCTGCAGTGATAGGAGCCATTGAAATGATGTGGGTGTCATGGAAAAGTGGTCCCTGTGGACAGAATGACCCTGCAAGGAATTGGTCTTCCAGGCAGATTTTGCCATCATCTTTTGATGTGTATTACAAGTGACAATTCGGCGGTTGTGGATGCACATGTGCTTGTGGCAGGACTTTCAAATCCAAAATGTTCAGAAACAGAAAACAGCAGGTCAGAACTCAATTCCCATTTCCCAGAGAGTTAGATACAGCTTGTTACAGAACACTATTACCCACATTGAGTGATCTGCTTAATAGTCATTCCCATGCTGTATGCAGGGAGAGTCTTGCTGAGGCTAATACTCCATTCAGCACAGGGACATTCTAAGCTGGGCATGAATTTGCTATCAGTGCCCAGAACACACATCTTGAATCCCACTGTTCAAACTTTTCTGCAAATGGAATGACAGCACCACAGGAAAAAATTAAAACAGATTTTTACTTCTGGATTTAAAAAATCAAGCTACAGTAATAACGGCAAGTTTGGCTGAAGGGCTGTCCTTTTATAACCAGCCGTGATTACACTTTCCTCTGCCCTTGATCATTAAATATGACTCCAATAATTTAAAAATAATTAATTATCCTATTTAGAAATAACCTGCTCCAGGTGACAGATTGCACAGTACCCAAGTACCAGAGATAGTGCAACACCAAATGTGTCAGTCTACTATATTTTTCTGTCACAGTATGTCTACACTTCTTTCCTCTTCTGAGAGAGGAATGCAAATGCAGCTAGCTGAGTGAATTGCAAATGAAGCGCGGATTTGAATTTCCCGCACTTCATTTGCATAATCGCGGACGGCTGCTATTTCAAAATACCCTATTTTGAAATAACAAACGCTGTGTAGACGCAGTTATTTAGAAAGAAACCCCTTCTTTCGAAATTACTGATAAACCTCATTTTTTGAGAAGTAAAGGTTATTTCGAAAAAAGGGGTTTCTTTCAAAATAACCACGTCTACACAGCGTTTGTTATTTTGAAATAGCAGCGGTCCGTGATTATGCAAATGAAGCACAGGAAATTCAAATCCGTGCTTCATTTGCAATTTCGCTCAGCTGCATTTGCATTCCTCTCTCGGAAGAGGAAGCAAGTGTAGACATACCCTCATACTAGGAATGTCATTTCATACGCTCTTCTGCTGGCATTTTAAAAACACTGTTTTCTATGTCTATTGGTGATCCAGTTGTATCTGTCTGTGCTTATATGGATGGTCCTTATCACTGTAGTAGAGAGAATCTCACAATCAGAAATGGATTTTTATTCTTACAATGACCGATGAGGTATCAACTTCATGTTACAGATGGGGGAAGTGAGGCACAGGTATATTAAGTTAATTGCCCTGTTTCCTGTATCCAAGGTAGTGCCACTAGTTTATCATACCTCCTTGCACTCACAGTTAATTCTGTGTTCTGGGTTTGAATGGGGCCATCTGTATAATTTATTGTGCTCAGTACAACAGGTACTGGCTATATGTAATGGCCATGGTAGACAAGAAGTCTGACTAGGTGATCTAATGGTCCCATCTCATCTTAACATCTGTGAAACTGTCTGATGTTTTTCCAATCAGCAGTAGTGTAAACCCTAGCATAACCATGCCTAGGAATAGACTTGAATCAACAGTTGATTCTAGGTTCATATCCCATTCCCGTATTTTTGGAGATGAGGTTTACACACTGAAAGAATTAGTCTGGTAATTTATACATGCAAAGAAACCACAAATATCACAGCAATAAATGTCAAAATTATCCAAGCTGCATTTGTATTATACTGTTCAATATAGAAATATATTGGAGTCATTCTGCTGAATTTATGACTGAATTCTTATCCTTGTTGCATAACCAGTCAGTGCCTGGATATTCTGACTAGTGCAATAGAAAGGTTTATAGAATTGCTATTATGGAGAAGAAGCTTGCCCCTTACGTATGCTTCTTGGTTTTGATTCAGAAGCATTCTTGACTGGAGAGTGATCGGCACTGGAAAAAGCCAGTGGAGCTGCAGATGTTCCTAGAAATGAAACCTGTCAAAACATCTCAACCTGATCCAATCTGCCAAGTGGCTACAATTTTGATAAAATCTACAGAGCCATTTTCTATCATAGAGGGACATACTGACCAACTTTACTTCTTTGTTCAGCGTTCACTGCTGATTTTACAATATTAGAAAAAAATCACCCTTCCTCAATGTACTTGGCGAGGCCCAGCTAAGCTATTAAAAACTCTGGGTCATGGACTCGCCTCTTGATCTGTCAACTCTCATAGCAAAGCTCGGGTTTACAGTGCGGGTATCCTCATTAGCGCTCGCCATGAACTGATGTAGAGTTGCCAGAAGGTTCTGTAGTCTGGTCCTATCAGGATCAACTGTTCCTTTGCTAATTGATTACTGAACAGTTGATTTAATTTTGAAAACATGAAACAAATTTTCTTGTCTGAAAAAGAATGAGAAATCTTAATTGTGGGCATCTGGGTTGGCTTCTCTCTATATTTGGTATTGATGAAAGCACTTGGAAATATGAAAAAAAAAAACTTCCCAGAGAACCAGGAAAGATGAATCCCTGAGCAGCATCTTTAGGAATATAATTGTCTTGCTTTTAAGGGGAAGCATTGTCAACTAACAATCCCATAATAAAAACATATTTGAATAATTGTAGTAGCTGGATATAAAGTCAGGAAATGAAGAATTCAAGTCACACCTCGGTCTCAACTCATCCTGTTATTTCTCCTGGCTTTTGCCTTGCTCTTGGTAGGGAGCCAGCCGGTGAATCCCTCACTTGCATTAGTGAGCAGTTGCTCACATAACTACTTCCTTGGACTCTAATGTGCTTACTCATGCGAGTAACTGCTTACCAGCAGAAGGTGCTCACAATCTGGCCTGTGGTACGTATAAACTCATCCTCTATTCTGAGATTCTGGCAATACTGAGGCACTGAGTAATATATGGGATACTGCACGGATCATCGCAACAGTATCTTACTTTTCAATCTAGCATCATATTTTGCTATTACACTATGCCAACTTTCCTAGGCTAGCTGTGTTAGGAGTTCCATCTTTGATCTGAGGATTAGGTCATGGCCACCTGCTTACAGTATACAATATGTTTAATCGCTTTGTCACAGGACTGTAATGGGACCCAACACAAGCAGTTTTCCCTGGAGCTCTAAGGATAAAGAGAAAAAAATATCCTGGGATGCAAGGAAGGATGTGCGATATATTTCCCTGTGTCTCAGCCCAAACACATTGCTACAGAACATCTCGAACATTTCTGAATATTATACAACTTGCTCATTATTCTTCAAGACAGCTGGATATCAGAATACCTTAAAAGAGAATGTTAAACTCAGTGACCACCTTTCAAAATTCAATATTTGCTTATACTTACCACTGCTATTTCCTAATAGAGGTACAGTGCTGTTTCCAAACAATTAACTGTGTAGGGAACACAGACATAATATTAATTGACCAATGTTAGGTAATATTGTAAAGATTATCATGATGACCAATTCATAGGCATGGAACTGTGATGTTGCTGCTTCCTAATGTGAAGAACTATTAGCAAATGCTTTCTGTTTAATGGTGGCTACTGTAGCTAGAGGAATGACACAGAAGTGCTCAGACACTGTGCTGGTGGGTGCAGCATAGTGCCTGAATCAGTGATGGTATTTCTTCTGTAGTCCCCTTACTAAAGGGGCCTCTGTTTTAGTCTGAAAAGACCCTGTGTGCTACAATCCAGACTACAATTCCAGCCCTTGGGGAAAAACAGGAAGGAAGGATTCTTGTGGAGAGAGGACTGCTCTCTCCATGTGCTTGAAGAAAAGAGGCCTAGCAGTCTGGGACTCTGCCTTGGAGTTTGGAACCGAAGGGGGAGCCAGGCTGCTGCCAAGGACATTGATCCAGTCCAGGGGCTGTTGGAGGGCAGCCTCAGATGGGACTAGATGCCTGTTGAAACTGGGATTTAGCAGGCTGCTTCCAATAGGCACAGCATGAGGCAGTAAGTTTTGGGCCTTGTTGAAAAAATGCTGCCTGGGACAGAGCTGCTGTCTAGCCTGGACCAAATCTGCACTACAGCTGCAACATCAGCGCGCCAACGCAAGCAAGTGTCTGGGACTGTGAGTCCAGGGGTGTGCACACTCTGGGGTGGGGTCACTGGTAGTACAAAAGTTAGCTATATAAACTTAAATTATGGTTGTGTGTTTTGTTAATGCTGTTCATTGCTAAATCTGTTAATCCCT
>JANRFK010004893.1:17533973-17563064 GCA_030068395.1 Apalone spinifera | reverse complement strand
TGCAGCTTTCACAGCAAACCCCCCCGGACAGGAGATTAGCGTCCTCTTCTCCCCACCCCTCCCACCCTGGACCCTGCCCTCAGGAAGAACGGGGCTGCTCTGTCCCCTGGGCATCCTCCACCACTGAGCCACTGCTCTGGCCAGGTTCACTGAAGCCTGGGCAGTCAGGTTCCCTGACCCTAGTGCACAATGCAGCCTTAGAGCTTAACCCCTTCCTGTCCACGCTGTAGCCAGGGATAGGAGATGGCTGGGTTACGTCAATGGCCAGCAATAGCCTGGAGTTGGCAGTTGCCTGTCAATGCTGGGCAGGTTTACTTTCATACGTTGCTTCCAGCTACTGGGGAAATGAGGGAGGAGAAGTGATGAGCTCTGCAACAACAGGGGCCAGGTCAACCCTTTCCCCATCTTCCCCTGGGGCTGGAAGCAGCTGGGGAGAGAGGCCTGAGACCCTGGCTGCCCCTCCCCCCATGCTGCCTCAGGAAGACGTGGCAAGGCGGGGGTCTGTCCCAGGGGCCCATCCTGGCATGGAGGGCAGAGAGCACTGGGCAGGAAGGGGAGGGTCAGTCAGTCACCCCTTCTATGTGAAAGAGACATGGGAGTGAGTGAGTGAGTATGTGTGTGTGTGTCACCCCTCCCTGTGTAAACGCTACAGCCTTAAAGATAAGAAGATACATTTTCAAAAGACTCTAACTATGCAGCATTTCTCTTTACTGGGGCTCAGTCAAGTTGGTGTTAATTTGAATGTTTGTACTGCCTAGTTCTGATTGGTTGCTAACTTGCTTGAATACAAGCAATTTTACCAGTGTCCCGTATTCAGTACTGGGAAATAGGGTCACCCTAGTCAGTGGCAGACTGAAATGGAAACCAAAGGGTCATGCTTCCTAGTTTTCTGTTACAACTGGCCAGTATGTCACCTCAGTGCTAATCTGTTAATCACAAAAGTGTAATCATGAAAAATTTTTCCCCAGTTGGTGTTAACCTTCTGCAAAACAGCCATGTGGCATTACCTAGCATTGCCATGATGCTGTCAAGTGATGATTAAGAAAGTAGCTATTTGAATATTTCACACTGTCAGCCTACAAGGTATCAAGTCAACAGCTATTTTTTGTTGGTGCAGCACTTAGATTGCAGCCATATAATGCTTCCAACTGTAAATATTAATGGTAAAAAATAGACCTTTATTGGCTACATATTATATGCCTCACCACATGATACCCATCATTACTTTCCCAGATGTAGTTAATTATAGCTCTTGTTAACAAGTCTGTGTATATTTTTATCTTGTCAGCAGTTTTCTAATAGAAAGTCAATCAGTGCCCAGATGAGGGAGAACTAACAGCAGCAAGTTACGTGTTTGAAGGAAACAGAAAGAAATGCATATTAAAAAATGATAAATAAAAGTCAATATAAAATATGTATCCCTGGCCTTTCATATACTGATTATCTTCAGGTGGAATTCAAGTCTTCACACACTGTCCATATCTGGATTCAAAGACTTGATTTGACGGTGGCTATGTTAGGATTTTGGTGTACTTCTTTATTGCTGACAAGCAGTGATTTTGTGTCTGATACACAATCTGAACTTTGATCACATGTTCCCATCTATTAAATCCTGGGCATGGCTGCTGATCACACAGACTACCCATAGCAAATGTTATTCTACCTTACCATTACAGATGTTTCTGTTAGGGCGTGGCATTTGGGTGTGATTGGATGAAGCTGGGGGACATGTTGCTTTTTTGCTATCACTTGGAGACGGAAGTGAATGCCTGAGAGACTGTTTGTGTTGTAAACAGTGATGTAGATGGCATGAGGGTGGCAAGAAATGCTGGAGACTTCTCCCTCAACGTCTTAGTTCGGTGCTATTACCTCACTGCCACCTGCAGTTAGCTGTTGTTGTCTGTTACTAATATTAGAATATATGTGACCAGGCAAACAATATCACTTTATTAATGGTGACTGGAAGATAATAGCAAAATAGTGAATAGTTTCCTTTGGGAGTTTCCAGAGTCCTTAGAAACTTACTTAAAATCATAGTGGTTAAATATGGAAAAAAATCTGCAAGGTAATAGAGCCTATTTCCAAGTAAAAGCAGAAATTGGTCTGGTCCCTCAGTGGACATGTATCAGATTTGAATGTGATCCTGAATTTAGTCACATGGAGTGGAAGCTCCTCAGGACAGACAGAATAGGCTTTGTTCTGAGTTGGATCAAAAGGTATCTTTGCCTACTGATGAGAACTGGCTCTGAGATGCCTTTACATGTTAATTTTGCCTACTATCTTTCACCTATCACTGATGTCCTCTGCAAAAAAGCAGTGTACTATTTCTCCCCTCATAAATAGCTCACAATTCCCAGCAAACACGGTCTGTCACCCCCATGGCACTACCTGGCAAAGAGGAGCATTCCAGTTCTCTCATGAAACGTGTAAGAACAATCAGAAGAAGAATTTTTCTTTTCCACTTATTAGGTCTTGTCCTTTTGTGTAAAAAATGTCTTTCCCAATATGTTTGTCCAGCAGTAAGCAGAATGGAGCCCAAACTGCTTGAGGTCTCTAGGTCTATGTTTACACAGCAACATTATTTTTGAAATAACTAGTGTTATTTAGAAATAACATAGTCCGCATCTACACAGACATAATCGTGACATAATGTCAAAATACTGCCAAGCTGGAGGACTTCTTACTCTGACTCCTGTAACCTTCATTGTATGAGGAGTAAGGGAAGTCAGAGGAAGAGTGCTCTATTTCGCAATAAGTGCTGTGTAGACTGCACCAAAACTCAAAATAAGCTACTTCAAAATATGCTACACAATTGACATAGCTCAATTTGCGTAGCTTATTTCAAGTTAAGCCCTGCTGCGTGGATGTGCCCTAGATGCTATCACAGTATGAATGTTAAATAATAATTCTGAGAAGAACAAACCCTCATATATGTGTGGTGGAAAGAACACCATGTGTGTTCTTTGTCTGTGCCAAGGCATCCTAGAGAACTGAGGGCTCAGGGGATATACTGCAACTCTACTGCTGTGGCTGCTGGACATCTGAAATTTTCTGAAGCTCCTTACTTGGGAAAAAAATAAAAGCCAGAGCTTTTTTTTGTTTGAATTTTGGGTTTAATGCATTATGAGCACATGGCCACTACTGAGAGGGCCAGCTGGCTCCTGCAGTCCTAACTCAGGTGAAATGAAACAAAATGAAATGTTCATTGAACACAAGGATCAGTTAGATCATTCCCTCACAAACATTGACCAGCCAATCACTCTTCCTCATGTAAATACTGTTTAGGATAACTTACACAGTCCTTGCTTTCCTCTCCTTGTGCCTGAGGAGCAGCCCAACACTCCAGGTGGAATCTTGCCTGAGTAAAGAGTGCTGAACAGCACCCTCAGGGTCGTGTTTGGAGCTAAAATATTCAGAACATTAAAACGATCCGCCCCTGTCCATCTCATTATGTGTAATTGCCTCCAAACCAGTGAAGACCCATTTCTTTTAAGTCAGAGTGTATGTGTGCTTTTGATTTTTCTCTCAATAGAAACAATGCAAGTGCCACTCACTTGTAGACCCGAGACCCCTTTGAAGTCTCTTAGGGTATGTCTACACTGCCACCCTAGTTCGAACTAGGGTGGCTAATGTAGTCATTTGAACTTGCAAATGAAGCCTGGGATTTAAATATCCCGGGCTTTATTTGCATGTTCCCGGGCGCCGCCATTTTTAAATGCCCCGTAGTTCAAACTACCTGCCCGCGGCTCCACGCTCCACGGGCTAGGTAGTTTGAATTAAAGCTCCTAATTCGAACTACCGCTACTCCTCCTGCAATGAACTAGGGTGGCAGTGTAGACATACCCTTAGAGCTTCTGTGTTAAGGAAGGGAATTAGCCATGTACAGAAATAAACAAAAGACTTAGAATGGCTACAGCTGGCACTCTGAGAAGAAAGTGGAATTAAATAAACATGCTGACTATTTCCCCAGACTCTGAATGCAAGTTTCACATATTGTTTTTTCTGACGGCCTTGAGTGACATCCAAAGGGGTTCATAGACAGGTGACTAAGTCACAGTGATGCACTGTGATAAGTGCCAATAAACTGCATGTAATATATGGTGCCTAACTTAATAAAAGCATATATCTATGCTTTATGCAAACAGAAAATTTGAATGTAATGCATTAAAATATTGCATGAAAAAATTAATTGTAATTACACTCTACTGAATCAAAACATGGGTCAATTTCATTCCCAGTCAGAATTCACTGGCATTAAGTCAGCTATTGTGATCAATCAGAATAATTATCTTATAAGATTTAAAAGATGCTGAAATTAAGGTTAATATAGCATCAGTGAAACAACTGTATAAGATCCAGACACTAGCTACTGCAGGTTTGGATTTAAGAGGTTTGGTTCAACAGCATTCACCTGTATTAAGTCTGAATAATGCCAAATACACCTGTTGTCAAATACTCAATGATTTACTTATACAACTAAAACAGGACACCTTTTCACCTCTTCAGCCCCCATCTTTTCCTTAAGAGACAGGCATTCTCCTCCTATTTGGCTGGTAGAATATTCAAGATTTTTCATATTCTCAACTTTGGGCCTGCACTTGAAACAAGATAGTTGAATAAACTACCTGAAATACAAGGGTCCAGGTAATTATGGAAATACTGTAGTCATGATTACATAGTTAAGACTGAGCTGAGTATTGCAGTTAAAGTAAGGATTCCACCTTTTTGCTACATATGAAAACACTTTATCTTTCCCACAGTTGCAACCCTCACTCTTTCAATAGAAAATTAATTATCTGAGAACTTTGGTAACGTACGTTAAATGAGGGTCCTTTAAGAAATGTAGCACTAGTGTTGCACTGTGTTTTGTCCCAAATGCTCTTACTAACAAAACAATACAGGTGCTTCAAAATTCCGGTGTAGTCAAAACTCTTTGAAATCTCATGTGTTAACAACATTGGCTGGTGATTATTGGTCATTTTTGCCACCACACCATGTAAAACAAACAAAGGATCGACTTTCCTTTATTTCCCTCGCTGTGTGACTTCTGTTTTTATTTGTGAGGAACTGTGATTTCCTTCGTGGGGGAGAGAGCGTTCCTGAAAGTCACTGACATGAACATCTCCTTACTGGCGCATCCTACTGAAAAATCAGGGCCACAACCTTATAGCTGAGCACTTTCTATAATGTCTGGGTGATGGTGAAAACAATTCTGTTTTGCCACTGGGAAAACCCCTCTAGTTGCCTTGTTAGGATTGGTTCTGGGTGAGGAGTAAACGTGGGCAGACATGGCCAAGAAGTTCAGACCCAAACCTTCTCTAGGTGCGGAGCTATGTGGCTTCAGGCCACCAGTTCAGGTCAATTACAGAGGTTCCAGCCACAGAGCTTGCATCCAGATGTTTACTTTCCTAAAATTTGGGGAGTTGGATGTGAGGTTTAGGTTCAAACCATCTCTAGCTAAGGGAAACTATTTCAAACATAACCCCATTAGCCAGTTCCATGAGTGAGGGATACCATGGTTAAAACACCTCTGTGTCGCCTCTGGGCAAATCGCTTTGTCTTTCTCTGCCTCCGTTCCTAATGGAGAGGACCACCCATTAGATAAGAGGTGAGGGGATGGGAAGAGTTGCTCCCTCACACACCATTTGTTCTGTGTGAGAATCTCGAGTTCCCTGAATTTCGAGGTCTATTTCCTGAAACCCTCAGTGGCCAAAACCCTGCAGGCAGCCTGGGGCCTCTGCTCCCCAACCCTCCCGACTCAGCTCTCGGGACTTCCCTTTCCAATTGTACCTCTGCCCCAGCCTCATCCACTGCCATGCCTCACTTCTTACTGGCTCCAGTCTTGAGAAATGGAAGACGCACAGTCTAATGGATGTAGCTGGCACTCTGTTGTACTGGCCTTGGTGAGACAGAGGTGTGGCATGGAGACAAGTTTCCTCCATTAAACAAATCAAATGTTTACAGAGGACTGTAGTGCATAGACTGTAGTGCATGTAGTGGTGTGAACATACGCGCAAAATGATCGCATGTGCTCAGATACCACAGTTGTGGGGGCAATGTAGGTACCTACATTGATAGACATCAGTCACAGATGGACAGATGATGCACTAACTGAATCAAAATTGAAGATTAATCTTGCTAGAGGAACCCTCACCTATGAAAATTTATTTGAGAGCTCCTCTGAAGTGGTTCTTATTAAAATTACCGAGTTATCAAATCGTTATAAAACAGGCCAACTGCAGGGGGATCATTTCAGGAAGAATGTTTCCCAAATGGTGAATTTAATCAATTAATTTAAGCTCTGCGATAAATATGAAGTATATTTATAGGAACATTATCCATCAATTACAATTATATAAAATGATCTTGATGACAGAGGGGCCTCATTGTTCCCGAGTAGCACAGTCAAGTTAAAACCATTCTAGATAATGAGGCCCTCCTTACTGATGCATTCCACATGCTTAGTACTGTTATGTCAGGTTTGATTTATACAAGTCCATTATATTTCAGATTTTCCACTTTTATGGCTCCAGCACCCCTCAGTATTATTGAGTGCATCGTTGTGCTCCCTTTGCTTCTGTCATCTCGCCTGAGGCCTGCTAGAATCACCACAGATGCTTTCTTCTTGGCAGCTTCAAGCATTGTCTTTTGATATTCTGTCTGTTTCAAGAATTTCTTTTGGGAATTACCTCTCTGGATTCTTCAAATATCTCCTCAGGGGTTGCTAAGGTTGCCCGAGACTATCATACACAGGAGGCCAAATCCTGAAGCTAACATAGCATATGTAACTCCCAACTGTGTAAGCAGCTGTGAACTGGGCCTGATTATCCATGTGAGTTTCCCAGTGGGGGGAGTGTTTTGTGCTATTTGATACACAAACTTTTAGCTTCAATTAAGAGAAAGAATAAAACAAGAGAGAACCCAAGTAAAGTTTCCATAAGAGAGCACAGTGGGATCTCCCCTGTAATATGTTGAACCAGCCTACCTCATGGAATGACAGATGCCCCTAGAAATGCAGCCATGCAGACTTGGAGAAAGCAAAGACATAACAGCTCTACAACCATGCTAAGGAGATCTTCAGCTCTACCTTCTCTCCATGGCTGACAGCTCCAGTTCATAGCTGTCAGTCTGTCTTACTTTTCTCAGGCCATGCAGTTTAGTCAGTCTCTCAATTGAGAAAGAAGCTTCCTGTCACAAAGCCATTGAGAGGGGCACCACACAATGTTATGTCATCTACAAAGACTTCACTGCCCTCTTTGCTGGTTGTGACTGGACAGGAAAAGGACGTGAGAGATAGGAACAGGGTGGCTGTGTAAATGCTGCAAGGTCAGCTCGGACAGGATTTCTTTCTCCTTAGGCCATGTGCCAGTTTTTCAAGTAGATGCAGCCAGGTAGTCCATGCAGGTGCAAATGCACTCAGGGCACTGGAGCTGGAGAACTTTGTCTAGCATTACCCATAGGGGCATCTTACACATCTGCCACTCCAACCTGTCAGTTTCTTCTCACTGCGAGTGGCTGGAGTCAAAGCTCTCACACTTTTTCTGTTAGCGGAGAATTTTTTTCTTGTATATAATTGTAAGAGCATCTTCGGTTCAGTTTAAGGGTAGATTTAGATCTTGACTGCTCTGTGAGATGTCCTCACCAGACTTCAAGCATTGTATAGGGGGCCTATTCCCAATAGTGATTCCCCACACAAGGTACTTGTTGACCCTCAGGGAGGAACACATCCAGGAGAGGTGCTCTATCCGTAAAGCACTTACAAGGAGGACTTTTTGAAGCAGTACCTTCTGTAGCAGGCAGGCCAGAAGGCCTACTTTGGCCCCCAGAGCCATATCTGGTCAACAGCTGACAGTGGAGCCAATCAGTGAGGCCCCTCCACATTTGGGTTCCTCAGGTGGAGATGTCATCCACCTTCCTTGGGACATGAGGGAAGAGTTCCCACAAGTCTAAGACTCAAGCAGACTCCACTTCCTCTTTCAAGAGTAGTGTTGATTAGCACATTCTCATCCCAGCAGGCAGGAGGAGGCTAGTTCTTCCCCCAATACCACACCGAGCTCACTGAGAGCCTATACCATCACATCCTGTTCCAAATTCATTCCTGTATCACCTATCTCCATGCCAGCCACCTATCAAGTGTCATAAGATCTGCTTTTTGCCTTCTGGTCATGGACTCTCCTTTCATGCAGGAGCCCTACAGGCCATGGCTTCTACCTTACCTCTTCATCCTCCCCTGTGCCACTGGGTTCACCAGTAACAAAGCCACCATCTCATAGGCTGCAAACAGTGGAGTCAAGGCTGAGGCCAGGCCCAGCACCAAAGAACTACTCGAGATCAGTGTACCCCTTGGCACCATCACAGCTTTAGCAGCAGACACAATAGTTCAGCTCAATACCACCATTGGCTTTGGTGTTGACTTTGTGTCTGGTATCAGGGGGGAAGTGTGTCTCACCCAGTAGCCCCGATGCCAACTCTCCATTCTTCTTCAGCACCAATGCTGCCTACATGCTGAGCGTTGGGCTAGTCCAGTCCACTTGCCTCATTGGAACTGGCTTCACCTTTGTCACTGGGGAAATTTGAGACTTCTTGAGATCCAGGTTGAAATCATTGTCTCCCTCATCACCGCTCGATGAGTGCTAGATGCCACCGTTAGATCACTGTGAGTACCGAGATGAGCACCTGCCTGATAGCTAGGAGAAGGGCTCTTGATCTGGTGCTTACTGGCCCCCCAGTGCCTGACATCTCCTTGGGATACTCCTTACTTCCCACGGTCCTGTTCCTTGATATGTTCCAAAGCAAGATCACTGATCCCTTTGCTGCTCCCATTTCTAAGCCTAACCAGCAATCACGGGCCCTTTCCTCTGGGGCCTGCAGAGTTGTCCCAATCAGATCCTGTAGTTTAGGAGTGGGATCCATCATTGGCACTGCAAATCACCTTCTTATTCTTTCTACATAGCTCTATCATGCCAGCCTACTCCTCCCCGCTTGATGCCTGTGGACTTTAAGGCATACCAAGTTCTCTTGAGGCATACAATGGCTACCTTGGGCATCCAACCAGTATTTCTGCTCAAAAATACAGATTCTCCAACCATATTCTCCAAGGAGAATAGCCTTCCTGATTAATGAGTCTCTCTTTTTGCTGGCAAAGGCCCTCTGGAGTTCTCTGGCTTTGTTGCCTCCTTGGGAGTTGGATACAGAGATATCACTATTGCAGTCAGCAGCAAAAGCCATGCCATTCTCAGTGCTTTTTTGGGCAGTCCTCTTTTCCTGTGAGGGAGTGGCATTACCCAAGAAAAGGCCATAGATCCCAGAAGTGGAGATCATCTGATTCAAGGTTCAGCCAACCAGTCAGCCTTCCCCTGGCATCTGGCAAGCATCTGGTTTGACTTCTGTGTCGAAAGCAGTGACCTGGTGATGACCTCTCCGTCCCTGTCTCCCCTGCTTGGGGACCAGCTGACTTTTTAAAACCTGTTTGGGACTCAATAAGCATGGCCAGCAGAGGCCTACACCCCTCAGATTGAAGTATGCCAGATTGTTCTTCCCCATCCATCCTCCTCATGCTCCTACCCCTGCCTCCAGGAACTTCTCACTAGACACTGTTCCTCAAGCAGGTTCCCCTCTTCTGGGGGCTGGAGAGGAGGTGACACTGCTGCATCAGGGTCAGGGACTCTACCCCAGTATTTCCTGGTTCCCAAAGGAGGCCTGTGATCTATTCTTGACCTTTGTGACCTCAACAAATACATCAGACATGTGAGATCCACTTTAGCAACTGCTGTAAATCCCAATGATTACTTTGCTGCACGGACCCTTCAGGAGCTTATTTTATGTAGCAAACATTTGTGCCACAGTCAGTCCCGTTAGCTACACTAGGGATTTGCCTCTACAGATCTCATTGCAGGATCATATCCTTAGTTTTCAATGAATGAAACAGACATCCCACCCAATGAGACTGTGGCTGTCCTGACGTAATTGCAAGTGACTTAAGTTTCACATTATAAATGCAATCTGTTTATCCCATGCCCAATTTTCTTCTTCTTTTCATTAACATTTAGGTGAAATCTTAGACTACAAGTTTTCAAGATTGACAATGAGGCAGTTGGGGTTTTGCTGTTTGTTTTAGAAATTCTAGTCTATTAATACCCTTGTGATTTATGGGATTGGTACAGATTTATGGTCTAGACTCGGTCAGTATTTTGCCAAGCTTGCCAGTAAATAAAATACTTTAATTTTTAAAAGTGAAAAATTCAGATGATTCATGCTGCGGTGGAGGGAGCACTATGTGTGTGGGTTTTTTTTAATTTTCATAATTCTAAAAATGAACATTTTTGAAACTTAACAACCCCTCATAAACACTGTCAGAAGCTATTTGAAGAAAAAAAAATATCCCCATGGACTGATTTAAAAAAAACAACAATGGCAATACAAATTTATCATGGTGATGGTATAAGGAAATTGTCAGAAAGCACAATATTAGTGCATATTCAGAAAGTCAATGTAAATTGTAAAAGACTCTGTTAAATTATATTGAAATCCATGACAGTATGATGAAAGAAAAGGCAAAATAATGCTTGTGCTTTTATGGGGAAATTATTAGAGTGAGCACTGTAAAAATAATGTTATCTTTACATATATACATTAATTGTCTTTCTAAAGCAACCCCCCACCAAAGAGGCTCAGTCTGCAAAAGGTAATAACAATAAATAAAAGCGAAAACAAGATTAAACCCTCATGAACTAGAAGAGAAAAAGATATAAAATTTAACATAATCATGCAAGGCTGCATTGCATTGCTGTGTTATGGGTGAGAAATGACTAAAATAAATGCCCATGTGATGTAAATGTGAGTCTCTGAGGGAAACATTAGAAGGCGAGGAAAGGGGAAAACAATGCTACTGCAATGTAAAGGATGTTGTACAGACAGAATGTGTTAGTCTGAATACTAACTCTGGCCTGTGACAGCTGTACTTGAACTGATTCCTGTATTAGAGTGTTACACTATCATATGCCATCTTGACTCCCTTTTCTGCTCTTATTTACCATACACATTAAATATTCAACTGCTTCTCACTGATGCATGCAGTCATGCTGCCCTTGTGGGGAGCTTTCCTGTCTTTTACTGCTATGACACATTAGCTAACTTTACTGTCTTTACAGCATAATGCTTTTGCCCATTAAGGTACAGCACACATTAAGTATTATGTTTCTTGCAATATCCTTTTTACATCTGTGGGTAAATCAAGAGAATACTATGCAACTAATAAAAAACAACAAAGGACATTAAAGGGCTGTTCTGCTTTGAAGAGTGCCTATAAAAAGGCATTGTGACATTTCCAATGACTTCCAGTGCAGAACCATTCAGTTTACAAATCTTGAGATTTTTTTTTCTGACTCTACACTCTGCCTAGAATAGGAACCAGGCTAGGTTCTTTCGGTCTCCTGCATCACCAACAATAAAGAAGATGCAGTTATAATGTGGTTAACGATTATGCTGATGGTGCAAAATCCACAACCTCCTTTTCTTCCCCTTGTCCCCAAATTGGTATTGTCTCTGCAGGGCTAACAAAAGTAATGCAAATGGATGTTGCTGGACCAGAGAGCCCCAGTGGCTGGAAGGCAAGCGAATCTGGCAGCTAGCAGCCTGCAGGGCTGGTGGCCTGGGACAGGGAGCCCACCAGCCGGAGTGGGGCCAGCAGTCCGGAGTGGAGCCCTGTCAGTGGGCCGGGGGAAGTGGAGCCCAGCAGGCAGGCTGGTCGCAACACACTGGCCAGACCAGCCATCAGGAGAGGAGCCTCAGGAGAGCAGTCCAGCAAACTCCCCTGTGGAGCTGCTCAAGTCCCAAGGGTGCTAGACCCGGGAGGTCCAACCTGAACTACAAAGAGTGAATAAGAGGTATCACAGTCTGGACTTCCGTGCTCATGGACAGATGATGCCAGTTTTACTTAGCCACTTTGTAAGCCATTATCGCTTCTTAAACACACAAGGCCTAGTACAGTGTTCCTTGCGTATCCAAAATGCCACTGGCTGCAATGGCAGTTTGGACATGCAAATGAGAGCATTTTTAAGCATCCTGGATTCTACTGTTTTAATTTTCTGTCTATCAGGGATCCTGCTCCCACAAGGCCTCACAGTACTGGAAACAGAATTCTAAGAAAACAGTTTTGTTTTTAAATGATTTCACTTTTAAATGGAAAAACTTTAAAAAACAACGAATAGTCTTAACAGCACCTTAAAGACTAACAAAACATGTAGATGGTATCATGAGCTTTTGTGGGCACAACCACAAAAGGTGCTGCTAGACTATTCGTTGTTGTTTAAGTTTTTCCAGTTACAGACTAACTTGGCTACCCCTCTCACTTTTAAATGTTAGTCTTTCCCTCCCTCTTGCCACAGTAGAAGAGAAAATAAAAGCCACAGGCGCAAATATCCTCATGGTGCTGTTAAATCTGTTCTCCCTTCCTTACCAATCAGCATCCTGCAGACCTTCTCATCTAGCATGAGGTCAATCCATTCTCAAATTTCTACCTGCTGGCTGGGCCTACCTATTGGCATGCCTAACAGCCTGTTAGAGGCTGTGAGCTTTAAGCTGTCCTTCCAGGAGTTCTGGTTGGGGATCTTTTCCTCAGCACAGAGGTAGCAGAATGAAGGGGAGGTATGTGCCTGTGCATGGTGATAGAGCAGCTGGAGTGGGCGATTTTGTAGCTAATGAGGCACCTAATCTATCATCTTGGGCAGCCATGCTTCTGTGGAGAGAGAAGAAGTGGGATGAGCTCCGGGCCTTCCATGACCATTGGGCTCACAGTACCTTCATTTGATCCCAAATCCTGTTCCTGATGGTTATGGATGACCGTTTCTGCTTCTATATCTTGGAGAAAACAGGGGTGAGCCAGAAAGCATATGACAGAGGATGGGATCCCTCTCATGCATCTATGGGCATGCAGGGAAGGGCCAGGGCCTTTTACACCAGCCTCTTCTCCTCAGATCCAATGAGCACCAACGCCTGCAGGATGCTGTGGAATGAACTCCCTTCAGTCAGTGTGAGCACCCAGGACAAGAGAAAGCAATCTCTTGCTCTGGCCTAGTTCTTGGAAACCCTTCATCTGATATCAGCCAACAATTCTTCAGGCATTAGCAGGCTGAGCATGGAGTTCTACCATGTATTCTGGAGCACACTTGGCTCAGACCTTGCCACAATATGGACTAAGTACTTGAGGAATGTGGTGCTCCCCCATTGTGCTGACATGCTGTGCTTGCCTGCTACCAAAAAAGGGGACCTCTGCAACTCAGGAATTGGCATTTCCAGTTTTGCTCCTCAGCACAAACTACAAGGTAGTAGTGAAAGCCATCTTGCTGGGGCTGGGGCTTGTGCTGACAGATGTGATCTACCCTGTGCAGGCTGACGTTGTCCTGGGCTGGACTGCCTTCACTAATTTCTATCTGGTTTGGAACTTATTTCATCTAAATTATAGGGATGGTTTGTCACGTGGCTTCCTGCCTTTGGACCAGGAAAAGGTATTTGACAGAGTAGATGATGGGCCTCTTATTGGCACTCTGCAGCATTCAACTTTGGGCTCCTTTGTGGGGGTTGGAGTGCTGCATGCCTCTGCCCTCCAAACCCCACCAAAGTGGAGCCCAAGTATCTGGTCAAGCTCGACTGAGCTTTGGCCATGGCTCAAGGTCTGGGAGATTTGGTGCAGGTGAAGGCTTGCCAAGCAATCTATTAGGTGGCCTCCTCTGCCACGGTCAATAGGGTCAAATTCGCTGGTCCTGAAGGTGAGGGAGAGGTGGCAGGTGGGCTCTCTCATACCTATGCTCCATGCCTTCTTGTGGGGCGTGGGTCCACTATCCTATTGAGACATAAACCTTTCTACTACCGATCTCTCCCTGCCGGAAAGTTGGATTGATCTAGACACTAGGGTGTCTGACCCATTGCAGAGCAGAGGTGGACTGCTATGGTGTCTTTCCCTTTGGGGGAGGGCACTGATGTTCAACAAGTTGGCCCAGTCTGATATGCTCAGACACCATTCAACATGCTGAGTTTGCTCCTTACAATCCTGGCCTATATCTGGCCTCAGCTGCTCTCAGTGTCTGTGGGTATCCTAAGCCTCCCCTTGGCAGGGGAACAGATGGGGCCTGGTTTGCATTCATAGTCAGGTCCACTTCACACTCTCAGAGACACCTTTTTGGGGCAGAGGGGAAGGAAAAGGAGACAGCTTTTAAATTGCTGGGTCCTGGTGATTTAAAAGGCCCCGAGCTCCTAGCTGATGCTCCAGTGGCAATGATCAGAGCCCTGGGCCCTTTAAACAATCACCAGTGCCCCAGCTGGCTAGGGGAGGGTAGCCCTCAGCCCCACCCATTCTACCTAAAATCCCACTCCTTCCAGAGGCCTGCAGCTGGTCCCTCAGCACTCTGCTCCATACTTGGTGACATCTGTCAGCCGCTCTGCTGGTGCACACCTTCTTTCATGACCTTCAAGAACTCTGATACTTCTGGTCTCCCTCAAGATCTTGCTGGGCTTCTGGTCTTTTACCAGCTCATTCTGAAGACTTGAAAGCTGGTTCCAGTGCCCAGATACATAGCTGACACCAAGAGCGAGGACCTCCTCATAGAACCTACACTGAATAATCCTCATCTCCATGTGCAGATGGTGGAATCCCCCTTGGTATGCCAGATGGTGGTCCTGGCTGGGACCACCAGGTTTAGAGACCTCCTCAACTATGATCAGAGGGACTGGATGGATCCTGTGGTACCCTATGTGTCCCCTCTCAGATGCGAGAGAAGCCTCAACTCCTGGTTCTCTTACTTTGCTTGAGTGAGTCCTGTGGCAGGGTGCTCCCCACCCAGTCCTCACAACTAGCCCTTCAGAGCTCACTGTCAGCTCCTGCCCCTCAGCTGCCCTGGCCACTGCTGACATACCACTTGAACTAGCTGCACATTATCAGCTGCTCTGCCTCTGAACCACATTCACAGAACATCTTGTACATGCCCATGTTTCAGACCATCCCTTCTGTCCTAACACTAACTGGCAGGACATACTGCCACCTAAAGAGGGGGAGAAACCTGTGTTCCACTCTAGTTCCATGATGTTCAGAGGAAATTAGTTGATGTCTCTCCCAGGGAGCTGTGAGCACAGGTATATACCCATCATGGTCACAAACTCCCCCAATGCTCCTTTTTTGGTGAGAGGTAGACCCTGGCACACATCAGCTTGCTGCTTTTCTTCCAGCTTCTACTGAGGTTCTGACAGCCCTTTTCCCCCCACAACCTGACCTATGCCTATCGCATCTATAGATCCTCAAAATTGTGAAACTGCCTCTTCCTGGGGCTGGACATCTTGCCAATTCAGGAGGAGGAACCTGAATAAGTTGGCTGGAGTGCGCTATCACTATGGGATTTATGGCCCAATTATGCTTTCCCACAGAGATTCTCTGATACAAAACTACTCAAGATAGTTAAGTTCAAAGTGGACTATGAAGAAGTAACAAAGGGCTCTCACAACACTAAGGTACTGGGCAAAAAATATGACAGATTAACTTCAATATTGACAAATGCAAAATAATGCATATTGGAAAACATACTCCCAGCTACACATACAACATGACATCTAAATTAACTGTTACTACTCAAGACACAGGTCATTATGGACTGTTCTTGAAACCATTTGCTCAATGTGCAGTAGCATTCAAATGATAGGAGCTATTAGGAAATGGATAGATAATAAGATGGTAAATATCATAATGCCACTAGATAAATCCATAGAATACTGCATACTACTCTGGTCAACCCATGTTTAAAAGATATATTAGAAATGGAAGAGGTTCTGAGAAGGGCAATACAAATGATTAAAGGTGTGGAACTTCTACATAAGGAGAGATTTAGCAGATGGGTGGTTCATCTTGGCAGAGGGATATAATAGCGTGGTATGGAGAATGTGAATGAGGAAGTGGTTTGGCCCCTTCACATTACACAAGAACCAGGGATCACCCAATGAAATTAATAGGCAGCAGGTTTAGAACAAACCAACAAAGAAACCAATGGAAGTACTCCATCACACAACAACACAGTCAACCTGTGGCAGTTGTTGCCAGGGGATGTTGTAAAGACCAAAACTGAATTTAAAAAAGAACTAGACAAGTTTGAGAGGATTGGTCCATCAATGGCTATCAATCAAGATGGTCAGGGATGCAACCCTATGCATTTGGCTCCTAGATGCTGGGACGGGATGACAGGAATGGATCACCTGATGATTTCCCTGTTCTGTTTGGTCCCTTTAATGCATCTGCCATTGGCCACTGTTGGAAGGCAGGATACTGGGCTAGACAAACCTTTGAACATTTATATGTTCTGTGTCCTCTGATTTCCTAGATGTCTTTGAGGAATCGTAGGTGCTATTGGGGGGTTCTCTGATTGGTGTCTCTCCCTGGATCCCTACTTTTCAACTTTTGACCTTACTCCTGATTCTGTTGGGTTTTTTTCCTTTTGTTGTCCCAAGTATACAACTGTAGTCTGGGCTAGTTTGTTTCACACTATTAATTTAAGGGGTCTGGGCCTTTAGTTGGGGGTGAGCCTACATCTATCTGTTGCCAATACTAAAGAAAGTACCAGTAGGCAGGCTACAACTTGTACTTTTAATTGCAGGTTCTTCAGTACCGGTATTTCTTGTGTAAAATTCAGGGCTGGAGTCCAGAAATGGAAGACTCACCATTTTGCTTCTGAAAGCAAAACCACACAGGAACACCTTTTCAGTGTTGCCCAGCTCCTGTCAACTTCTAGTGAAATGTGGTTGCTCAACACATCAGAAAATCAAGACCCTGGTGCTTTTCATTTTCAGTGCTGTGAGTAAGCATGAATTCATCCATAATGACCTCTGAAGTAGGTAGATAAATATTATTCCAGTATTGCCATCCCCATGCATTCAAAAATTATGACATTGGCTTTAAAATCATGACATTTGAAATGTAATGAATTTGAAGCTCTTTTGATTGGCCTTATGGTTTTTCAGCCTTAAGGGTCACATTCTTCAGGCTTTTCTTTGTATCCAGGAGGGCTGGAAAGGTATCTGTTGTGAAAGTGGAGATTTTTGGATTGAGGCTGGGGCTTTAGAAACACTGAAGTTTTGGAGATTAAATTGCAAGTGGCAGCTTCACTTTTACAGAAGAAGGCATAGATAGAGTGGTTGTGCAACTTCTGCATGTGCACAGCATTAGTCAGTGCAAAAGCCAGGAATAGAAGTCACAAAAATTCAGGGATCCTGTTTCCTTTCTCATTCTATTTCATTTGGGAACAGGGAATGATTTGTGTGTTCAAATAATTGAACCAAAGCAAACTCCCAGAGAACAAACTCTTTAGGGTCATATCCAAATGCTCTCTCAGAGAATTTTAGAGCTCTCTGGAGCTGCAAAAAGGCAGCACGGTAGCTCTTAATATTTGGGAGGTTTTCTTTGTCACCTTTAGGGTTAGAAACTTTTCTTTTTCAGTGAAAGCTGGAAATCTTCAAAATCTTATTAGGGCCACCAGAGAAGGCACTGGCTGGCTCTGGTTCAGTCTGAAACTGTGTGTGACTGACTGAGCTCATATTATCAAAGATTATCAAATCAAAGATTATCAAAACATTTCATTACAACTCTTAAAAAAGAAAATACATGTTATCTTTGTTGGCACTGATAATATGCTGTACACAGTAGCACTGGGGGAGAGGGGTGACAGGACAGTAGAAGGCAAAGTGAACCTAGAGAAGAAGATATAGTTGTTACTTTCCTGATGGCCATGCTTTTTAGTCAAAATGATAATTACTCATGGAAAAACGGCATAAGTATGAAAATGCAAATAGCTGGCAATTAAATTATTCATGAGGCATCAGGCATTAATTATCGTAATTAAGTATCATTAGATACATTCATATTACTAACACTTGCAGTTAATGAATATGTTAACTAATCACTGAGGGGCAGATTCAATCACAACGCCAAGCTCCCATCCTATGGAAGCCCAACTGAGTTTGTATTGAATCTGGACGCAATATGAACATATTGTACATGCTTATTAGTGTATTTTAACAACATTTAATGTGAAGTTTAGCCATACAGCATGTGTCACTTGTCCATTTTCCCAGAAGGGTGAAGTGGTACCAGCTGGAAGAGGCCTTGAAAGTAGCAATGATGGTGTGTGTGTGTGTGGGGGGGGGGGGGGGTACTCTAGACATTTTAATGCTAATCTTTAACTCAGTGTCATGAATCTGGCCACCACTTCTGCACTGTGTGTACCTATGCCATCAGGGTACCTTTGGTGCGTGAATACTGTGCCAAAGGTGCAGGCCAGGTTATAGTTCAGGACAACTTTCCAAAGTACATACAAACTTAGGGCAGGGCCATATTTTCTTATGGGTGTACATATACGGTGGATGGAACGTAATCAGCTTGATCTGCAGCAAGGGAGATTTACATTCTATCAGAATAGTTAAACTCTGCAATAGTCTTCTAAAAGAGGGTGTAGAATCCCAGTCATCTGAGGTTTTTAAGATCACATTGGATAAACATCCATCAGGGATGGTCTAGGTTTACCTCATCTGCCTGAATGCCAGGGGCTGGAACAAATGATCTCTTCAGATCCCTTCTGGTCCTACATTTCTTTGATTACATAGTACAGTGTGCTGTCAGTCTTAATGGGGCCTTTGGGCTCTACTTCAATATAAGTTAAAATGACCAGCCAAACCCCATGTTATGCTAAGCTTCTATATCATTGAATACCATGCTGCCAGTTCAACCAGCTCTACTTTGGGGCTTTAGTGATTCCATCATGTTGATGATTTTGCAATATTTTCCTTTCATAGGAATCTTAAATATTTTTTTGCTATAAATACAGAGACCTCTTCCCATCCTCATTACCACCAGTAATAATTCCTTCTTCCTACTTGACAGAAGTCTTTCTTTCCATTTGAACTGCAGGGCCTATTTGCATCCATTATCCACTGTCTTCTGCGAGAGTTAGTTATTTGTATCCCTTGAGGGGAATTATATTTTGAGAGCACAAAGTGGAGAAAAGAGCCAACCTTTAAGATTAAAAAAATCACATGTCAGGTCATGGTCATCCTCCCCCCCTCCCCCAAAACTTTGTGATTGGTTTAAAAGTCATGAGGGGTATTTTAAATCATCTTTTTAATTTAAATTATTTTATATCCCTTCTTGTCTCTGAGCCTTAGGGGTATTCTGATCACATTCCCATGCCCTTTCCAGCAACCATGAAGGATATGAACTTGCTCTTAAAAAAAAAAGGAAAAAAAGAAAAAAAGAAACCTGAGAATGTCACATAAGCAAACGTGCCCAGGAGCTGGCTTACAAATAAAGCATGAAATATCATGAGACTTGCGATCAAATAGCAATAGCTGGAGATCTGTGGAGGACTTTTCCCCAAGCTCAGATTAGTAGAGACCCTGCAAAGTTTTCTCCTTCCTCGGCAGCATGGGGCACAGGTCACTTGCTGATTTGAACTAGATTAAATGGAGGAGTCTCTATAACTTGAAGTTTTTAATAAAGATTTAAGGACTTCAGTAACTCAGCTAGATATGCGCCTAGTGGGTAGGTGAGGTTCTGTGGCTTATAATGTGTAGAAGATCAGACCAGATTATCATGATGGTCCCTTCTGGCCTTAAACATATCTATAAGTCTTTCTCTGCAAGTGGGGAAACCTCTTAAATCCCCCAAAAGCCTCTGAAATAATGTGTAATTAAGTACATGATGGTGCTTTTACTCCCGACTCATGCAACCATATTTTCTGTTTGCCATCATAGCTGTTCCCCTTCACAGGTGGCCTATAGTGGAGATTCCTTCTTTTTAAAGACTTAAACGTATTTTATCTGATATTTATTAACTTTTTAAAATCCCATTTTTAAACCTTAAATGTCAAGATTATGAAATCCACTCTACCCTGGTTTCACTGGAAAATCTGTGTTTGGGGTAACCTCAGAGATGAACTTTTATCTTAACAGCAGGAGATGACATGTTCACACTTTAACAAAGACATCCTAACCCCAAGAATTTATTGGAGATTGAAGGTCAATAGAGGTTAACAAAGTAATTAAACCATTCCACTTTTCTGATTTTGTTCTCTTGGAAGTCATAATATCAGTAATTTTCCAGTCACCATATAGTCTTCCAGAGTAGATGACCCAAATTTCTAACGTAAAAAGAAAAGAAAACTAAAACTATTTTTTTTTTGTTTTTCTTTTTTCAAAAAGTTTTAAAGAAAGGTATGTAAAAAATAAGGCCAGTTCTTAAAAAATTCCTTTGTATGGGTCACTTTAAGCTGTCTGGATCAAATACACATTCATCTCTTTTCTCTGCTGCTTTAAAATGGTTAACATAAATCTATAAGGCAAGGAAGGAATTTGGACATATTCAATTATTGACACATTTTTATGTTGCTGCAAAGATCCTAGTAATTATTTGGACTAGTTAGTGTTATTAAGCATGAGGTATGTCTGCTGTTGTTCCCTTATTGTGTGCTACTCCTTTAAATCCCACGGCATACTTTATTTATAGTTGTTACACTAAACCAGTTGTTACACTAAACCATAGCAAACTTCCAGCGTCAAAAACTTGGGGAGGGTCAGGGTTTAGATTTAAATAAGGAAGTCCAAAGTGAATGCTTCTTCTGAAGATTTTAGTGAAATCAAAATAGCAGGCACCCAATATAACTTGGAATAAGAAATACAGGACAGTTGTCTGGCGGTGCAATATATAATGCACCTCTAACTAAATGGCATCAGTCTGAAAAGTTGCTTAAGTGGCCATGTACGTGAAAAGGGATCATTACAGTGAAGGACAGCTGCATTTTATATGTTTGTGTAGAAGCACATGAGAGAAGTGTAAACATTTAGAAATCATGGAATGCTTAAAGCAAATGAAAACAGTCCTCAGCAGACAAATGAGAAGTAGACATAAAGAGACAAAGACAGACCATTTATTTTGTGTATAAAGATGGGAGAGCTATGTACATCTACACAATGTAGTTGAGAATACAAAAGTACAAAGAAGAAAGAGCAGCATTTCTGAGTCAAGAAATGTTTCATGATGACAAAGCATTAGAAGGAAAGAAATAATTTATGATTCCAGTGGTCATAGTGGCATTAGTGATATATACACAGAAAGAGAGCCTGAACTGTAGCATTGCTATTTTATATATTTGAAATTTGTAACTTTTTATGTAAAGTGTAATACATATATTTTGTGTGTGTGTGTGTGTGTGTGTGTACCATAATATATATATGGTATTCCCTATATATTTATGCATTTCAACATCAAGATTCTATAACTGAATTAATAGTGTGTTTGAAATTGCTATACATGTAAATATGTTTTGGTTTTCATTTCTTGTTCATTTTGTGCATTATAAATACAGAACACTAGGAACACTGATATAAGATGCATCTCCTTCCTCAGATTTCCTTGTTTCTTGATTTCAGCAAACTGAAGTCAATTATCTAGGTAACTTTATTGTATGATGTTTAGCAGACTTTGTTATGCAGTAAAGGACTTAATCATGCACTCAACTCCCATTCATTTCCGAGAGATTTAAGTGAGAGCTAGTTGGAAAACCAACATTTTTCCTGTGTGAAATTTTGAACAAAATATCTTGGCATCATTTTTCATATATGAAAAGTTTCAGCTTTCCTGCTGGAAGTTTCAAAAATAATTTTTTTTGTTTCAGATTATCACCATGAAATATCATAAGGGTGCGTCTACACAGCATGCTCATTTTGGAATAAGCTATTTTGAAATGTATATTTCAAAATAGCTTATTTTGAAATAGCGTGTCTGCACTGCAAATGCCCATCGAAATAGTGCTGAGCTATTCCGAAATAGAGCGTCCACGTTCATTGGATGCTGAGTCGCATTTAAGAAGCACTTCAGGCAGGACATCAGGACAGCCCTCTCTTTCTGGAGCTGCTGCCTGAGGCTACCTGAGGCTCGTGCTTAGAGACCCCTCCTTTCCCCCCTCCGTAAAGTCGTGTCTCAGACTCCTCTCCTTTGTGTACCACCTTGAGGGACAGAAAAGCCTTTTCTCTGTGCGCTCTGGTTGCCCTTGTAGACACCACAGTTCTCCAGCCATGGAGCCAGACCAGATGTCGACGGCTCTTACATCTCTTGCTGTACCTCCTGGTGCAATTACTGCAGGCTGCCCTTGTGGCTCTGCAGGAGCAGGACTCCCAGCTCGTGGGGCACCTCTTCTCCTCTCTCCAGGCATTGCTTGTGAAGCAGAACCTCACCCACACTACCCTGTGCACCGTGCACCACCACTTCTGGTGACTGGACACCTGTCCCGAATGGTGGGACTGCATAGTCATGGAGAAGTGGGACAACCAGCATTGGTTACAGAATTTCCATATGTGGAAGGATACCTTCCTGGAACTGTGTGAGTGGCTTGCCCCTGCCCTCACATGACCGGACACCATCGTGCAACCTGCCATCCCCTTCCAGAAGCGAGTTGCTATAGCTATTTGGAAGCTCGCCACACTGGACAGCTACCACTCTGTGAGGAACCAGTTCAGCATGGGGAGATCAGCTGTCAGGGCCATGCTCTCTCATGCTATTGTCCCAGAGGGGTGGTGAACTGCTGGAATGGGGTTCTCTATGGATGGGGGGGAGGGTAGTGGTGGTGGAAGGCCCCACCCCAGGAGGTTTTTCACTCCCATCTTCACAAAGCTCTGCTAGGGGATGGGGTAAGTAGGGGTTGCTTCTGGTGTGTGAGGAGGAAGGGGGGGGTTGGGCTTGGGGACCTCCCGAGGGCTCGAGCAACCCTGTGATTTTCTGTTTGTCTCCTTCTATAGGTGGTGCAAGCCATCAACATCATCCTACTGTGAGGGTCATCAACCTGGATGATATGGACCCCAGACCTCTGGCATCCAAATACCTCAAGAAGTACTTTTTGATGGTCCTGCAGGCCCTCATGGGCCACCGCAGCCAGTTCATGGACATCAGTGTCAGTTAGTCAGGGAAGGCGCATGATGTCCGCATCTTCTTAAACTCTGGGCTGTTCCAGAACCTGCACGCTGGCACTTTTTTTCCCAACTGCGTCATCAGGGTTGGGGACATGGACATGCCGATGTGCATTGTAGGGGATGTGGCCTACCCTCTGCTTTCCTGGCTAATGAAGCCCTCCACTGGGCACCTTGACCAAAGCCAGAAACACTTCAATGGCAGGCTCAGCAGGGCCTGCAGTGTTGTGGAAGGCACTTTTGGTCATCTGAAAGGGAGGTTCCGTTATCTCTTCACCCATCTGGAACTTGGTGACTGGAACGTACCCCAAGTCATGGCTGTGTGCTGTGTCCTCCACAACCTTTTTGAACATAACAGGGAAACGTTCCTGACAGGGTTGGGGGCAGAGGCCAAAGGGCTCACCAGGGCCTTTGAGCAGCCATGCATGGTTGCCATCTGGCAGGCCCATCAGAGGGCTGTATGAATCCGGGAGACCCTGAGGGAGAGTTTCAGCCAGGGCCAGCTGAAACACTCTCCCTTGGGCCTTCCCACAAGGGGTCTTTTGCAGTGTGCCTTTTCTCTCCCACCCTTCCCTTCCCCCCTTGCCTCCTTCCCTGCAGAGACAATAAACCACACTTTTTGTTTTGAAGGAATAAACTGGTTTTGTTTAATTGGGTAAATGTAACTGGGGAAAGAACCTGGGAGAGGGAAAGGAAGTAGAAGGGGCAGGAGGAGGGGGGAGAGGCTCAGGGCTGGGACTGGTGCCTGCCTCAGGTGGTTCCACCATCTCTTGTGTGGGACTCTCAGTGGCTATGGGAGAGCAAAGGGAGAAGGCAGCAGCAGCAGCAGCACCCACCAGGTGATCGAGGGCGGCAGTAAAAGTTGCACACATGGTCTGGCCCTGCTGCAGCAGTTCCTGCAGGTTTTTCGGCGCAGCTCCAGGTCCGTCTGCAGTCCTGCCTGTCCAGGGAGTGCTGCAGGGCAGGCAGGCAGGTGATGTGCTCCCGCTACAGGTCTTCCTGGGCTCATCTTACACCGGGTTAGGAGGCTGGTGTGGGAGATGTGGCTCATGCCCCACTCACAGCTGGTCCAGCTGTGGAGAACAAAGAAGAAGGGCAGATATCCCTGGAGATACTGTGCATGAGCCCAGCCCTCATGTCTGAGCCAACATCGAAAGGTCTCACGTCAGATGAAGGGGATGTGCTTCCAGGAAGGCCACTTGAGGCCTGGACAGTGGGCCCTTTCCTGCAGGGACACAAATGTCCCAGGCCTCACTACCCCCACACACTAGGGATAAGCAGGCATTGGGAATGTGCCAGCCAGGTCAGAAGCCTGCAGGTGGGGGGTGGGGGTGACGAGGCAGCTCGTCTTCCCTCTGTGCCATGGACACACCAGGTCTGGCAGTGGTGGCGCCTCGTACAGAGGACTTGTATTGCTGCCTGCTGGAGGAGAGGGGGGCAGGGTGTTGGGGGGAGGTGTGTGTGAGCGGCAGGCACCACTTGCCAGGGAGGGTGCTCCCAGGGTCCCCTCCACTTCCTTCCCCTCCCAGCAGGCTCCTCTGGCAGGGGCTCGGGGTCCTCCCTCTTGCCGTGCTGTCCCAAGGAGTGGACGCTACCCCGAGAATGTGGGCATGCCCGTGTGCTGCACTTGCTGTGTGTGTGTGTCCATGTCCCCAGCCTCCTGCTAGTGGTGGCTTGTGGTAGCAGGGTGTCCCACCCAGGGCTCTCCAGACACCCTGTGAGCCAGAGCACAAGGGTCCTCTGTTGCAGCCTCCTGGAGCTGTGCGCCCTGGACTGGTGCTCCACGGGCACCCACGTGCACAGGTTGCTGCGTGATCCCCAGGCCGAGAAGGTTGAGCGAGGAGCCTCCCCCGGTGTGTGTCTAGGGGAAGTAATGGTGCTCACCTGATGGGCCTTCCCTGGCTTTGGACAAAGCCTGGGAAAGATCCTGGGAGGTGGGTACTGGCTCCATGGTGATCATGACCTCCTGGCTGGCAGGCATGAGATGGTGCTGGCCTCGTCTAGCTCCTCCTCCTCTTCCTCCTCCTCTGTACTGGCTCTGCCCCCCGGGAGGGCGATGACTGGTGTCTCCCACCCAAAGTCCACAATGAGGGAGGAGAGGAAGGGACTGATCCCCCCCAGGATGCAGTGGAACTGATCATAATAGGGGCAGGAGTGGGGTACTGCCCCATTGTGGAAGTTGCTCTCCCTGGCCTTTGGCATAGGCCTGCCTAATCTCCATGGTCATCATGCGCACCTGCTCCCGGCCCTTGCTGTCAGCCATCCAGTCACAGATATCGGCATTCCTGCATCTGGTGCGGCGATCCTGGAGGTTTGCCTCCTTTCCCCAAACCTCAATGAGGTCTAGGATCTCTGCATCAGACCAAGAAGGCGCATGTTTCCCTCATCCATGGGCAGGGTCCTCGGAGCTGGCTGCCTACTCCGATGCAGCTGTGGAGAGCTTGGACGGAGCACAGCGGGTGGCTCATGGTTGCAGCAAAAGCTGTGAAGGCTGCTGCAGTGTGGCACAGGGCTGGCAGGGCCTGCGTTGTGTCACAAACCCTTTTCTCTGTGGGTGCAGCTTTAAGGTTTTCAGGGGAAGGGGAACTATAGAGCTCTGATGAGTGTGGACAGAATGGCCAGCAAGACACCTGTGGGAAGCCCTGGAGGCCACTTATAGCGAAATAACTCTGGTTGCCCTGTCTATACACGCCCTATTTCAAAATAGTTACTTCGAAATAGGCGTTATTCCTCATAAAATGAGGGTTACAGATTATGGAATAAGGTGCCCGTTATTTTGATATAATTTGAAATAATGGGCTTGCTGTGTAGTCGCTCACTTTGTTATTTTGAAATACCACTGCTGTGTAGACGTGCCCTTTAAGGTATTCATTTTGTCTTGAAAAGTAAAAAATGTTTTCATTGTTTGGTTTCAATAAAATAAAAAAACATTTTAAATCAAACAATGAAAATTGCAATTTTAAATTGATATTTCCACACGTGTGTGTGTGGGTGGGTGGGTGGGTGTATACACATATACACACACACATTTTTTAGTTTCAAGATGTCAAAACAAAATAATATTCTCAGTCAAAACAAATTGAACTAGTTAGTTTTATGTTTGTCATTTTGAAGTCAACACATCATTTTAAATTGAAGTGTTTATTGAAAAAAAAATCATTCCTGCAGGCAAATCAAAATTTTGGTCAGATTTGTCAGTTTGTTGTGAAAAATGTTAGTTTCAGTTAAACCAGATTTTTTCAGCGGAAAAGCTTTCCATGCAATTTTCATTAATCAGCTCAAATGTGCTGAAAGTTGAGTATGTGCCAAGTACTTTGCCATGTTGGGACCTAAATTGCATGAGTTTAATACCATTACTTTAATATTTTCTTGCTTTCATAGTCTAAACTGGCTGAAAGGCATATCATTCAAATAAGTCTATTCTGATCTAAAATAATCCAATAGAACACTTAGGATTAATGTTTTTTTATATTGCTACAATAATTTCATCTCCAATGTGGAACATATTTTGTCATATTCTATTCACAGAGTGTGGTTTATGTATAAAACAAAAGAGAGGAATAAAACATTTTTACAGGAGATCAACAGTAAGATTTCCTCAGGCATTTCTCTAGTTAGAGAAAGATGAGAAAGGGATTATGTTGGCATAATACAATTATTATGCTGCGGCATAATACAGTTAAATTTTCAATCAGGGCAGCTCCTTGCAACATTAACCTGCTACATATAACAGAGACAAATAACAGCATTTTGCACACACATACAATAATAAGAGAACTGGGGAAAGCAACTCAAGTGCCAGGATGGGGATGTGATGTGTGTGACACTTAGGCTATGTCTAAACAGGGATAGAAACCCACTGTTGGCTGGGGCAGCTGACCTGGGCTCCCAAGGTACAGGCTCTGGGACTGACAAATGTCCATGTAGACTCTTGAGCACAGGCTGGAGCATGAGCTGTGGGAGCCTGTGGGTGTGGAGAATCCCAAAGCTCAGGCATCAACCAGAACCCAAACATCTATGCAGCAATTTTTAGCCCTTTGGCCCAAGTCCTGGCAAGTCCTGGGCCAGCCGCAGGAGTACAGTGGTTCTTTTATCCCTATGTAGATGGCCCCAAGGAGCTCAGTAGCCAAGCTGCTGTCCTTCTAAGTGTAGAGCCTTAGGATGTAACACTGGCTGCTCAGCATACTTAATGAAGATCTTTCCCATAGCTCTGCCTGCATAGCATATCGCTTATTAATAATGAAACACCAATTAACTCTTGTGAAGAGCGAGCTCTAGGGCACTACACAAAGGAGTGTTTGTAGGACTGGACACTGCTAATATAACATGAGTAGAATAATCCTCAGTAAACTATTGCACAGTTCATTAGTGTACTTGTCTTGTAGAAACGCTGTCCAGAAAGAACCAAGTTCAGCAGGAACATATTGTTCCAGGTTCAGCCTGGTACTTAAGCAGGTGACTAAATTTAAGCAAGTGACTAAATCCTACTGAGTTCAACTTGCCTGTGTGCTCAAACCCAAGTACATGTCTAATCCCTTTGCTGAGTCAGGCCTGCTCTATAATGGGAAGCAATATCACGGACTTAGTCTTCATTCATCAAAGATAACAATGCACAACCCACCAGTGACGTAGGTGATTGATTCCTGAAGTGAAAAATAGGCATGTTACTCTGGAATTATGTGTTACAGTATTGACACTCTTAGTTCAATGACAAAATAGATCGACTTAATGTGGTAGCAATATTGCAACTAACAATGTTTGAAATAGGATTTCCTCATTGAACCTTTGGCTAAAATGAACACATACATGTCACAGTGCATGTTTAAAAACCATTCCATGTGGATTCATAGAATAGTTGCATTTTTCCAATCAAGTCAACTTTATTCAAATGGAAAGTACAAATAGTAGTGCCAATCCTACTACCAGTGAAGTCAAAGACTTCTGCCATTGATTGCCAGTAGCTAATCCAAAATAGTGTCACACTATCCACTGTTATCACAACTCTGATTCCACAGACACTGAACCAAACTACTAAATTAACAGCAGTGAATAATATGATGTGTGATGTATTTGGATTTTAAGGGTCTTATTGAAGTAAATGGGTTCTTTGCTATTGCCATCAGTGGTGTGTGGATTTCATTTGAAGGGACTCATATATGCATTACACTGTAAGACACTGGGATATCCTGCACCCTACAATCCATCAATAGAAATGGGGGAAAAAGCAGTATCTTCAAACTGATATTCACTATCTACTCGCAAGTGTTCCAAAATTAAGCAAATGAACAAAAGAAGAGTGAAAATGAATCATATCTAGGTGAAAATCAAGATCTGAATGTTTGTTATGGAAAGTTTTATATCTCTCTCATTTTAACACAGAATAATATAATGAAATGTGATGCTATCTAGAAATTTAGCTTCTGCACTTATAATTAATTACATACAATAAAATATTTAAATATGTTCAAAACATTAGAAAATGATTTAAAAAATGTGGTTCTTATTGCTTTTCTGAGTCCTAACTAGTCAGTCAAGGCATCTTCCATTTTGTTTCAATGGCTTTAAACAACTAACAGTGTTCAGGCTACTAATAATTTTCCTGTTCACCCCACTCAACTGCTGGATCATCATCCATTCGCAGAATAAGGTAGGAGAGAAGCTGAAAGAGATTCTGCCACAATAATAAAGAGACAAAAAAGGAGAGGTCGCTTACATCTATCTCACAGCGGTCACCAGCATAGTTTACATCACAGACGCACTGGTATTTGTTAAGTAGGTTTTGGCAGAGGCCTCCATTCATGCATGGATCAGAGTTGCACTCATCAATGTCCATTTCACACCTACAGTGAAAGACCAAAAGCACTAAGCAGCTGTGATGGCAACTAGATTTAAACAGACAAGGTGTCCAGTCAGTCATTGTCCTGGAAATAACAGAATTAGTGATCTTAGCAGCACCACTTAAATCTTTATTGCTTACATCTTTAAATCTTTAATGCTGTTTTCTACTATAGGTACGAAAATGGGAACTTTGATGCTTACATTGGCACTCAGGGTATGTCTACACTGCATTCCTCCTTTGAGAGAGGAATGCAAATGCAGCTGAGC
>JANRFK010004893.1:17514402-17529556 GCA_030068395.1 Apalone spinifera | reverse complement strand
TAAGAACCATTAATTTGCACTTGGAAAGGAAGATGACCAACACCAGATTCTACATATGGCTGTAAATTAGCACACAGCTGTGAAGCTGCAGAAGGATGCAATGCATATAGACAGACATCTTCTAAACTCAAATCTGCACAGTTTTCTTGCAGGGAGAAACACTAGACCTGCATGTATCTATGAAATTACTTTCTGGCATACTTATTATCTTTGCTGTTGTCTGGCTAATAAGTCAAATGAAGAACAAAGAGAAATTCGGGTACTAACTAGGATGTCTGCAAAGGAAGGAAAGCCGTAGCAAAGTGTGATACCAAGCAGCAATGAACCTCAAAAACATACTTTTACATGAATCCACTTGCTTTCCCAAGCTCCAGTAATACAGATTTAATAATTTGCTCTGAGGCAAGAAATGGGCCAAACCCTTCATTTAGGTAAGTGTCTTGTAGCCATTTTATAGCAACATAGCTTGGCAGATAAATTATCTGAAAGAATCTAAGTAAAGCACATAGTACATCAAATGTGAAATGAAAATTTGCTAATGGCTCAAAATATATTGCTTTCAAATTTGTCTGAGTTTTAAATGAAATTAGAAGGCCAGATCCCTCAGCTGGTGTAAATCAATGTAACTCCATTGAAGTCAGTGGACTATAATTCCTTATGGTCCAGTCTCTGTACCAATTAAGAACAAAAGGGCATCCAGTATTTTCTTTGTCTTCAAGATTATTGAACTAATCCTGAAAGTCCTTACTTGGGCAAAATTCCCATTGCAATCAGTTTCTGTCGTTTCAAGGAGCCATATATGGGGCTGAAATATTCATCTTTGGTCTCCTCATTACATTTCAATTCAGGGTGGTGGAAGTTCTGTGAGGGAAACGATTTCCTATTATTTTGGCCCCATAAATGGCTTCCGCAGATACTAAAAAAGAGCCTTTTCAACAAATAAGGAAAAGGAAAATTTTCAGAGTGTCTATGTGAATTAGGAGTCTAAGTTCCATTGACTTTGGGACTTAAGTTCCTAAGTCACTTGGATGCTTCTGAAAATTTTACCCAAAGACAACTGCAAAGTCCTTGTTATTTGGATTTACCCACATAGAACGCTATGTACACATTATACTGGAGTTCCAACAGAATTCAAGTGCACATTCCTACTGGGATAATAATTCTATAGGGAAAGCCTAAATCCTGGTTTATGCTTAAATTTAGGTTGACATAACTATGGTGCTCAGAGATGTGAAAAATAAACACTCCTCTGAGTGTCATTGCAATGCCTACATAATCATGGTGCAGATTCAGTTAGGTTAATAGCAGAATGCTTCTGTTGATGGAGCTGCCACCACTCGGGGAGGTGGAGTACCTACAATGACAGAGAAATTCCTTTCTTCACTGTAGGAAGTGTCTACACTATGGTGCTACAGTGGCACAGCTACAGCTGTAGGACCCATTGTGTAAGCATGACCTAAGTCTTAATCTAGGATTGATGAAGGGGTTGATGTTTTCTCTATTTCATTCAAGCAAGTTGGAAAACATCTGAGAGGTGAGCTCTGATGGCAGGAGTTTCTTTATCTTTGGAAGCTTTCTTATTTATAATACCTGCAAAATTTCCCTGTGAAGTTACCAGCACACAGGCAGGAATAAGTGTTAACTCCATCTACACAAGTTGCCCCATTTGCACATAGGTGTCCACGGCAGTGGTCTATATCCTCTTCACAGTTTACCCCAGTGTATCCAGGGTCACAGCGGCACTCATAGGCTGCAATTTTGTCTGAGCAGTTTCCATGAATGCAGGGATTTGAAAAGCATTCGTCAATGTTGGTTTCACAGTGTGTGCCAGTCCATCCCTTGGGACATGCACAACGATAGTAACTATATAAGTCTTCACATATCCCATCATGCATACAGGGATCTGAGCTGCAGGCATCCAATTGCAAACAGCCAGTCACAACAGAATTTGCAGATATTTTGAGGAATTGCTCTTCTTGAGGTTTCTTAGCGTGGCCATCATAATTTTCAAAGTACGAGAGATAAATGCCGCTGATTTCTATAGTGCTCATGCATCCCCTTAGGCCATCCAGATTATCAAACGCTTTGTCGGCCACATAAATGTCTATTTCTTCTCTTAGGAAATTGAGGCTTCCTGTGGCAACTGTACTAGTTGCAGTGTCTTTTTTATCATCTATATCAATTTGCCATCTAGATGACTGGGAAAAGGGTTCTGTCATAGAGAGAATCACTTGGTGCCATTTCCCATCATTCACGGGCTGTGAACTAGCTAGGGTCAGCACGTAAAAGCTGTTGCCACTTTGTAGCTGAAACACTAGCTTGGTGTTCTGAATGCTAATGGTAACAAACTCGGGCTCCTTCTCAGCATACAGCAGTATCACATCAGCATCCCTAGTACGAAAGCCAAATACAATACTGGTGAGGTCTCTCCTTATCTTCCCATTGGTTCTGTAAAATATCGCACTGCTTCTGCCACTGAATACTGCATTGGCAACACCTGTGCAAAGAGAAGAATATCCGTTGAGAAAGCAGGCCAGTTTCCGACTGATACGCGGTCAACAATTGCCCTCTTTCACTGTGCCTCTTGTAATTTAAATCTTTCCACCTCTTTCCAGGAAACTTGCAATGTCTAGTCAGTACTACACCTCCTGGCCTCTTTTTTTTTTTTTTTTTTTTTTTTTTAAGAGACAGATGCCAATAACTACGCTTATGTACATCAGCTGAGGCTATAATTGTAAATGTTGTAAACCTCTGGGGTAGCCTACGTGTTTAAACTCTCACTGTCTCTAAGGCTGCAAGTTCTTTGGAGACTGGGACTCTGATTCTGATCCCATGGCTGGGCAAATCGGGAGTGACTCTAGGCACACAGCCTGACCCGAGCAGCCCCACCCTACGGCCCAGCACACGTGGGAGGCTGCTTCAACCTGACAGGGCCCTTTGCATCATGCTGCTGGTGGAGGGCGCCAAATTGGAATGCCTCCTTGCTTGCAGTGCTGTGCAGTGGCCCCTACCCAGCCTGGCCCAAGCAGCCCCGTGTGGCCAGACATCCTTCAGGGCCATGAGCTAACAGCCGGCAACTGAGCCCAGTTACCCGTGTAACCATTAGAATTTTTATCGGTTACATGGTAAAAATTTGTGTATATATTTTACATGCCTAATTTTAATACTCGCTCTCACTAACTTTTTCCTGTCTCAACAACAACCTGCATCATATTGAGATATCTGCAGGTTGCTCAATTTCCTCTGTTCTAGAAACCTTTTGCTGACCAGCTCTTCTGTTTCCAGGAGTCAGCTATTCTCACTGCTTCCATTACACTTTGTATACATTAATCCTGCTTAACTGTAGCATGGGGGCAATTTTTGGAAGGATAAAAAAAGATCCCTTTTGGAGCACATGGCAACCAAATCTCAGTGTGCTTTTTAAATTCCACTCTCTTTCACAGGAGGGGAAATGAGTGATATCCTACACACTGATTAGAGTTCCTATCATAAGTACTGGTCATTAATTTTTAAACAAACAGCCTTTTTGGAACTCCTGTGCTCTTTAGTAAGATGCCAGTTGACAATGATTATCTTTCAAATGCATTGCTGGTGTTAGATGCTTAAAATGCTTCACTTTAAGAAAATGGAATAAAGCTGAGCGCAGGAGTGTGTCATCTGGCATATCTTTCCAGAGGAGGAAAAACATCTTAAGATTAATCCTCTTATCTCTCTGCAATGGTTCTCTGACAGAACAAAGTGGTCTATTTTATAAACACGCCAAGTAGATGCATTGATTAACTGAAGAGTAAAGCCCCTGCAGGCAATATCATCTGACTCCTCATTCCATTGCTTTCAAAATGGGAAGCTGATTTTTTTTTTAAAGAGGCCCAAGATTAAATGGATCTTAATTTGTGATCAGGTGCAGATGATGGCTGAAATATGAATTTTACTATTCCATTAGTCCATTCATATTACTTTTAGTAGCAGTGATCAGGATTCTATTATTTTATTTTGTTTTATTTCATTAACAAACATAGTGTAGTGGGGTTGTCTGAGGACTGGAATGCTTGATTTAATTGAAAAGTTCATGAAAACCAACATTAGCTGAGGTGGTTTCAGTTCCCCAAAGGTCATAGGAATGATAAAAATGTACGTACATTCAAATCCTTGGTGTACCAGCTGGCATTGTGCTTCCTGAGGACAAGGGCTGAGCTCACACCACTTAACTTCCTCGCATGCTTTCCCTGCTGTGTTTGGGGGACATGTGCAAGTGAAGTCATCCCAGATGGAGTAGCAAATGCCACCATTGTGACAAGGGTTGGACTAAATGGAAAAAGCAGAGACAATCGTAGTGTTAGTAAGTGTGTGGGAAGCCTCTACAAGGGAAGGCAGGATTGCTTGGTGGAATATGGCATTGTGTTTACTTTCGATTGAAAGTTGTAATGTCTTAAGGGTTCCATGCATGGATAGCAGGTATAGTAAATGGTTATCTTCACCTCATTCTTTCGTCACCCCTTTATATTTTGCTGATGATGCCCAGGAATTTCAGCAATATCTGCTCTTATCAGCATGTTTATATGTTTAATTACAATGTCATCATGACTGTTACATATTGCATAGGAATTTTAATGGGTCAAAAGAGAAGTACTAGCTCTAAACATGGACACATGCTCTGAGAAATGAGATCCCTACCTTGCAAAGATTGTCACCCGTACAGCCCTGGGTCACGTTGATCAGTGTTCGATTGAAGACAGAATACAGTGATGTGGTGATGGGGAAGAATTCCAGATGTTGATTATTCAGTCTTAAATCTTGGATACAGCCTTTAAAATACCCACCATTTATATCAGTTTCTTGTTTGTCTGGGAGTCCTCCAACATAGATAATATCCCTACTTTGGACTTTTAGTATTGGCGTAGAAATGTAGCCTAGCTGTTGAGATGATAGGAACAATTCAACTTTATTTCGCTCTATTTTTAATGATATTAAGTAAAAAATTCCATCATTCACAGTCCGTGTGCCTAATAATTTTGTGGAATTGGAGGCTAACATGATTAGTTTCCCATCTTTCAACCAGATCCTTATATACAGAGATGTACGGTTCCTCAAAGCTAGTAACATGCCAGAAGACTTCCGTGTTCGGACAAACATTGATATAGTTATGTTTTCCTTCTGACTACTGTCAACAGAAAAAGCAGCATACCCCGAGAAGTCCTCACGTCCAAATCGGCCTGGCAGGTACTCTAGAGGTGAGGGAAAGAGAGAGAGAAAATAAAATAGTTCAAGAATAATTGACTGATGGCGGCAGCACAACGATCAAACATCTATCACCAGTCAAGAGAGTCACCCGCTAGTGTGTAAGGACAAAATAAGGTTTTTACTCGGATCTGAGTGGCTTGAATGACAAAAGTATAACTGGTTTCAATGGTAGCAGGGTGAGGCATTATTTTGGTGCTTAGAGGACATTATACCACATTCTTCCCCTTTTGCACCTCTGTACATAGTGTGCGAATGTGGATTGTGACAATACTGCTACTCAAACTTGCTTTCAGGCCGGTTGCTTGCCTCAGAGGCTCACAGTAGCCCTCAATTTAGGCACCACACCTAGGGCATCAGCTTGCTGTTTGTTGAGTTACTCTCATCACTGACCAGCATGAGGTACAGAATGAAACTCCACAGTCTCGGTGGACCCCTCTCCCCCATATGATACAGGGCTGTGTAAACCCCTTCTTCCCTCCTAGTCTTTTCCCTGAGTGGAAATGGGGAAGTGGGTGATGGGGAGAACCCAGGCCCACCCTCTATTTTGGGTTCCAGTCCAGGGCCCTGTAAAAGTAGCTGCCTGTAAATGTTTCCAACACCAGCTTTGAGACAGCTACAAAACTCCTGGGTTACTTCCCCCTACCTGCCTTCTTTCAGGCTTTTCCTCATAGAACCAATTTGTGCTTGCTCCTCCTAGATCTTCTGTATTCTCAGCTCCCTGTGCGCTAACTAACTGCAGAGAAGCTCTGTTTAACCAGTCTCAACTGGTTGTTTAATTGACCCCAGGAGTTCCAACTATCCTTGGCTCACTTGACACTGGAAGCCCACTTAATTAACTCCAGACGCTTAATTGCCCTGATTGAGTCTGGCAAGTTCCTGCTGGTTCTGGTATCCTGGGACTAGAGAGTTACTCAATCTCAGGCTAATATACCTCCCTTCCCTCATTCTCTTGTACCCCTCTGGCCTGACCCTGTCCAAATGGATTCCCAGGGCAAACTCCAGCACAGTTATCTCTACTGGTCATGAAATAGGTGTATTTTGAGACCCACTTAACTGATACCACCCCCTAAAGACCAAGAGTACAATCCTGGCCACATTGAAGGTTATGAACATTTTGCAGTTGTCTTCAATGGGGGTAGACTTTCTCCCCAAGACCATCTGAACTACTGCTAGCATGGGGAAAGGTAACTTACACCTTCCCATGCCAAGTAGACCCCATTACACCATTAGGGATTCATCCTCAGGGAGGGAAGGAAATAGTTCCCCTACATCGCCTCTCTACATTCCCATCACAGAAAATTGAAGTGTTGAATCAGAACAAGGGCCTTATCTAAACTGGCACATTTTGTCAAGGAAAAACTGCCTTTTTTAAAATCTCACCATGATCAAAGTGTCTGAAGAGATTTGTGCTTGTCTCCAGGTTAATCCAAGAAAGAGGGAAGTTTTTTTCAGGGGTATGCATGCTAGTGAAATGTAACAGTCTTTATCATGAAAAGTAAAGTCACTCTATTGTTAATGAGCAGGCCTTGAGGAACCAGCCATCTTGTACACCATAGAATCATAGAATAGAATCATAGAATACTAGGACTGGAAGGGACCTCGAGAGGCCATCGAGTCCAGTCCCCTGCCCTCATGGCAGGACCAAATACTGTCTAGACCATCCCTGTTAGACATTTATCTAACCTACTCTTAAATATCTCCAGAGATGGAGATTCCACAACCTCCCTGAGCAATTTATTCCAGTGTCTGACCATCCTGACAGTTAGGAATTTTATAGAAGTTCCTACCAGCAGACACAGTACAGCAACTGAGGGGGGAAAAAATCCAAGGATGTGTGATGATCTGGTGAAGGATTTTTTGGAAACCTAGGGACATCTGGGAAGAAAAGAGATGGTTGACAGGACATTGTTGCGCTTTCTACAAGGTTTAGCGAGTGAAAGCACTATGGGATGCGTACCCATATTGCTTTACTCTTTCTGTTGACGAGGAAGTTGAAGATGTGGCCATGAGTTGTGGACAGCAGATACCAGAAAAATTAGTTTGACAAGCTTCCAGTTTTGGCGACTTCTGTCTATCAACAACACTTTCGTCGCCCAAATTTGCATGTGTAGACATAGCCTAGGTTTCCAAACAAAGACGTTCATAAAAGTATATGCTGATTTAGCACATGTTCTCATTTTCTATTTGGTGTGTACACATTACCACCACTCTGGAGCTGTGATGGCCTCTATTCTCTTGGCAGATTACACCTATACTGATCCGTATCAGCCAAGATCTGTCAGTGAATCTAGTTCTCAAACTATAATTTCTATGTATGATCAGTCTGTGCCAAAACTTGACACTACTATGCCACTAGGGTAGGGAAATGAGCTAGAATTCAAGACACTTTTTAAATTGTTTGTGTTTATCAGTCGATTAAACTGAAACTCCTCTCATTCTGTCTCTCTTTATTTTCCACAATGAAGCTAGGAGTTGAATTAAGAACAGAAAAAATGTCTTCCAAATCACTGTAATGAAAACTATTTATTTTGATCCATCGGCTTTTTAAACCACAGCATTTCAACTCTAGTTACATTTTAAGTTTTGAAATCTTGTTCTCTGTATAATAGGCTTTCTGCCCAAACACATTCAAGAGCTATTTTTTTAGTATGTCTAATGCATAAAAAGTGTCAACCTGGTTTAAACAAAGAAATCACTCCTGGAAGTCAGAGTCCTCTTTTGTGTAGTAAAAGAGGTCTGGGACCTCATATGTCAAGTTTGTGCCTGCAGCACTATTTTTTTATGACTTGGTTATAAAACCAATGAAAATAGGGGATTGATTGTGAAAACTCTAACAGTCCTTTAACAACCATGGTGTTAGTATGTGCCACAGCAATATTATTTAGTAAGGAGACTAAATCCCTGACTTGTTCCTGACTAGACAATTTCTTACATACCTATGTATGGAATATTTTAATATTATGAATGAGATTATCTATATTTATTTCTTTATCTCCTTGTTAAAAACATGATGTGTAGAAATAAATTTTCCCTTTTGCTGGAATGAGTATTTTGTGCCATGAGAGCTTTGTAGTATGCACCCTCTCTAGAAACACTCCTTAAGAATTAAGCATTTTTGTGTGGAAAAAAGAGAGGGCATTTCTAATGGCTTTAGGAGTTGGAATACAGGAGTCTTGCAATATTAGAAGCAAGGGTGAGTATCAGGAAAATGTATTAGTATACTTGAAATTAGTGTCAATTACTTTACCTAAAAAATCTCCTGACTCTGATATTGGGTTGATGGGAGAGTTAGAATCACTTTGGTTAATATTAACCTACATCTGGATGCTGATCAAAATAAGTCAACATCTGTTTGTTATTTTATATATGTAGTGAAAATATTTCCTCATGTCAATTAACTACTTGATGGCAACTTTTCTTCAAAAAGACACTAGCATTTCTTATGTTATCCCTAGCTCAAGTTCCCTCCTCCCCACTGCCATAGTGTTTTAAGTCTTGCGTATATCTAGAATCCATGTATCAAAGTGGCAAGATGGTATGATTTGCAAGGAAAATTGTGGTCAGTAGAAAAAAAATACCAAATGCTTTTTTAATCATTTTCAACAGTTCTAATGCAAGACTAAGCCTCTCCTGGCCCTGAATGGTTTTCATTTCACTTCATATAAAGAGGCAAACATATTTACCAGATGTTGTCCTATGTTCCAAAGTTGCTTATCAAACCTTTGGGTAAACTATAGTTGGAGTTCAAAGCAATCTGTTAGAATTACCTCTCAAACGTTATCATTTGACAATAAAAAGAAATAACTATTAAATACAGACTATGAAATTATATAATATGTACACATTTTGAAATAGATTTCAAGATGCAGCTTTTTGGAGAAATACAACCAATAAGTCCCCTGGGGCCAGATCCTCAGCTGGTGTAAATTGGTGTAGCTTCACTGCCTTCAATACAGCTAAACCAATTTGCAGCAGCTGTGAATCTAGCCAATGCTGCTGCTGCTCTTTCCTTTTTCCAGACTGCCTGGTTTAAAAAATAAACAGTCATTTCTTCATCCCCCAAAATGTGTCAGTAGAAAGTTAGTAATTTGTAACAGGGAGCCAGAGATGTTTTTGTATGAATAGAGGGTCGAATCCTGTACACCTTCCTCAGGCACAACTCCCTGTCTGAACTCAATGGACATTTTGCTGAGAAAGGAGGGGAAGGAGCTAATTCAAACTGCCCTCGAATGACACTCTCTCTACAAACCTGGAGAATGACACTGTTTATCCACATAGCAGGTAGAGCAGAGAAGTCAGCAATGCAGGGACCTCATACCATCCCTCCCATTTGCCTCAGCTCATACTGGGTGGAATACGTGGTGGGAAACAAGAGTCATTCAACTTCCAGGCCCATTCAGGGTTTGGCCTTGAGAAGACGTGTCGGGTATCCCCCGACCCTGCACCCCGTCTGCAGCAAGATGAGACTCCGCCAGCCAATAGAATAGAGAGGATGTATTGCTTCTGCGAGGTACAGCACAGCCTGGATTCCATATGGGCATCCAAGTGAGGGGGCAGGCAGCCTCAGACCCCTTGGGGTAGGGGTCCACAGGCCCCTGAACCCCCAGTACCCAGCTTAGTCTCTTCTCTTCATGTTTTTCCTGCCCCTTCTCTAAACCACATCCTTTCTTTGTTCAAAACCCTTCCCTGCCCAGGTGAGAACCTGTTGGGCCATCGTCTACGTGACATGAGGTCTGTCAGGGCAACTGCCCACTGGGCAGTGCTTACAGACCAGGCCAATAGGGGTCACCCGAAGCCCAAGCATAGCAACCAATGGTTGCCCAACCTGCCCAACCAGAGTGTACCGCACACCCACTATGTCACAAGCTTCTCTGCTGACTCTGCCAGTAAGGATTCCAGAGAATTGATTTTTGAGATGTAGGTGCATGGCCAGTGGAAAGTGGACTCATTTTATCCTCACCACCAGATAGCTCTCAGGTGACAATAGCAATTGGCAACTCTCACCTTGGGCTGCACTTCATTCAGCTGTCAAAGATCTGATCACCAGCCCTCAAGCCTCCATAGGGTGGTTGGATGATGCTATTGACTGTCAGGCTTAATCTGCTGTGAAAGCTCAGATATGAATTTTTAAAAATATCTAAGATTTTTCATCTGTTCAGTGATCTGTTCATTCTTTATTCACCCTCAAAAGCATGAGCAAACCTTTGCATGCACATAAAGGCTACCTCTGTATTCTGAGCTAGTGGCATGACTGCCTTGTCATGTCACTAGCTCTCATTGAGTTAGCTAGCCCAGTTTCAGGGTGGTTCATAGTCAGGCTGGCTCAGCTGTGCCTTTGCTGTTGCTACCAGTGATACCATGGCTATCCTGTTATTTATACTCAGTCTAGCTCAATCAGAACCAGTGCAAGTATATCTACATGAGCAGGGGAACGACCCCTATTTGTAGTGAAGACATAGCCTCTAAGGATACTTCTAGACTGCAGGCTTCTTTTGAAAGAAGCTTTTTCGGAAGAGATCTTCCGAAAGAGAGCGTCCACACTGCCAAAGAGCATCAAAAAAGTGATCTGCTTTTTTGAAAGAGCATCCACACGAAATGAACATTTAAGCTGTGATTACTGTGGACGGAGTGGTCACCAGGGCACCTGTGCTTTTTCCTGGAGGCCTCTTATTTCAAAAAAACTCCCTCTTCCCCATCCACACATGCCTTTTTCCAAAAGAGCTCTTTTGGAAAAGGCATTCTTCCTTGTAGGATGAGGTTTACCAATGTTGGAAAAACCCCTGCATTCTTTCTATTTTTCTTTCGAAAGAACACAATAGCAGTGTGGATATAAGTGAATTTTTTTCAGAAAAATGATCATTTTTCTGAAAAAACCCTGCAGTCTAGAAGTCATGGGGTGCTAAACCAGCTTCACAAAGATTAATGGCATATTAAATGTCAAAAGAATGAAAGAACTGGATAAATAAACCCATTCATTTATCTTGACTTTTCTGTCTGACTGAAATTTAGGCTTCTTAGTGAGAGAACTAGAAAATAATGAACAAGCACTACTACTAGTCTCTTGTGTTTTCTCATCAATTGGCAACAAGCACTAGAGGTCTTAAAGTTAATAGTGTTTTCTCACTGATGTAAGCAGATTTGCTGTTTGTGATTGTGCTTTGAGCTGGCATTTAATACACTAATGCTAAAAGCTTTATCTTACCTGTCGAACAGTTTGGACCTGTGTAGGGCCTGTAGCAGTCACACTGGTAACTCAGCCACAAATTGATGCAGCGTCCCCTGTTTTGACAAGGGTGGTTTTCACACCAGTCCTTTTTTCTACAGCCTGCTTTGACATGTAAAGATGTTTCACTTGATATGTTCTCAGGGGTAATAACGTTCAAGTCTATTGCAATGTCCTGAAGACAGCCTACAAATGAAGGTGCAGAATGCATGTTATAGGTGTTAGGTGAGGAGTCACTGCTCATGTTTCCCACTGGTAAACCACCCAAAAATGTGCTCTGAAATGCAAGCATCAGTTGATCACTATCTATCGCAGTAGTAGATTTATTGACACATGATTCTACACAAGAGCTGTCAAGCAAATTAAGGGTAACAGCTCTTGCTAAGGTTACCTCCACAGAATGCCATTCTCCATCACTGACATTATGTGAAATATGCAAAAGAGCCCGTGGCTGGTTATTGACTTGCATGAATAAGCACAAGTAGCCATTCAGTAACTCCAACTTTACAAATGTATCTTTTTCCCCTCGGTGAAATATAAAAGCTGTAGGTTGCACAGTCTGGAATCTCAGATTTATGGTATAGAAAGATCCCTGTAAAGGGGTCATGTCACTCTTCACCCAAAGGAAACCATGTCCCGCAAGAGAAAAGGTGGTGGTTGTTTCACAGTGTATTCCAGTATAGCCAGGTGGGCACATGCAGCTGGCTCCGTGGTGGCCATTTTTAAAATAAGGGATGCATAAACCGCTGTTTTGGCATGGATGGTCATTGCAGCCAAGGAGGGCCTCTGAACAGTTCTTGCCACCATAAGAAATTCCCTCCTTTTCTCCAAATGGGCAATGACAAGTGTAACTGCCATGAAAATTCTCACAGGTCCCACCGTTTTGGCAAGGGTTCATGGAACATTCATTGATGTCTTCTTCACAGTGAATACCTTAAAAAAAAAAGCAGATTTGATTAGGTAAGTACAGGCCATCTTTTCCTCAAATTGTCTTAGAAATATAATAAAATGAACTCTATTTAAAGGGAGAAATCTGTTTATTAGGGGGTGATTGGTTCCCAGTGATGGATTGCAATGAGAATAGATGCTGGTTTTTGTACTGCAGTAGTGCCTAGTGGGGTTAGTCAGGGTCAGGGCCTTGTGCTAGGTGCTGTACAAGCACCTTAGTGGTAAGTAATTGATAAAGAAAATAGCAAGCTACAAATTTGTCTTAAATGACAGTGAATGGAATTGAGTTAAAGACGTGATTAAACACACTGCTTTCCACAGCAGAATGGGTATGAAAATGGTCATTTTGGAGGGAAAATGCATTTTTATCACATGGCAAAAGCCAAAAACTATTAGTCAATTTGTATAAATAATAAAATAGTACATATATCACAGACTGGAGAGAATTCTTTTTCTTTTACATTAATTAAGTTGAGGGGAAGTATGGTCCCAATGTTTAGAGCTCTCCCCTTGGTTGTGGGAGCCCTGGTTTAAGAACAGTTTTGCAACAAACATCCCATGTGACTCTGTGCAAGCCACTTAGTTTCTCTGTGCCTCAGTTTCTTATCTGTAGCACAGGAATATTGGCACATCGCAGACTCCCAGAGATGTTTTGGGAAGTGCATTAATGATTGTGAAGTGCTGAAATACTGCAGTGACGGGGCATATAAATATCTTAAATAGAAAAAAGTTTCTCCACGATCATGCGCCCACAGTCAACCACAGTGGAACTCCTTGCCATAGGATGTTGTGAAGACTAGGATTTTAGTGGTTTGAGTGAGTATTGGCTTGCTAAACCCAGGATTGTGAGTTCAATCCTCGAGGGGGCCATTTAGGGATCTGTGGCAAATCTGTCAGGGATGGTACTTGGTCCTGACAAGAGAGCATGGGACTGGACTTGTTGACCTCTCAAGGTCCCTTCTAGCTCTACGAGATTAGTATATCTCCATTTAAAAAAAGGGGATTCAAAGAAGAGCTAGATAGATTCATGGACGTTAGGTCCATCAATGGCTATTAACCAGGATGGGTAGGAATGGTGTCCCTAGTCTCTGTCTAGAAATGGATGACAGGAAAGGGATCATGTGATAGTCATCTGTTGTGTCCCCTCCCTCTGGAGCATTTGGTATTGACCACTGTCAGCAGACAGGATACTGGGCTAGATGGATCTTTGGTCTGACCCAGTATGGCCGTTCTTATGTTCACTCTTCTTTTTACAGATTCAGCTTTTCCTAGGGTGACCCTTTAGTCTTGCAAACAGATAGCTTTTTGCATATTTGAAGCCCTGATATTCAGGGCTCATGTCACCATATTTCGGGAACAACTTTTCCCTTCTTTCAACAGATTGACTCTGATGCTAATAACACAAATCTCACAGAGGTCTGAAACCCAATAAACAGGGCTTCATTTCCCTTTTCATCCAGAGCAGCCAAGAAACACACCAGTACCATTCACAAGTGACAAGTACTTATGGAATGGTGAGGGGAAATACATTTCCACACCCATGGAAGCCTGTAGAAGATCCCAGTGGGATTTTTTGTTGACAGCTCATCGGAGTTGTAACACAGAGATTCCATTTCACTCCCCAGAGAAGGAAATGACATGTCCTGACCTCTTTAATTGAAATATAATGATGAAGTATGATAATTAGGAAGTAATTAACCAAAATAATTTTTAACATATTTATCTTCCACTGAAATTAAATTGGTTTAGATGGCTCTCTATTGGCTTTCCATAAACCCTGTAAGTTTTCTGTAGTGTAGTTAACAGAGACACTAACCCCTTCATCTAGAATAACTTACTATCACATCTATAGAGATTGATCTATTACAGCAAAACACACACATTTCAAGGTAAATTATAGAAACAAGCTACATAATTTTGTTTAGCTTCCAATAGCAGCCACAGTAATTCAGTATCTGTCCACTTTACACAATTATTATCATAACTAGTCCCCTATTTTAACAATGACCCTTGTCATTTGTCATTCTCAAATTATGGTGTGAAGTTTCCAGATCATCAGCTGTAGCCAATACTATCTTTTATGTTTTGGCAATGGGCTATTACTGCTGGAGTATTTCTGTTTCCCGCATATATATATATATATACATTCCATCATGAGATGTCTATTTGAACATTAATGCATAGTGACACCTGGCAGAAATATGAATAATTGGGACTGACTTTCTTAAAGTCAAGTTCACTTTCTAAACCTTCATTGACTGCGGGCCAGAACACTATCTGCCTTACCCAGTTTACAGTAATCTATATGCTGTTGTCTTGTCCTGCTTTTTGCTATGTGAGAAGTCATTTGAATATATGAAAAGTGAAGTACTACTGAGCTGTTCTGCTTCAGCTGATGTTTTAGTACATCATCTTCCTGATGTAGCTACTTTTTTGCCTTTAACATGGAGAATGAAGTGTCCTCAAGTTTTATATACTCAATCCTACATTGCTACTGAAGCACTTCGGGTGTCACTGGGTTTATGTGTCATGACTCAAAAGGTATGTAATATTGAAGCAGTCGGATCGACTGGGTTCTTAAGTATGCCAATGGGTATACATCCTCAGAGTCATCAGAATTCAATGCATGGATCAGAACTTCATACTACACCCTTCATAGAGTGTACTGGCAAAGTGAGTGGCATAACATATGGGCTGTGTCTAGACTGGCCAGTTTTTGCGGAAAATCAGCCACTTTTCCGC
>JANRFK010004893.1:17495040-17511741 GCA_030068395.1 Apalone spinifera | reverse complement strand
ATTTGCATCCCTTTTCCGGAAAAGGGTGCCTGTGTAGACGTAGCCATAGTGTGATCATGCATCTAATAAATGCATAGCGTTGGAACAGTGTAATTCAGACTCTTCCAAAGATAACTCAGAAAGCCTTATACAGGGTTGTGGAAACACAGGCAAAGAGATATGACTAATGTTTATTATCAGCATTGATCTGGTGCTCATGATGCGGCATCTGGGTACTTAACAAGAACTAAAGTGCATTTCTCCACTAAAAGGTATCGGGACATAAGAATTTACTCCCTGGCTGCTTGCAAAGGAGTAAAATAAAATCAACTAGTCAACTAAAATCAGAGTTGATCGGGGCCTGTTTGCTCCACCTATGGAGAAAGCTCTGCCATCCACCCCCAGAAAATTCATGTTTATCAGCTACATATTTCTAAACCATGGGGGAGTACAGCATTGCTACCAAGAGATGGACCCAGTGGCATGGGAACATATTTAAGAGTTGGGATGCTGAAATCCAGACCCCTTACCACTGTCCACACCATACCCCAGCTGAAGTCAGGAGCAAAGCCCCAGTGCATGAAGCCGTTAGCTGTGACCCCAGTGCATGGGGCTGGCAGCAGAGCCCCAGTGCATGGCATAGTGACAGGGAGCCTGGGGGTGCCTCAGCACTCCCTGCACCCTTAGTTCCCATGCCTATGGCTGGCCCTGAAAGAGAATCACAGATCTGGATTCCACAGCTTGAAGTTAACATGATTGTGAACCAAATCTGAGCACCCTGCAGTTTGGGCAGGCTCAGAATAGGGTAAAAGCCTCAAGTTCAAGGGTGCTCAGATCTGAGGGGTTTGGGTCAGAGCCTTACAAAGAATTCCCAGTGTCTAAAGTGTAAATGAAGGTAACTCACATGCAAATAGGAGTAACCCTTGCAGCAACGTAAATGATAATATGTCCTTTAAAAATATGTATGGGGGGGGGGGGGTTAGTCAGAGAAGAATCTATAATTATCCTCTCCCCATCCATCTTCATTGTTGTATTGAAACAGATTGTTATAAAAACTCCTTCACTCTCTGCAGCATCTTCTATTCAAGAGGCTCATTAATCCTGAGGCCAACTGAATGATCTCACTGGGTATATATTCTTCAGTGCTCCAAATCTTATTGAATAATCATGAACATTCAAATTTTGCCACATCTGTGCTGGTAATTGCAAAGAGATAATTACTTTTTGCTGGAAGGAGGAAATGCACCTCTGTGAATGAGTGAGTGTAAGGAAAGGGAAATTGACCATCCTCAAATAATGTCATTAAATCTCATGCTTCAGGTTAATAATCAGTTGCCACAGGCATCAGCAGGGAAATTTTACTCCCATATACTCTGCAGAGCTGGTAAGGTGAGTTAAAAGCTTTTGTACTCTTACTTCTGAAATGTAAAAAATTGACTTCTGGATACTGGTCTTAATCCAACCAGCAACCAGATTTGCTCTGGCAAATCTTGTTTTGTTTTCTTAGCAGGAAAATAGTCATATTCTACAAAAGACAAAGTCATAGTAACATGCTAGTTATTGCTTTATTGCCTACAAATTCATTATTCTGCTATTTTTCCTCTTGCCAGTTGAAATGTCCATTTCAGCTTAATACGATTTTGGGAAAAACATAAAATGGAAACAGAGATGAGTAACTTGGCTTACTCATTAAATACACCACTCTGGTGGAGAGATATGGAATTCATAATGTGTTATGTTTGGTATAAAATGCTGTATCTGAACATTTTTAAAATTGCACTGGGCTGACATTTCATATAGTAGTTTGAACTTTTCAGCCTTCATGGCTTATTTTTAAGCAGTAAAAAAAAAAAAGGCCTTCTTAATCTCTTACATCATTAGATCTTTCTGAGCACAACACGATCTGGACATTTTTTTCCATTTATGTTAGAAGTTTGGCAACACCTTAAATAGATTTCATTTGAAAACAAAAATACATGCTGTAGGAGACTGTGTAGTAAGGACTGGTCTATTTTATTTTACAAATATTGGAAACAGCCTATTTAATCACTGGCATCAGCTTCTAAGTAGTTTCAGCTGGGCTTTTTTTCCACGAGGTGGCTTTCCTAAGCATCAGTATAGCTTAGCATTCTACATAGAACATGGCCAGAGGTTAGTAACTTACAGCTTGGGACTAGCACAAGCTTTCTCACACCAGAAAAGGATGGCATAGCTAGCTGCCCTTTGCCTCTACACCCACACGCTAAACTCACTTGGATGGCCCCCCAGGCCTACCCATATGAATCTGTTTATAGGATTGGGGTCCTAACCTGAAAAAATAAAAGGGGATACATGGTGCTACTAAAGCCATGCCTCCCCTGAATGGCAACCCATTTGCGCTTGCACTTCATCACCCCTGTTTGGCTATTTCTCTAGAACTGATGGGGCCTGGTGTCTATATCCACCCGTGTTGGCTTGTTTGTATGTATTGGACAAGAAGATGTCTTCTGGAGGACATGGTTAATATTTATATTCAGTTTCTGAGGTTTATCTGGATTTGTTTTGCCTTGCTTGTTTTACTGTATTTTTCTCATTTTCAGACATTTCTAAATTTCTAAATAATTTTAAGCAGGCCTGGCCATGAACAAGTGATGTTTAAGAAGGAACTTAAAACAGATCAAAAGTGGATTCAGGGAGGGGCAAGCTAGCAGAGTCAAAGGCAGACAATAGAGAAGAGTTAGGAAAAACAGAAGGCAATAGGATTTTGTAAAGGAGAAACGGCAGTCAATGAGTGGAAGCAGCCTGTCAACTTACAAAAGCTGGTGGAAAACAGGGGACCAAAATAGAACTGAAACAAATAGGGCAGGGGCGTCAGAAGGACTGAGGATGGTGTTACAACTGATTGGAAGGAGCTGTGGACTAGACATATGAAAGCCAAGGAAATGTTTTATTGATACTTGCAGTATGCTGTAATTGCAAGGGCCATGGCAGACTGTCAGAGAGTGTTTTGTACACAATTCACCCCATTTTTCATGTTTCACTTTCCAGTGTACCCCCAACCAGACTGTTAAATTCAAAACATCAATGATCTGTTTTGCATTTTGTGTAGATTACACACTTGTACCAACACATACTTCATGTGTTCAAACTGCCAAGTATCCTTAGGGACCTTAAAACAAACAATCCCTTTGAGCTCTTTAATAGGTTCATACAAGGTCACGTGTCATTGATTTAAATCTGTTTGGAGCATTTGATTAAAGAAAACCTCGCTCTGCAATTTAACAACAAATTAATTTTCACTCCTAAAACTTCGGAAGGGTTTTTAAGAATGTTTGCAGTTTGATGACTACAGCTATTGATAGGCTTGGCTGCACCCAGTTTCTTGTAAAAGGAATTTTGTATCTTGTCTCTTGTTGGCCATTTCCTCTTTGTCCTAATTGAGATAGGCATACACAGCCATTGTGCTGTCTAGTGTGAAACTGCTCCTGCCCTTAACTCTTGCCCAGGGAGATAGTAGCTTGGAAAAATATTTCAGTGATTTGCAAGAAATTTTGTTTTGCTAAAACCCATGTGCATCTGTACAGTCTATAAAAGTGACTGTCTTTGCATAACCTCGTTGTCAGTCCATATTACAACACATTCAGAAAGCCAGTAGGCTAGAAAATGATAGTTTTAATAGGGCATACCCAGCTAAAAGGATAACAGAGCCCTACAAATAGATGTGTATCTTTGTGTATGCATATATATAGTATATACCTATATACATTATGCTAGATATAATGTGTATCTACATATATCTTCATATAAAGATGTTCTTCATATACACATGTATGTATGTCTGTGTATGAAATTTGCAATTTAAAGTTCCTACTCCTCCAAACACACTTTCAATAACCTTTGTCCTCACCACTGTATTTAACTTTGCTTTACTATGGACTGGATACAACAGATCAAAAGCATATTAGGGAGCTTTCACTGTGTATCAGCAGTATCCGCATGGACACTTAGTGCATGGCATGCAGGCATGAGGTAAATTCACAGCCTAGCTTGCCATGAACCAAGTGTTCACATAGACAAGCCCTAAGGCTTATTCACAAACATATCTCCTCTCCCTTTTATGCACACAACCTGATAATAAATAAGAATAAATCCTTTTGGTAGGAAAAAAATTAGAGCTGACATTTCAGTATATTATATATGATACTATTGAACTTTATGACTAAGAATGTTTTCTTGTTAACATAGCTAGAAGTCTCAGAATTTACACCAGAGTGAGATCAGTTTGAAGAAGGGCCAATGAATCTATATTTAGCAACTGATTATAAGCACAAATTAGCAACTGCTGTGGCATTTTTTCCTTTTCTGTAATCCATTTTCCCTTAACCAAGTACAAATGCCCCTGTTTTCAGGTAATTAAAATACTTTCTTATTAATATGATGATCAGCATCCTTAAGGAAAGTAAAAGGTTAATTAAACTTATTTGAACTTCTCCTTGCACCTGAAAGAGTCACTATAAGCATATCTAAATAAAACCAGGTCATACCTCATTATAATCACTTCAGTGCTGACTTCAAGCAGTGCAAATGAGCAGATATAAATATGCAAAGTACTATAATTCATGTTCTTACTACCTGTAAACACTAAACCAATTAAGAGTGAGATGCTACAGGGAACAATTTAGGTAAAACGAGCTTTTATGTGACACACCACATAAAATACATATTTTTTTGAATTCATTTGCCCAGATTATTTGTACTGCTTAGTATTGTGACATACTTTTCATGTATTTGAGAAAACCTTAGTCATGGGACTCATCAGTGATAATTAACTGTCAACAAAATGTAAACCTCCTGGGTTCAGTCAAGAAGCATGAAAACTCACACAGGGGTTTTGTTCTGGGAGGAGAGAACAGGGTTGTATTTGATTTTTTTTTGTCCTGGGTGGGTGACAATAGGAATCTGGTTATGTCGTTTTATAAGAAAGCAGAACATTTGGGTAGTTGAAACACAGATCATTTTTTTGAGGCAAGAAGCCATCTTTTCAGGGCATTCAATTGCAGGATTTCTCTCAAAAAATAATAAAACCAAGCAATGAGGGCTTGATCTTACAAACATGTTCACCTACTAAGTTTAAAGCTTCCTCACAGAAGCATGAGGCCCAACTGCTGTGGTCTGAAGTATCAGGGAGCCTGACATAGTGCTTTTCAATTTCAAATGCTGCAGTATAATTCAGGTTTGGCAGGCCAGCTGGCTGAAGCCCTCTTGCGGTGTAGCTGAGGGTGATTTCCATGCTGAAGGCTGTGTGCAAGCAGACCAGCAGTGGTTGCTCTCACAGCAAAGTAGTGTAAAAGTCACTCTAGATTGGAGACCTGAGGAGGGAGGGGATGGCTGTCCAATGGTCCAGATTGTACTCTGGGTAATGTCACAGCAGCTGAGTATTAACCTCATTTACAGATAAAAAATTGGAGGCTGTTATAGTTGAAGATCTTTGGCTGTTTCTATTACACCTGCGCCATTTTAGAGGTTCTTGCCTTAGTAGCTTTTGCCCAAGAAGTTTTAGGAGATTATCTGTGCATGAAGGTCTTGAGGATTTTCTCTCCTAGGGTTGCCAGGTATTCGGTTTTCACCCAGACAGGCCGATAATTGTGGCTCCTGTCTGGTAAAAACCCCCCAAAATGTCCAGTATTTCCTGTTTTTCTCCTGGAAGGCTGGCCGGGGACATTTTTTCCTTGCCGTGTCTGGCGGGGGAGCAGGGAGCACAGGAATTTAAAGGTGCAGCAACTTTTTTTTTGTTTTGTTTTGTTTTTTTGTTCAACCAATTTTTTTCCCCCCATATTCGGGATTTTTTGTGAAAGTATCTAGCAACCCTATTCACTCCTCCCCATTTGATTTTCCCTGCTTTTATTGCTCACTGGTTGAAAACCCAGGATGACCTATAAAGACTAGGTTGTATTCCTTGTGGAGCCTGACATTGCATCTCTTTGACTGCACAGTTTTTGGGTCATAAGTGGAAGACATTCCTCCAAGGATGATTGTGGCATCTCTGCAGTGTTTCCCACCTGTGCTGGCTTCTGAAATAAGACATCCTGGACTCAGGGTATGTCTACGCTATGCAGCTTTTCAAAACACAGCTGTATCGACACCACCTTGTCGCTAAAAGCCAGTGTGTGTCAATGCTTTTTGTCAGCAGTTTTGCAGACAAAACACTTCCATCCCCTGCAAGGGGGAAAGCACATTCACACTTTCACTTGCCATGGCAAAACCTTATTGTTTGGGGGGGAGGGTTTAAACACCTGTGAAATGTTTTGTCAATCAAGTGCGAGTGTAGACATATCTTCAGACTCCCTATCTTTTTTATGGAAGTACTGAATTCAACCAAGGGCCAGCTCAGCCCAAGTTATTTACTTCCTGGCTGGAGCGTGGCACACAATTTCCCACAATTATTTTTTAAAGGAAAATGCCTACAATTTTGCTCAGTTGAGACATCTGAAAGTTCAAGCAGGTAAAAAGCAATTCACACCATAAAGTATTAAATGTATTTGAAAATAAAGTTGTAATTACCTCTGACATTTTTTAGCCTGGATGGAGGTGCCCCTGATGCTTAAAAGGTGACATCATTGGTATTATGGGGACCTTATGTACAGGACTGCACACTTGCTTCTAACCTACTTTACTAACAGCAATCAGGAGGACTCTGGAAATTGTGCATGTTGTGTGCATGTATATTACCTAATCAAAATATTTATTTTGTTGAGTTCTCAGGATAGGAACTTTGATACTTCCTTCTACACTGTCCATCATAAATATGAAGTCATTTCATCAATAAGACATCCAGACCCATCAACAGGACACAGCACAGGGGAATGGAAATAGAGTGCTATTTTCCTGTGTGAAAACATCAGAGTCTCTTCACTTTTCAGTGGATGTTAGCATTGATCCAGCTATCAAGTTACTTCTTTATGTCTATACAAAGCTGCAGCTCATGATTTTTCATAGCAGCTCCAGGGCTTTGTGTGAATCAACATGACACCAATGCCCAACTTCCACAATCTTCCAACTCTCAGGAGCCAGCGTTCATACTATGTAAGCTGGAAAAAAGGCTGACAATAAGGACCCAAGTCTGCAAACTCAATTCACACAAAAGTCCTTTGACACTGACTGAATACAATCTTAAGGAAACACTGGGTGCGTCTACACAGCTTAACTCGAGCTACGTCAATTGTGTAGCTTATTTTGAAATTGAAATTGGGAGCGTCTACACAGCACTTATTTTGAAATACAGCACCCTTCCTCCGACTTCCCTTATTCCTCAGACAATGAGGATTACAGGAGTCAGAGTAAGAAGTCCTCTAGCTTGACAGTATTTCGACATTATTTCAAAATAACTGCCCGCTATGTAGACGCGGACTGAGTTATTTCGAAATTAACGCTAGTTATTTTGAAATAATGTTGCTGTGTAGACATAGCCCAACGGACCAAAGCTAAGTCTAAAATCAAACAATTACAAATGCTTATGAGGTCCTACACATCTATAAAACAATATGCTCATTCTGCTGGCTCAGCAGAATTCAGGAAGTATGGGGAGTTTTCCTATTGCTCTGTGGATATCAATACAGTGATGCTGGTTCATTAGCAAAGGATAAATCATCATGTATAATTCAAGAAAGAATTTCACACTAAAAAATCCAAAATAACATTTGCCAGAGTAATTGGGAAAAACAAATAGGAACATAAAGTTTTTTCAAGCCTACATGGGATACTGCAGATGATAGAGTAAAAGAAGTATATTAGCAAAATGCAACCTGTGATCCTCGAAGGACCTAGCACCATGGAGTGAATTATGGAGAGAATTACAACATGTAATGCTATTGAGAAAGCAAAATGGTGGCTAGACTGCACTCTTGCATGGTTAAGAGTCAAGATTAATACTAAGTTTACATTTCAATAGTGACCAACATTACTGCATAGGAAATATATTAATATTGCACACACACACGAGGTGGTTACTGCTATCTGAAACCTCAGTATTAAATTAATTCATTTGTAAAGAAGACAAGAATAAATTCTAGCTCACTATCTTACACACACACATTCACATGCTGTAGATCATGAGAAATGAAATGATGACATATTTTTTTCTCTTACCATAAAATACAATCCATCCAGCCAAGAAAGACTGTTCAGTTTAATACAGATAATGACAAACATTTGGAACAGTTTAGTTAACAATCATAGCTATTCAAGAAAGACTTTTTGGAAAGAAATCAATAAAGTATATCCAGAAACAACTGTCTTGTACATATAGCCTGGCACTATATACTTGTTTGTCTGATTCCTACCCAGACTTCAGCGAGGCTATGCTTGATTAACACTCCTAAGATGGGAAGTAGAATTAGGATTTCCGCCTTTAAAAATATTTATCCAAATTAAGTTTATTTCCTAGGCTTTCAGTGCACTGTATCTTAATGGTGAGTTTATAGGGCTGTTCTCAAAATTCAAAACAGCAAAATATGTATGTTAAGAAATTTTTTGTTAAAAACCTAACACTTGGCCAAATTTTAATGCTGAGGTAAGCCAGTACAATACTCAGTGAAGTCAGTCCATTTACATTAATTTCTGAACCATTAGAGATAATTTTGTTTCCCACTTAAAGTCTTATTTTAAATATCCCAGTCATATTCTAGAATACATGGGTGATATGAAATATGAGAGTCCTACACATCCAACATTTTTCCACTTCTCTGTATATTTCATATTATTTCAGGATCTTCCTATGGATTTGTGAGATTGCATTATGCTCAAATGCATTACCTGATTGTAGGTTTTATTATCCAAAGCATAGCAGGTTGTTGCATCTGTCTTGATATGGCAACCTGATTGTAAATTTGACCAGTATAATGTGGCCTTGTACAACATTATGCTAAAAAGCATCAGCTGTACATATGAAAGTTTTCCATGAGCTGGAGAAAAAGTGTGTTAAAGTAACAGAGACTGAGTGACTTTCTAGTGTCAATTAAGGATGTGTGGCATAATTGATTGATTACATGGGGGGGGGGTTGCCTGCTTATAATGCAGGGCGAGAGAGAGATGCTTTGTCTTCAGTCTGCCATACACAATCAAACAACTTAATTGTTCTGTACTCAAAGACCTGAAATAGAATGCTGTGACTTTCAAGAGGCACTAAGATCAGCACCTACATTGTTCTAGGTAAGAGATCTTACCCGTCTCCAGCTGTATTAGGGAGTTGATAACCACTCCCTATTCAGTCATACTAGAAAAAAAGCTAGGGAAGAATTATTCATGGTAGTCAGAGGATTCGAGGTAAATAGTATTGCCTCTAGAAGCCTCAAAAGGAAAAAAATTCTTGATATTTGGAATATTTTCTAACAGGGTGTCCATTTGATAATGGAATTGTCCACCTGGGGTGACTGCAAGGGGAGAAGGGAAAAGATGTCCTTGGAAAATTTATACACGTGGACACCTGAGAAACACTCTCCCGCTGCCAATGATACGCAACTCTCCCTATGGGAATTTGCTCAGCCTGAGTTCAGGACATGGGAATTCTTGCAGTTTTAGGTATACTAGCTGTACTAGAGCATGGGAGCCCATGGCTGAGAAAACATTTTCCTTTCCTTCTCCAGCCTCCCTCCTTTAAGAGAACAAGTTTTACATGCTCAAAAGTGTTTATGCGCAGCAATGTTTTACACAGAGAGATGTGCCAGATTCAAAATATCCACTGCTTGCAGGCACTGTCAGTCACGTCGGGCTGCATTATATAACACTGTGTAACAATGTAACCAGACAAGCTAGATCATTGTAATGATGGGTCAGCTACGAAATCCTAAAGCAAAAGTCTGTTCAGATGATTGAAACTAGTATTGGTAAAATCTTCTTGGGTTTTAATTTCTTAGGCATTTCCAACTCAGAAAAAAAACCCAGAATTGAATAGTTATATAGTTTTTTTCTGCTGAATAGGGTAGCAAAGATGCCTGTTACTAGGAATAGTTTGCATTTTCAAGAATGATGAAATCCAGAGAGATGATTTTGAGGATGGTACATCTCTTGTTGGATTCATATTATGATTGAGGAAAACATTCATACCCACATTAAGGTATGTCTACGCTGCGTTCCTCTTTCAAGAGAGGAATGCAAATGCAGGTGAGCAAAATTGCAAATGAAGCGTGGATTTGAATTTCCTGTACTTCATTTGCATAGTGGCGTCCAGGCGCTTTTTCGAAATACCCTATTTCAAAAGAAAAAACGCAGTCTAGATGGGGTTATTTTGAGAAAAAACCCCTTCTTTCAAAATAACCCTAACTCCTTAATAAATGAGGTTTAAGGTTTATTTTGAAAGAAGGGTTTTTTCTTGAAATAATCCCATCTAGACCGTTTTTTTCTTTCAAAATAGAGTATTTCGAAAAAGCACTTGGACACCATTATGCAAATGAGTGCAGGAAATTCAAATACACACTTCATTTGCAATTTTACTTGGCTGCATTTGCATTCCTCTCCCGAAAAAAGAATGCAGTGTAGACATACTCTTAGAGCCCTAAATATTATCTCCAGTGTTGCACAACAGTTGCAAGAATTGGAGCCTTCTTTTTATTTAGTGTCATGATGAAAAGATCTAGAGATCATCCCTGAATTACCTACGTTCAATCCTGTCATGATTGCAGCACAGATTTTCATTGTAAAGGGGTCTGCATTTGCTTATATTTGCATTTCTATAGCAAACATTCCTTCTAAATCAAGATATAATCGGCAGATTGAATTAATTTGCAATAGGAGTAATCTACAGCTAGTAGATAGATAAGCACAGAAGTGCCACAAGACAGTAGTAAAGAGTAATATATTATTCCAAAGATTCTCAGCCCATAGTTTAACAAAAGGCTCCCTGTGATAGGGTGTTTCCCCCACACAAGAGTAAAAAGGATTAACCACAGCAGGGAGCAGTTGAGGTGAGTCCTCCAAGTCACCTAAAGAGGCTGCAAGAAGCAGCCAATCCAGTGCCAGCAGGCTCAGATAAAAGGAGCAGCAGGGCAGAGCCAAGATCAGTTGCTGCTGGGAGCTCAAGGAGTGAGGATTGTGTCTACAATGCTGAGAGAACTGCAGCACCTTGGACAGAGCAACTGCCACCAGGGGCCAAGAGAGAGCACCTGGCTGGCTTCTAAGACTGAATCTAGGGCACAGCTGGGCAATAATTTTTGATGGGAGGGGGGCACTGTAAGCTTTTGGCAAGCGGTCAAGGGCCACACTATTCTATGGAGGAGGTGTGTTATCTGGGACAGAGTTTGGGTGGAGCAGGGATCTTGGGATAGGCGACTGGGGTGTAAGAGAGGCTATGGGGTCTGAGAGGGAGTTTGGGTGAAGAAGGGGTTTGTGAGCTGGGGCAGAGGATTGGGGTGCAGAATCCCGGAGAGGGCATGAGTGTAGGAGAAGATTCTGGTCTGAGACCCTCCTTCCAAACTCCAATTCTCTACCATGGGTCACCACCCCCTCCTACCTCAGATCATCATCCAAACATTCTGCAACCTCCCTCCCTCCACTCCAGGTCACAACTCCCTCCCAATCCCTGCACCCCCTCTTACACTTCTCCATGTTGGGTATTCACCCTAAGGGAGAACAAGGAAAATATTAGGATATTAGGAAAAACTATTTCCCTAGGAGGGTGGTGAAGCACTGGAATCGGTTACCTAGGGAGGTGGTGGAATCTCCATCCCTAGAGGTTTTTAAGTCTCGGCTTGACAAAGCCCTGGCTGGGTTGATTTAGTTAGGATTGGTCCTGCTTTGGGCAGGGGGCTGGACCTGATGACCTCCTGAGGTCTCTTCCAGCTCTATGTTTCTAAATGATGTTTCCAGAGCTGAAGAACTGCATGTATCCTGATGAAGAGGTGCCAAATTAACTCCCATTGAAGTGCCATGCAAACTCTACAGGTGGAAACATACAAAGGGAAATGCTTATTTCTTTCATTTTCCAGTGACATCCATACCCTTACAAGTGCCACCCACTCTGGGGGCTGCAGTATCCCCATGGCAAACGGGAGGTGGCAGTACCTCTCTGATGGATTTTCCAGAGTTAACCTCAGTAGGGAACAGTTGAGCAGAGTCCTCCAAGTAGCCTAGAGAGGCTGAAAGGAGAAGCACCTTTCAATCGTTTTGCAGCCCTGTCTCAGACGGGTAGGCATGTTAATCAGTATCTGAACAAACGACAAGATGCGTTGTAGCACCTTGGAAACTAACATATTTCTTTGGGCATGACTTTTCATCTGACAAAGTGGTTTTTACCCATGAAAGCTTATGCCCAAATAAATATGTTAGTCTTCAATGGGACACAGGACTCTGCAATCTTTTAAAGAAAGAGTGTTGAACAAAGGCGGGGACTGGAATTGAAGACAGATGCCTCAGTGCATTTCCAAAGACGGACCCATTGCTTTCTGGCATCCCTACTGGAGCTTAGCAGGAGAAGTGGCTAATGGAACTACATACGAAATTCAACGAGAACGCTTTGTTAGGTTTTGGGAGTTAAAAACAATCAACAGCAAAAAGTAGGGGAGAAGGAAGAAGACTCGGATGAATCAACTCACTATGAGCACAGGAAAAGAGAGTGAACAGCTCCTGTACTAGGATGCTAAGGGTTGATGAAAGGTTAAGAACACTGGAGGAGAGAAGTGTTATAAGATCCATTTAAAGCCTGTCCAAATGCTCTTTCAAGATCAGAGGCTTCAGGAGAGTGGGAAAGTACTTTAAAGTGCTAATTGTCTTTTTTGTGTTGGGATTTTACAGGCCACAAGTGCCTGCTAGGCCCTGAGGGTTTCATATATTGATGTACAGTACGTGCATACACCACTCCTGTCATGAAGACTGATGCTAGATAGTGACTGATCGCTGTAACACAGTTTCCTTTTTGCCCAAAGATGGTTTGGGGAAGAGTAATGCATGTGACATACAAAAGGGGCTACTGAAGGAACTTGGTTATTTCACCCATCAAATTGAAATGGACATGACCGTGGTATATAAACGGCTTCAGAAAAAAGAAGAAGGATTTTTTGCTGGTAAAATATTCTAATGTAGATAGGGCTTGACCCAAATTACCACTGAATCTCCTCTCAAGTGGTCTGATGGGTGTTAATGTGTTGAGACGGATATTAGTAAACTTAGGATGGAACAGATGAAAATTACATTTGCCCCCACTTTAAGGCCCTTTTACACTGCCAGTGTGGTGTAAAAGGGGTCACAGAGTAAATAAGAATCAAGTCCTAACCCCGCACAATGTATCTTAGGTGTATTATGGGTCAAACATCTAAAATCCAGGACTCTCTAGTCTGGCAACAGCTCTGGTACGGCAGGACCATGAATATTGTTGGACCAGGGAGCCCCGGTTGGCCAGGTTCAAAATCATAGCCTGAGCTGGGCTGGCGCTGGGGAGCCCAGCCCCAGCGGGGCCAGTACTGTGAAGAACAATGCCCTGGCTAGGACAGGAGGCAAGGAGTGCAGCCTCAGCCAGAGCTGGAGGTAGTGGGGCTACCAGCCAGGAGAGCAGCTCTGGCTGGGGCTGGAGTCAGCTGGGCACGCAGCCCAGGCCAACGCTGGGAGCAGGGGGGGCAGCAGGGCTAGCCCCTGTCTGGGGTGGGCAGGGCTGGAGGCAGCGGTAGGTAACAAGGAGCACAGTCCCACCTGGAAGCAGAGCCGACAGCCAGGTAGGGAGCCTTGATCGCCTCTCATCCGGCAAACTCCATTGTCTAGGACCACTGAGATCCTGAGGGTGCTGGGCAAGGGAGGTCCAATCTGTATGATTCATCTTTACACTGTTTCTCTTCCACACTGCAATGGAGTCACTCCTGATTTTTACACTGATATAAGTGAGAGAAGAATCAGGTCCACTGCATATAAACCTGAGCCATTCTATCACGTAAAGCATAGAGTTTGTTTTGTAGAGGCAGAGGTCACACATGTTAGTTTTTGGACCTTTTTCCTTTTTTCTAACTAAGTCTAGCGCGGGTGCATACCTGACAATGGCAGTCTTTCCTTTCTTTGAATTGAAACAAGATCCTATCTGGTCTGAGCAAAAATCACATGGTCCTACAGCGATCCAGAATCTGATTTTGGTAAGGCTGACAGGAATTTTGAATCCAGTGCATGCCCTGGCTACCATGTGGTGTCTGACTCTAAATGAGAGGCCTAAGAGAGGTTGGTGAGACCTGACTTCATTTTGGCACTGAGGGATCAGAGGCTTATGAATTTATGCACAATTTCACTTTTCTTTTTATGACCCCCCCAGTATACAAATTAGCCTTGAGTAAGACGTCAGGTTGATTGTTTGTCATGGTCCTCAGCCCTTATCATCATAAAATTGCTTGTTGGTTGTTTTTCCAACCTGTAGGCACACCTCACCCCGCTATGTGGGGAGCTGTACCTTTAAGAGGTTCTGGCAAGAGCTAGTTGGAAGTCATTGTTATCTTATGCAGAGGTCCATGGTCCACAATAATGGTCAGTTAGAACTCAGACCTCTGCCAGACTTCTGGGCTTGGTGGGATCGCTGCGGCCCACAGGCCTTCTCTCACATCCTCTGAAGAGCTTGGACAGGTTCTTGCCACCTTTACAGCTTCTCTGGCTCTTCCTGGCCTGAGAGGAAGTCAAAGTGAGTGTGGCATGATCAACCACTGAGCTGTCTAATCTCTCTGGTCCGTCTGTCTTCAGCATTGTCCACATTGCAAATTTATCCAATGAGATTTTGGCTTCTGCTAGAGAGTAAGAAGTGGCCATCCACAGATGATGTTCAGCCCTGCCTTTGGGGGAACCCTCTTTGACTGTTGACCTTCCTCATCTTCTGAGGAAGAACAGCCAGTCAGAGTGGTTGTCCCCTCCCCCAGAAGCCAGAGGAGATCTTAGGTAAAGAAGGGGGAGAGGAAACAGCTTGATACTATTTCCACAAGAGGTGACAGCAGGGGAGGGAGCAGAAAGAATACCCCACTTCGAGGTGGCTCTACTCCCTCTTTAATGTCTTGGCTTCTTGCTGCTCCCCCATCTTCTCTCTCCATTGTCACAACACTGGCCTGTAAAGGGCGCTTCAGTTAATAGCCCCTGCCCAGGAGATACCCTCTGTCCAGGTTAGGGATGTGAGAGAAGTCCCTTCTGCAGAGAAGACTGCAGAAGGAGCAGAAGGGTTTGGTGTGGGCAAGGGACAGCTTTGGGGTTCCAAGAGGAGAACTGAACTGGTGGCAGGGTGAGTGTGTAATTCCTTGCTGGGCTGTAGCACTGTCATTGGATATTAGTTGGGTATTGCAGCAAGAGCCAAAATAGGCTTGCTGTGTAAATTCAAGAGAGTTGTCAGCACAGTGACTGTCATGTAGCCATCGCAGTTTGGCAGGGAAATTAACGAGAAAACAAACAGAGAAAAAAATCATGAGCCAATTTAAAAAATAATCAATCCCCCAGCTTCATGATTTGGGGTCTCTGATTCATGATTATTGAGCATTTGGGGTTGGCGACCTGTGTATGGTACCGTATGCCAAAAATAATATTTATAGCTGTGCAATAGTCTGAGCTCAATTCATCCATGGGGGCAGGAACTTTCATTTGAAGCCCCTGCTTCCAGGATCAGCTGCATGACACTGAGAGGTTACTCCCAGAAGAGAGCAAGTTGCTACTCTTTGCCAGGGGTTTTACAAGAGGAGAACAGCTGTAAAATCTATGCAGAGCCAGGCCCAGCCAAGAAGTTTGTGGGGCCCAAGGCAGCACACCGTGGTGCACCATGGCACTAGGTGGCTCTCAGCCAGCACAGCAAGCAAGCAGACAGGCGCCAGGCAGTGCAGGGCCCTGAAGGCACGGGGCCCAAGGCAAGTACATTGCCTGCCTACGGCTGGGTCTGGGCAGGACCGCACAAGCGGTTTGCCTTGAGAGGCTGCTTGGCAGTGGTACACTGCAGCCAGCCTCACCTCCTTCTCTTTCCTCTGCCCATCCAACAACTGGTGCTAAGCAATGCATGCACATATGTCATCAGTCTGGCCACATTGTTGTCTCATGTGTTGCCCCAACACATTGGGAAAAGGGCCAAACAGATTTGAAAAGGGAAGATAGAACATTTAAAAAAAGATCCTGTGCCAAAAACCTTTGGGGGACTCAATGCTGGTGGCAGAAAGCACCATAAATGATAAAGTCCTTAATAATGGATGTTAAGTCAATTGGCAGCAGGCGCTGGGCATGCTGATCACTAACAGCTTGCTTAATTTTGCCGTCACTATCCTTGCTGATGCATACATAGGTACATTAATGTAAAACTTCTGGGTGTTGCCGATGGTTTTCAGTGCAATCCCACTCTCATCAAGATTCATGGCATAATTCCTATTGAGTCCAATTGTGCAGTGTAAGACTCCGGGGTAGCCGCTCTTGTAAGTTAACTTTCCATTGGGATCAATTCAGTTTTGGAATGTGTCTGCCTGGACAGCTCTAGCAAGCTCTGTGGCATGTAAATGGTCATGTTTGTGATGCACGAGTCTCTAATGTAGGCATTAGGTTTGGGGCCTTTATTTGTGTTACTATCCAATGGAATAAGTCACCAGCAAATCCTATGTCCCCCTGTAGAAAGCAGGTTTAGCTGAAATATCATAGAATCATAGAATACAAGGATTGGAAGGGACCTCGAGAGGACATCGAGTCCAGGCCCCTGCCCCCATGGCAGGACCCACTACCATCTAGACCATCCCTGATAGACATTTATCTAATCTACTCTTAAATATCTCCAGA
>JANRFK010004893.1:17465237-17493589 GCA_030068395.1 Apalone spinifera | reverse complement strand
CCCTATTTGTTAGGATCAAATCTAGAACAGCTTCCCCCCAGTAGCTTTTTCAATATCAGTAAACTTTGAATTAAATGTCTCCATGCATGGAAGTGAAAAGTTTAATCTTTCAGACAATAGCTTTCTTCAGACTTGTGTAGTACTAAGACATACCATACATGCATGGCTCCAAGCCCCCACATTAGCAGTTACAGGGTTCAACCCGTATGTAAATAGCTATGCATCTAGAACCAAATCAAGCAAGTTACTTAAGTACATGTCTAATTTAAGACCAATGGGAGTACCCACTTTCTTAAAGTTATGCGTGTACTAAAGTCCTATGCTGGATCAAGGCCACAAAGAATAAGTTGTAGTACAATAATTGTCTTCAGACAAAGATAGTAAATAAATAGAAAACCCAACCCTCTGACACTGTGGCCAGTGAAAGCAGCCCCATTCTAAGAGACTGATCCTATAAAGCACCGCGCACCTCTTGAAATTTGAGCATCATCAGTGCCTATTGGCTTAAAAGGGAGCTGATGCTCTCACAACCATCTAGGAGCTAGTTGGCATCTTGAGGGCTTTGCTCCTCTCTAGGCACTTAAGCTTCTATTTTCAATCACTTGCAGCTCCCTCAAAAAATCCTCCTTTGGGAATAAATTCCCCTGACTTCTGTTGAGCTGAGGAGCAAATCTTTGTGGTGTATTTAAATTCAGATCTATTTAGCTGGCTTTCATTCCATTCAAATATGGGGGGAAGGGATCTTTCCCTTCTCCAACTCTTGAGATGGGAGTGTCTGTACACAATTTTTGAATTAGCCCAACCTTCATGAAAAAGCAAATACTGTCAGAGACAGTTTATTTCATTATTCCTCTGAACGTCCTGAGTCCTGAGATGGGCAATAGTCTATCCTGGAGTAAGTTCATTATCTTCTGAGCCATTGGGCTAGAAAACTGGAATTTTATATCTTCAAAAAGGAGCAATTTTCAGGTTTCCACTGAATGACAGCACTGACATTTAAACGTACACATCCAACTATGATATTCCAAAGGCAGATATTGGAAGTGTTTACAAAAACCATGTCTGATCCAAAAGCCATTGAAATTAATGGAAAGACTCACCTTGACTTCATGTTAGAGCAGACCCTTTTACCTGTACTGAAGTGCACTTAAACATACACAGATCTTTAGGTGTTAAGGTCAGAAGAACATAAGATCCTTAGCTCCACAAACACAAACTTTTAATTAGCAGCCAAAGCACTTTAGTTTAGCCAGTCAGTGGAACAGATAAGCAGACGACAGTGTCTGACATTCCATATAATAGATGGCAGTTTTACATATGTATTTATATGGAACTGGCGGCCAGTATATTGCAGTGTGTTAACTTGATTATGGATTTATCTCCAGACTGAGCAGTGCTACTGCTTCAGATTTCGATCAGCCCCAGTCTTTCTTAATTCCCACTGAACAATGTGATTTATTATTTGAGAGTCTGGGTAGCTAGCTCTAAATGGAGAAATTACTTGCCACCACTGGAAGTGAATGTTGCCATTCTCTTCTCATTGAGATGCTGGCATCAACATTTCTGACAAACTATGCAGTGGAGGCAAATTTTGAGTACATTTTTCAGATTTACCCAGTGTTGCTCAGGTCCTTCAGGGCTGTGGGATGGGGGAGGTGCAGGAGTGAGGACAGGAGGTTGGGGGGCAGCGGGGTGCTCAGGAGGGGAGGGCTCAGGGCAGGAGAAGGGGGGCTCAAGCTACAGTGTAGGAGCTGCTGGTGGCTCACCTACAAAAATGCATCATTGTTATTATTCATTTCCCCATTGTGGACTGTTAAAAGTGTGCACTGTGATATTTAAATAGATAAGAAAAAAAAGTCCCTACCTAAAGGAACTTTAATAAAATTCAAATAAATGCAATAAAAGCAAGAGAGATACACACAGAAAAATGCAGAGGACACAAAGTCTCCTTGCTCAGAGATTACTTTGGACATAAAGTTTAGCAACTGATGGTAACTTACTAGCTTTACAACTTCTTATTTTATAAATTAATAGTCCCTCATTATTTCTGCTAAAAATACATATTTACTATGACCACCAGGGGGACCCTTTGCACTATGTCACCTATTCATGTAACTGTTCTAATGATGTATTTATATCAGAGCCACAGGATATTGCAGGGGGTTATATTTTCTGTTTTTCCCAACAAGCTTACCTGTGAATCCTGGCCTGCAGTTACACACATAACCTGATGCTCTGTGGTAGCTGAACTCTTCTGGCAGTTCTGGAATACGTCCATACCAGGATGTCCAGGACCTCTCCACACATTCACTCTCATAGGAGCAGGGATTACTGTTGCACTCATTCACATCAATCTCACAGTGGGAACCTGCGTAGCCTGTGAACAGAAATCAGAAGGTGTTTAACTTAGTCTTGCAAAACTTCTGAGTCTCCCTGGACAGGTAAGCCACTTAAAATGTGTGTGAAGTTTCAGTTCTCCCAGGGAAAAGATTGCTTCCAAGCTTGTAGTTTCTTAACAAATGCCTAAGAGAATATTAGTCCTCAACAATATTCAGAGTGTTATTGTCAAACAATGTACATGGTCTATGGGAGAGCAACGAGTAGTCAGAACCAAGATTCTGGATTTGAAAATATTGAGCACCAATAACTCTGGATAAATCTGGATACAAACTTTGTAACATGCCAAATCAGAACCTTGGATCTGAATGTCCTCTGAGGTTCAAAAGGAGCTGCTAAGATTTTTATATGTTCATTTTTAACCATTTTCTTTCTGCTGCTGTTTTATGGTTCCAAAAATCCCAGCAAGAGGGACTATTTTCATGGTACCAACTAGAAGTAAGAAGTATTGTCAAACAAAGGAGAAAGACAATTCTTATAGCATTGTTTGCCCAGTTGTGCAGACCCAAAAGAGTATAAATGTGTATGATAAGCATCCACACTTTAAGGTGATTAGCGGGATGGAAGCAAACTTTTAAGTTTTGCCCATTACTGCTCCAAGCTTTTCTTAGTTTTTATGTTCATGTTTGTTCAGTTAGTATTCTTTGTCCAAGAGGAGCCTTACTTGGAAACAGCTGGCCTTTTCCAGCCATTGCTTTTTTTCTGTTTTATTGGTTCAGTTTTTCCAAATACATCATTTACACCTTGATAATAAGCAAGTAGCTGGACTAGGAGGAAAAAAACCCTCAGATTCTAAAAGCTCTCAAGGAAGGGGAAATATAAGAACCCTCAGCTTTTCCTCAATGCCAGTTCAATTGTACACACATTTCTAAAATGGCGAGGCATATAAAAAAGGATGGTGGTCCTGTGATTCAGGCAAAGGACTAGGAATCAGAAGACATGTTCTTAACTTGACTGCAAGCTTCATAAGAGTGTAGGCAAGTTAGATAAATTAATATTTATAAAGTGATTTTAGTTCCTTCAATGGAAGGCACTATAGAATTGCAAAGACTTGTTATTCCTGAGACTCCTGCATAATTCTGAGAAGTCTATTTAATCAATGAATTGCCAATGCAACTACCACCTTATTATCTATGCTTCCGCTACATTTTAGTAAGCAAAAAAAACAATCTATCGGCATGCAGACTAACCATAATGAGTCTCTCTCAAAACTATAATGTCTCCAACCTGGCTGGGGTTGCAAGAGCATTTTCTCGAACAACGGACAATGAAGTGGTTCTTCAGCACGAAGAGGCACAAGACTCTGAAATGGCATCCTGTGTAGTAACCCTTGTTCTAATTTGTAAGGGTGTGCTCAGAGACCCACAGGAGGTTCGTTTCCACAATCCACTTATAGCTCCATTTATTTCCAGTTGGTGCATTTAACAGATGGCGCAGGAGAACCTCCATTTTCTTTTCAATAAAATCAATTTTGTGCTGGTGACAGCAGCAACAGTTCCCACCTCTCATTGACTGATAAATTAAGCATGAGACTGGGAAGTAAACCCCAGGTTATAGTGCCAACTGCACTAATGACTTGACTTAGTAATGCTTTGTTCTTTTGGAGAAGACCTTTCATTCTGATCTCACATGGGCACGTCTATCCTCAGCTGGGGTAAATTGTCAGAGTCCCATTGAAGCAAATGGACCTATACTGAGGTTCTCTCCCAGGAACCCTTTCCAAGGCTGGTCACATACAGCATTTTAAAATGTAGGTAGATACATGTCTTCTTGGGTCTTCACAGTAGGGAGGACATCTCTACTTTAAAGGAAAGGAGAATACTTGTAAAGGAATGCAGAGCTTACCTGGCCAACAGGAGCATATATAATTCTCAGCATTGTCTATACAGGTAGCATTATTGTGGCATGGTTCTGACTGGCATAAGGGAATTAAGATTTCACATTGCATGCCTGTAAATCCATTACTGGTACAGTTGCAGCTGTACCTGCAATACAAAAGGCTGACATTGAGTCCAACTAGAAGTATATCTTTGGACTGACGTACTTTTACAGTGAAAACATTTTCTACAGAATACTGTGCTGAGATAACCCATTTAAATGGGGCACTCTTTTTAAAAGTGAAAGAGTGCCTCCTTTTGTGTTTGTACAACACCTAGCACATTGAGGGCATTATGGAAAATAAATCAGAATAGGACTTCTTATTGTATAAAAGCACAATGCCTCACAAGCCTGACACACTCAAAACACTTTCAACAAGGGACAGTGTTTTCCAAGCACTGGGTCTTTTGGGGAAAGGAAGAGGACTGGGACACAGGAGATCTGAGTTCAGTTTCTGGCTTTACCACAGACGTCCTGTGCCACCTTGCAGAAGCTTTGGTGCCTCAGTTCTCTCTTTATAAAATGTAACTAATAATATTTCCTTTCTTATACCTGCCTATGTCTTATGTAAGTTGTAGGAATACTTCTGAGAATGTGGAGGACTAGCATAATGAGGCCCTAACTGAGGTGAGGCCTCTAGGTGATATTGAAAGAGCAATAATACTAATATCTCTGCTGTTTTCCATCCTTGTGTATGAAGATGAGATATGAACATATGCAACAGTGAACTGTCTGCAGGCAACTGATAGTTGTGCTGATTTCAGAAATGGCATCTGTGTTACATTACACACTGTGCCTTGTAATTGCACCATGATATGTCATACCTCCTATCTTCCTGCCATGATCCAAGTAAAGACCAAGTAAAGGCCTCTTCAATATGGCTAAGTTATAATATGCTTGTTGGGGTGATTTGCATTTCATCTTTATTTAGTAAGAACCAGAAAAACAACAAATAGTCTGGTAGCACTTTAAAGACTAACAAAACATGTAGATGGTATCATGAGCTTTAAGACAACAAAACATGTAGATGGTATCATGGGCTGTGCCCCTGAAAGCTCATGATACCATTTCCATGTTTTGTTAGTCTTTAAAGTGCTAGCAGACTATTTGTTGCTTTTTAAGTTTTTCCTGTTACAGACTAACTCGGCTACCCCCTGAAGCTTTTTATCTAGTAAGAACAGGGAACTTGCGCATGTCTCAGAAAAGAAATTAATTCAGCTACTATATTAGATTTCTTTTATTTTGAAAAAAATCCATTCTTCATGGATGAAGAATCTGATTGAACATGACATTTCTAGCCTTGGGATAAAAAACGACACGTGTTTTGTGATGTCAGGATTTAACTCCAAAGTCTTATTCTGGAGAAGCAAGAAATGCTGTTAAACACCAGAGCATAATGCAACATTTCTACCGTAGTATGAACATCCTACAGTATTTCTTTGAATGGTAGAAAAAGAATTCACAAATCCATTCCTTTGTGTGTAACAACACAAAGACCAATGGACATTAGACTGTAGTGGACCACAGATTAACTCAGTCCAGTGTGTCTGGAATCTGGGAAATTAAATGTGGTAAGGACTCCTCTGATCAATTAATTGATTTTCAGCCTGAGAGAAGCTCTTAAAAGTATTCTCAGAAAAGAAAAGCCATTTTTCTTTGGTTGGTTTTCCCTATGTTTCCTAGACACATTTTCTGCTTGGTGAATATCTGTGTTTTGAGAATGAGTTTATCCCCTAGCCACGCCATCCTCTCTTCTCCCTTGACCCGGAAATGAAGTCATAGTGAATTTTCAAATAGCATTGCTTGAACTGCCAAATCTGCATGTGTGCTCATTTTTCACATACACTCAATTGTTTCACATTGCAGTGCTTTGCTAGGGGATCCTCGAGGGTGACTTGTATAGAGGATTTGGTATGTATAATCAGTCAATGCAGGGCAGAGTGGGTAGAAAGCCTAGTGAGGCTCAAAATTCCCCATTCATACTTCCTAGTGCTGAGGGCTGTGATTTCCTTGGTATACGCTCTCAGAGAAATTGCCGTGCTCCCTTGAACACCCATCACACCAATTTTACTTGTGGCCCTCTACTTCAGGTTCTCCTAATGTACAAAATAGCTACCTGTCCAGAGCAGTGCCTGTTTTAGGACTGACCCAAATCCCACTGCAAGTATTTCCATTGGCTTCAATGGGCTTTGGTTCAGGTCCTTTGAGCGCACACAGCTATACTTTATGTGTGCACGTGCTAGTATTTTGTGGGTATCAGTAGAAATCAGCAGACACTCTTCTGGCATCAGTGTAATTAGAGGGATGTGAAATTGGTTTGAGAAGAGAGTTGGGCCCAGGATGTCAAGTTCTGCCTTATGTTACACCCATGTAATCTCATTGAAGGTAACAGAACTTCAAATCTGAACATGAGGCTAGAATTTGACCTAGTGTTTGAATAAATAGCTCAGAATCCTAAATCTGTGACTTCACACTCAAGTGCCCAGCAGCAGCTTGTCCCATTAAAGGATTATAATTTCACTGCAGGATGAGGCAGAAAGGAGGAATTAGGATGAGAAGAATGAAAACCTTCTTCTAACTCAAACATCTTCATATGAGGTCGGGTAGCAGAAAATGACTGGCTAACTATCCTCACATTTCAAATTTGCTCTGCTGTCCAACCCCTTTTTTTTGTTATTGTTGTAATTTTTAATGTAATTAGTGCAGCTCCTTTTTTATTATGATTACCAAACTGACCTGCAGATACACTGCAGTACAATCAGTCACTTCAAACTATTCTTACATGTACCACAGTTTTAGTCTCCAGTAGGTAAATGAGTGTGATCTAGTCTGGCAAGAATGAGTGTTATTGCTGCTCACAATATGTGTGTGTCCTCAAAAGGTCTCAGACTTTCTAAATGACTCTGCCGAGAGGGTCAAATGCAAAACAACCTTTTTCTCTCAGTGCACTATTTTTCAACTGCACTGGAAAATTGAGAATTGCTTTGTATTGCTTAGAGTCATTCAGTACTACGGAAAGGGAATTCTGCAAGGTTAGAATAATTTTGTAATATAGTGCAAAAGTTAATTGCTGGAACATGATCTTTCTCGTTTTGTGAACTGAAGTCAAGCCCAGGCTTCTGATGACATAGATCTGATGCATTTCTTTTTAACTGGTACCTTTAAAATAGCTTCTTAAGAACTGAAATCACATGGTAGGGATCAATCCTGCACTGTCCGATGAATTGTCTAGATGAACTAACTGATATTTTCCATCTTAATTTCTATAATACAGATTTTACTTTTGCATAGTTTCCCCTCTTTTGTTATCATATGTCCAATAGGTAAAGCTATCATCAAAGAGCTGAAACCTGGGGAGAGGGGTTGACCTGTCTACGTTTCACTTGGATCTCCTTGTTAGTTTTAGAAGAAGGAGCTTGTTTGTAAGCTGTGTCCCTTTCCCTTATTTTTCCCCTGTCCTTTGTTTATATAGATTGTAGGCTATTTGGATCAATGGGGTGTTGTCTTATGTGCCAGTAAAATGCCACACACAGGCTACATCTAGACCACAAGCTCCTTTTGAAAGAAGTTTTTCCAGAAGAGCTCTTCCAGAAAAGCTTATTTTGAAAGAGAGCGTCCACACAGCAAAAGCACAATGAAAAAGCGATCTGCTTTTTCGAAAGATAGTATCCACATTGATTGGACACTATCTCGCATTTCAGTTGTGATTAGTCTAGGTGGAGTGGCCACCGGGGCACCTGTATCATTTCCTGGAGGCCTCTTCTTTCGAAAGAGCTCCCTCTTCTGCGTCCACACATGCCTTTTTCCAAAAAAGCTTTTTTGGAAAAAGGCTTCTTCCTCACAACATGAAGTTTACCGCTGTTGGAAAAACCCTTCCATTCTTTCAAATTTCTGCCAAAAGAACTCAATGGCAGTGTGGACGCAAGTATTGTTTTTCCAGAAAAACATCCATTTTTTAGATGCATTCATTTTGTAGATGCACCGATATTTCCTCCTAATGATGTATCTTGCTATGGCTACTATTACCCAATATTTCACTATTCCTTAATGTTTCTATTCTTTCAAAGTGAAGAGTTGAACAATGCCAACATGTTGTATTTTGTACACTTCCTCATCTTGATTAAGAAACTGAAGTTTTGGTGAATGACTATGGTTTTCAAGACTTCTTTTATCCAAATGGTGCAGAGTCACCTTTATATAATAGTTGTGCCAAGCTGACTGACCAGTGCTTTGTAAGGTACAATGTGAAGAATCCACCTAGCAGTCAGTCTTTCCAGCAGACTCCCGTCAGTTTACCAGCTCTGGGCCCAATCTTGCATTTCTTAGTGTACCCAAACTTGCATTGAAGTCAGTAAAGGATTGGGCTCTCTTTTGGTAAATGAAATCAACAATTTAACAGCCTAGCTGATCATGTACCCCTTACATCGAGTGATTAGTGTTCAAGTTAAATAGCATTGGACCGTCATGTGAATAAGTTACTCTATATCTAGGATACATACCTATTGACATCATCTATACACTGTCCTCCATTGAGGCATGGATGACTGGCACACTCATCAATGTTGAATTCACAGAGCTCCCCTTGGAATCCAAGTGCACAGGAACAAAAATAGTTACCCAAAGTATCATGACAGGTTGCACCATTTAGACAAGGCTGTGACAAACACTCGTCAATTTCCAGCTCACAGTTTACACCTTTAAAAAAAAAGTTTAACAAAGTGTTAATCCTTCTGGTTTTCTCAGAGAACACTTTAAATGTCATTTTTATGTAAGCTTTCTTCAAACAAGTATCTCTTTTAGAAAATCATTTGATTTTTCAGCAGGGATTACATTTTTGCAGATTTGGGGGAATTTACAAAAAAGAACAGAACAGCTTCCATTCACAAGGAATAATTATAATCACATCTTGTTATTTAAATATTCACATGGAACCTGAATCCTTTAATTTTCAGATTACTGACACCTTGTTACAATTGCATTTGTAGCATTTGATAGCATCTGTGAGAAACAAGTCACTAAAAGCAATTCTTTCAATATTGGTAGGCCTAACAGTTGAATTAATTGGAAGATCGTCTCATTTACCCCCTGCAATTCATAAATATGCTAGCATGTGGGATGTCTTGTTTACAACAGACCGGCTGTTTCAGTACTATATTCTAACAGCCGTTCTGGGGTGCTCTGCAAAATCAACTCAACTTGCAAGTACATTTACCCATATTTAGGATATTCTGCAGATTTAAAGAAGGCCCCTTCTATTTATTTCAAGGGATGCTGGTAGTATTTGCTAAGTAATGTTTTTCTTTTGAGCAGAAAATTTTCCTAAAATACCTTTTTAGTGCCATTGCTATCTTGTTAGCTAAATGGAGAGCAGGAGATTCCACTGAAAACTATGATTATACCATCCAAATTTGGCAACTCACATTTATTCAATGGATATATTGTAGCTGGCAGACTATTTGTAGTGGGCAGTTTAAAATAATTAGGAAACATAATATTTATGACTAAAAAACCATAAATTAGAAGTGCATAAAAATAACAAAATCTGGCACCTGGAGCAACATCTAAAAAGTGATCCCTTTGATTGGCTTTGCAGAAAAATGAAAGGCTTCCTTGTTCTTAACAGTAATTCAAAGAAAGCATATGTTTTTGTAGGGGTCAGAGTTCAAATCCAATTTGCTGTCTTGCTTGGTCTCATTCAGAATCCAGCCTTCATGGTTGAGACCTATAGTATTAGACCTATTTTATTAATTCTAATGTAGGGATAGTGTCCATTCCACACTAAAAATAATGTCTATTAGAACAAGGTGTCGCTAAACATAATGGCTGTGTCTAGACTGGCACGATCTTGCGCCAGAGCTATGCAAATGAGGCTCAGGGGTGCAATATTGCCGAGCCTCATTTGCATAGCTAATGATCCGCCATTTTCGCAGAAGAGGCTGTTGCGCAAGACGGAGCTGTCTACACTGCCCCTTCTTGCGCAAGAAAAACCCTCTTGCGCAAAGCCGTTATGCCTGAAAATAATCAGCATAACGGCTTTGCACAAGAGGGTTTTTCTTGCACAAGAAGGGGCAGTGTAGACAGCCCCGTCTTGAGCAAGAGCCTCTTCTGTGAAAATGGCGGCTCATTAACTATGCAAATGAGGCTCGGTGATATTCCAACGCTGAGCCTCATTTACATAGCTCTGGCACAAGGTCACTCCAGTCTAGACACAGCCAGCGTGGTTTTACTTATGGTGTAGATAAGTCTTTTAAGATCTCTTAATTCAGAATGTAGAATCATCACATAAAAATTAGGGTGGCTGCTCATATTCTTTCAGAACATAAAAACCCAATAACCTTAGACCAGATATTCAGCTAGTATAAATCAGAACAATGATGATTTATAGTAGATAAGGATCCTGTCCACTTAGTTACAAATTACAAACGTTGCCTCTCTTAAAACTTGGAGTCTGCTCCTGCTCTCAGTTTTGCCAGGCTAGATAATTGAGGTGCTGAGGCAGTATGCTTCTACCCAACACAACAGTGTTATTCAGAGGTGAAAGTAAGCGGGCGCACCCTGGTGGACAACTCCAGCAAGAGCTGGCTGAGCTGCGGCAAAAGCCAGCAAGGGGCTGTTGAAAGAGCTGGCAGGGACCCGGGTTGCAATAGGACTGTCCCTGTAAGAAATTTTAAATTACTTTCACCACTGGTGTTACCTTGTTATTCTCTCTTCGTCCCTGGTTGCTTCATTCACCTCTCTTGTCATATGTTTTGACTGAGAGCTCTTTAGGGCAGGGATTGTCATTTTGTATTTATTGTGGGCACAGTGACTAGCACAGTGGGGTCCTGAGTAAGACCTCTGGGTGCCACCATAACACATAATCATCATCGTCATCATAATTACTGAAGTCAGTGGGTAAACTTCTATTAACTTCAGTAAAAACAGGATTGGGCCAGTAGGTCCTGATTCTATACCACTAAAGTTATTGGGAGTTTTATGCCTATCTATAATTCCAAAGTGTTCTGTCTTGCTGCTAGTGTACCCTGTTCATCTGTTGAATACTGAAGCCAATGGGGATTTTGTCTCTTGTGAATTCAGGCTGAGGTTCTCAAAAAAGCCATAGGAGACTTAAATGCCCAACTCCTTTTGACTTGCAGTGGGAGTTGGTCCTATAACTCGATTAGATACTTGAGTTCCTGTTGATTCATGGCACTTGGTGTTACCCAAAGAGACCACGTGAACATATTACAGTTCCAGAAGGGAGCCAGTAGACCATGTTCTCTCCTCACTGACCCCTGGACGCATGTTTTTACATCTTGATTTAAAGCTGCTGGCCTCATCCTCTTTAGTCAAGGCTAGACTGTACCCCAGAAGCTTGAATGCGCACTTTGGAGGGAGGTGCAAAATATGTTTGCAGGTCAGAATCCTTGTGGAGTCTCCCCAGCAGTATTCACCCCTGTGACACTTATATCACCTTTGAAGAGGGTGTGGTATGCTCCTTCTTTCACACTTGCCCCGCCCTCAGGCAGCCTGTGCCAGTACAGGCACTAGGATGGAGTGTGGCACCTGTTCTTCAGCCACCCTATGGCTGTCCTCTTCAGAAGGTGGAGCGTTGGCCCTTTTCCCCATTGCCTACTGTGCAGAAGCTTAAGTTTAAAATAAGAGCCTGAGGTAAAACTAATCACTTGTTTGCTCATCAGTGCCTGGAGTTCCTTTTGTCTTTCATTTGCCTCTTCAATACTGTGGTTTGGCAATGCTGAGATACACAGGGGGCAGACGTCTGGATTTGGACTATTGTTCACCCTCATAAACCAGCTGATGGGGAGTTCATTCTCCTTGTTTCAGGTCTGTTCCCTGATGCATGGTGTTGTGACCTTGTTTGCTGAGGATTTCAGGGAAATTGCCTACTTGTACTCAATTACTGGTGCAACATTGCTGGAGATTTAGGAGGGCTAGGCAAGGTTTGGTGACATAGTGATAACACCAACATTCTTTCCACTTCAGTGCTCCCACTCTGGCCAGGACAAGGACTAATGCAACAGAAGGGGATTTTCCTAGAGCCCCCAGAGTGACTTTGATTTTCCATGCACACTATTCTGCTTTCTGAGAATTAGAGTCTGTTGCATTTTGAGTTCTGTTTTTGCTGAAGTTTGAACTCATGCTGAATGTCACGAGCTCTATATATCTGACTAACCTCCATGCCCAGTTAAACATAAGTTTCACCACAAATAGTTTTGCCAAACAATACATAGATCCCTTTTATTCGGGTCCATTTAAAAATCACATTTGATTCAATAGCTACTGGCAATAATGATTTGGGGTTTGGTAGCCTCTACTCAAGGACCTCAAAGTGCTGCCTCAGCCTGATCCTCTGCTATTAAAGTCAGTGTGAGCAGGATTGCATCATACCCACTCAAACAACTTACATTTTTCCTAGGGTCACACCAAAAGTTCATGATACTGCCCAGAACAGAAACCAGGCTTGTGCTGCTATGACAAGGCCATGGTATAGCCTCTGCAAATGCCATACAAATACTGCCCATAAAATCCTGTTTTCCTCCACAAACCTATTTGTTGGCTTTTTTTTTTTAGTTCTAGTGGGGCTGTGTGCTTCATTTTAGCTATGATAGGGGATGTCTGCACTTATCTTGATTGAAGCAGCAGTGAGAACAGTGCAGTGCTCTGACTACCAGCTGTTTATCTCCTTGCCAGTTGTTCACAGACAAAATAACTGTAGCGTTGTATTCAAATCTATGGCATTTGAGAGCTCCACGGTTAGGATTGGTCCTGCTTTTAGTAGGGTGGTTGGACTTGATAACTTGAAGTCTCTTCCAACCCCATGATTCTATAATACAATATGAATGATGTTGAATCAAATTAGTTTCAGCAAGTATTCTGCTTGCAATTATCAACCATTGGTAACAGCACACCTTATATCCTGACTTTAACCCTCATTAATGTTTCTTGTATAATGGGAAGCTCTAATTGGAAAAACAGTTGTTGCTGGAGCTCTGATTCTGAAAAACACAAGAATGTTACAAGAGCAGCCAGACACAGGGAAAAAAACAATTGAAGTTCAGGAGATGGCAACGTTTGTAATATAACACATTTTAGAACATTATATTTGTTCCAAAAAGGTAATTCAGACATTTTAAGGACATTTTGAAGACTTGACTGGAAAACTAAATAGTCCTTGCACAAATCATCTGTTTTGTCATAGCCCCCTGTTTGCCAAATTAACTTTAAAAAGCTTTTTATAATGTGTCTACAGTCTACATCAGTGGTCAGATTTAAAACCAGGTTATAGAACACACAAAATTCCATATCTGAACATTTCCAAACCTTGGGGAAGTTTGGTCCGGACTCATGTCCATGTCAGTTAAATACATGGCATCAGCACCATTTAACATCTATCTTAAATCTCAATGTATCCAATCTTGCATTTCTATCATACATAGATACAAGATGTTCTATTCTTCCATCAGTATTGATAGTGAACATCTGGCATGTAATAAGTGTTTTATTCATTGTGGCAGGATGGACAAGGCCCACAGACCCACTGCTGGAAGCCCCAGCATTCTGCCACACCTGTTCCAGGAAAGAAGCAATGGAGCTAAGTCCTCTAAGATGCCTAGGGAGATTGCACAAAAAGAAGCCTGTCAGGAGAGGCTAGCCAGTCACAGGATTGCAAGCTAGTACAAAAAGAGCTGAAGTGCAGACTGGAGTCAGTTCCTTGCTGGAGCCAAAGGAGTATAGATGGTGCTCTTCAATGGCCAAAGGGAACTGCAGCACTATGGACAGCTCCATGCTGGCAGGGACTGGGTGAGCTAGGAAAAGGTCCTGACTGGCTGCTGGGTCTGAGGATAGGAGAGTCCTGGGGTAAGGGTGGAGCATTAGCAAAGGCTGTGGCTGCAGGGAAATGTCCCAGGGAACTAAAAGCAGTTTGATTAAAGAGACATGGCAGAGTGTGGCTGATATTCTTAGCATCCTTAGACTGACATCCAGAGTAACGAACAAGCCTGGATCCCCTGCATAAGCCAGTGGAGAAGTGGCTCACAACTAGACAGCGATTAAACCCTAAGAAGGTGATCTGAACTGTTAAGAGGTCCAGCTGGAGAGCTAGGACCAGAAGGGCCAAACCATTGCCTTCCAGGAGAAAGCCCTGGGACTAAGTCTACACTAGGGGATAAGTTTGAATTAAGATACCAACTCCTGTTAATTGAGTAACTTGTGTTGAAGTATCTTCAATCGAATTTTGGCACCATCCACACTGCGGGAAGTCGAAGGGAGCACAATCTCCCTTTGACTTCCTTAACTCCTTGTAGGAGCAGGACTACTGGCGTTGATGGGAACGCTTCCTCAGTTTGAATTAACGTGTCTTCACTAGACCCATTGATTCGAATCCCGGGAGATTTACTTCAGCAGCTTCGATCTTCCTTGTAGTGTAGACATGGCCTGGGGTTCAACTTGATACCAGGGCAAGACTATTTAAAGACTATAGATACACTCAGAAGGGGGCACTCACATGAGGTGGATGCCACACTGTTACATTCAAACATAATATACTTTGGGTTAAATCGGTCATGTTTCTTATAATACAATTTCTATTTCTAATTCATATTCCGTCAATGCATAGGCTTCCCATATAGGCAAATATTGATGAGTCTCTAAAATTAAACACACAGTTCTTACAATTTGTATATGTAATTCTGAGTTTTGCATCTGCATTTGCAGATGCAAATTGAGGGCGTATGTGAGATTTACTCAATTTGAGAATGAAAACCGTGGACTTGGAAATTGTGAGTTATAATTTCAGAAGCCATATCTGAAAATTGGTCTATAAGATCTCAGTTCCAGAGAAAAATATTTTCACACTCTTAAGAAAATAGATATAGTTGTTTTTAATTTATTAGATGATTTTTTTGCAATAAAAACATCCTTGTTTTGTTTTTAAATGAAAATTTACCAGCTAGTAGGCCATAATACATTTCTGTATTTTTAAAGCATATTTATAATCTGAAAGGATGCCCTACAAAAATGGCTTTGTGAGGAGCCATGTTTGAATCCATGACTAGATATCATATTTACTCATTTAAAGATGATGCAGATGATACATAGGCTAGAATAGACTCCAGGTTGACTATAGCTATGTTGATGATGCAGTATTAATAACAATAACAAAGTTATTTTTTTCTTCAATACAGTAAGGAGCTATGTCTGAAAATTCACAGGGCTGGAAAGCTGGTGTTTTTACACAGTTAGGCCACGTCTAAACTATGTTTCTTTTCAAAAGAGGATATGCAAATTCCTGTGGAATTTGCATATCTTCTTCTGATCTCACTTTCAAAAGAGGATCTTTCGAAAGTGAAAGTAGTCTGGACATGTTTTTTTGGGGAAAAAACCCTTTTTTAAAAAAAATGCGTAAACCTCCTTTTTTAAGGAAGTGCGGGGTTTTTTTTCGAAAAAGGTGTTTTTTTCTGGAAAAAAACACGTCCAGACTACTTTCACTTTTGAAAGATCCTCTTTCGAAAGTGAGATCAGAAGAAGATATGCAAATTCCCATGGATTCTCTCTTTCAAAAAATTCTACGTATTCTAGACATAGCCTATCTCTGCAAGTAGAAATATACTTTCTACAAAAAGTAAAACTGTATTGTTTAAAAATTAAATTGCCTACACTGAAGTATCTGGCCAAATTATGCTGTCCATCTCTCCTCATGCAGCCAGGCTTATCCTGGAGTAACTGAAAATAGCTTGTTGATACTACTTATCCATAGATGCAAAATACATGTTTTGTGATATCTGTATAGTAACTAGTGGTATATATGGGTGCTCATTTAACTGATTTAAATATTACTAAATGTTTTCAATTGGTTTGATAAATAATTTGCAGTTTTTTAAATTTAAAAATATATAACAGATAGCATACATGATACACTGAGTAATATGTACATTTGTTTAAGAAAAATGTTCCCAAACCTTGAGGCATCTAGTGTTAAACATTGTTCGTGACTTGGCTGCCGACTTAATTTGGCCAACAACAAATGCAGCACCTTTGTAAAATTCTGTATTTCAGCTGGAGATATCACAATAAATAAAAATAATCTTGAAAACAGGATCTTTCAATACAGTTTAGCAAATGCCAAATATGACAGTTTTACCAAACATACTGGTACATAAAATAATTGGGATTTTTATCGGAGGTTGTTGACTTATATGTTCTAAAAATACGGTAGGTCATATCTTCAATGTATGTAAAACAACAATATTCTTAGGCTTCATTGATTCGATTAGCCATTGATTTTAAAGGGAATTTTGTGTTATGTGAGGAGTATAGTATTAGGGCCTACAACTGGAATCACCTTCTATGGTTTTGTGGCAATATAATTTCCATTCAGATACAGCAAGCAACTTCTCCATGCTTGCTGCCCTATGCATAATTAGAATTGTAAAAAAACATGTTTGCAGAACTATATCCAGTGACCTTAACCCTGCCAGAGCTCATTAACAGCTCACTCCTAACACTGAAAACCATGCGTCAAAAAATGAAATTAGTGCTACAGTCTCACTTCAACCAGATTTAAAATTACACACCAGAGAATATTGAATTTGCTACATTGGGTCATGTCTTTGGTACATCAACTCCAGTGACTAGGTGCTTCAGAAGGAAATTCCTTTCCTGCTTTAATGTATCTACCCAAGGTAACATGCTATACATTGTGGGGGATTTCTTCCTGTCCTCTTCTGAATCAGCTCACACCCAGAAGCAAGATGTGGTATAAGTGCAAGGAAAGAAAGGTGCAACTGTAATGCTGCCCTAAATATTGTAAAATGCAATTAAAATTGCACCAACAGAAACCCATAAAAGCAAAGGCATTCGCCCTTGATCTGGCAAAACATTTAAGCCCATGCTTAACTTCAGTGCACTTATATAGTCTGACTTGAAATCATTGGGATGGCCCACATTCTTTAAGTTATGTGCACAATGTTTTGCAGAATCAGGCCCATTATTCATCATGTTCTTAGCTAACTAAAAATATGAGCACAAATATTCCCGAGTCCCAGATAGCAGTGAGGAGAGAAGAATTACAGGAGAAGGTGATACATGTTTTGTGTGGCTTGTGCAAAAGGCCAATGTTTTGATGGGTGCTTAGAGTTAGGCACCTACGTCCTTATTTAAGCACGTATGTTTTTAGAGGTTCTGAGTGCTCCTCTCTCCAGTTCTGATTTCAGTGAAAGCTGTCTGGGTTCTCAGCACCTCTGGAACTGGGTCAAGTCATGCAGTCAGGTGCCTGGCAATAGGCACCCATGTTTGAAAACGTTGGCCTTTATATTGTATTTTGCTCAAGTACAGCAGGGCTGAAAGAATGTTCAGACATTGTAAACTGACTTACATGTAGAATATAGCTGTCCTATGCTGGATGGACTATGTCAGACCTCCTCTAGCATATCTCAGTGTGTAAATGTCTTAATTTCTAGTGACTGGCTTGAAAAGCAAATCCTGCCTTTGCAACTATTGACTATTAAGTGAAAACTCTTAGCTCAGAGGAGTTCTGTATCTTCGGAGCAGTCGGCCATTATCCATTGCATGTGTGTGTATGTATAGTAATCATTGTGTCAATACAAGTGTGCAGAAACAGATCATTATAAGTGAATAATCTGTTGCATTACATGTTTCAATACCCTAATGCAATAACAGGTAAGAAAATTAGAGTTTTAAAAATCTATCTGAAAATTTCTGGCATGTTCACTACTGCTGGAAATATTGCACCAGTGCAAAAAGGTAGATTGAAGAGGTGAGGGCTTCATTTTCAGTGTGCAATAATATCCTCACATTCTGCTGAATTGATTGATCTCAATTATAATTGTACTGTAGTGCATAGAAATTGCACATAGGATAAATTTGGCCTCTTAGAGCTATTTTAGCTATTGCTGAGTACAATCAAAATGTCTTTTTTCTGTTTACGAATAGGATTTATTTTTGGAACTGCAGCCTATACCTTTGATCATTTACACTTCAATGTTCACCTACTGGCAATGGGATTTTGGTTTCTACTGGCTCCAGTAAGATAACAAACATGACTGGCTATCAGCAAATACAGGCTCTTACACAATGCGCTGTTTGCTTAAGTGGAATGAAAGTGCAATTAGTACAATAGAGAAATATTGCCTTTTGCTAGCATATCCAACAAGGCTTTGACAACCCAATTGAGTTTCATTATTTCACAGCTGCATGACACATGTCTTGTAAATAATTTCACACATGCAGTGCATTATCATAGTAAAATAGAGATTTCATGCTAAATTTTCCATTCTTCAGCTCTACAGACACTTTAACCTCTTCCACTTTGGTAAGAATTATGTGAGAGATTTCTCAGCTATTTTAGGAATTGCATGCAACATACCAATCACACAATATAGCTGTGATAGCCAATGAAACTGGTAGCAACTGAAGCCAGTAACTCAAGCATTTGGTTAACATTACTTCTGTAGATTTACTGTTCATTCTCCACCCATGTATCAAAAGTTATAACCTCTTTAACGTCCTAGGGAAATGAGATGTGGTTGGATGACTTCCCACTGTGATTCATAGTGTCAGGCCAGGATAATAACTATGGCAAGATCCTCTGACAGAGTAAATGAGGATTTTTATTACCAATGGAGACACCTCAGGGCTTTCATCCAGTAATCCCTCTGGCTTGTGCATTTAACACGACACACAGCAAGGTGCAGAAAATAACAAAAATGGCCTCTGATAAATCATTTGGTTAAGTAGGCTTTAAAAGCTGGTATTTTATTGCTGAAGGAACAGTCAGAATTATTGTTACTGGCCTCATTGCTTCTGGAAGCCATGCCTGAGCTGTATATCCAAACATTGCAACTTCGTCTGCTTTGTATATGAGACCTCCTTTCCCTCCTTGGCTTCCCTTTCTTCCTCCACCTCTTTTATTGCATTGATTATGAAGGGGAGGAAGAGTCCCAAAACTTGGCTACACCCTGAGCCTGAACCAGCTGGTGCAGGCCAGTCACAGGTTTTTAACTGAGGTGTAGACATATCATTAGAAGTATAGCCCCTGATTTTGCAGAGAGCAGAGACTCAGGCTATGTCTAGCCTGAACTCTAAAACTGAAAAAGATATGTAATTTGTGCTATGCAAATTGCGTATCTTTTTTCGATTTAATTTCAAAAGAGGCTATTTCAAAATTTGGCATGTCTACACGGCACCCAATTTCAAAATAAAGTGCTCTTTTGAGCCATCCCTTGTAGAAGGAGGTTTCCAGGGATGGTTAAAGGTTTCCAGGGTGTCCATTATTTCAATTTTTTTTGAAATAGCGGATGCGTTCCTTGGACGTGGCGTTGCTATTTTGGGATATTTCTGGTATCTGGGAATAGCAATGCATTGTAAGACATACCCCTAAGTCTGGGAAACAGCAGAGTTCTGAGATAAAAGGAGAGGGATTTCAGCAAAATGATCTTCCTCCAACAATCTGCATTTCCCCAATTCTTCACTTCTCTCCCTTTTTTCTTTGTTTTTCTCCTTTGTCTCTCAAGAGTCTACCCTTTTCCTTTCAAGCAGGTCTCCTTGGCTATAGATCCAGCCCTGGATTGAGCTAACAGCACAGGTTAAACAAATATAGTTTCCTGGATACAACAGGAGGTCTGGGTCAAATCTGATCATTTCAGAGAAGCCATGCTGCTTGCTAATAGGTTTTTTCCTTCTTTCTCCTCTTTGACTTTCCCCTAGTTCTGTAGTTTTCTCATCACTTGGTCTGGGCTGAGACACCCACTGGTAGCAGCAGGGTGGCAGGAAGGCAACAAGCTTTCCTCAAATAACATTCCCTGTGCACATGAAGGATATTAACTGAGGGCTGGCTTCCAAATGAAGTCTGTGTCAGCAACCGAAATCTGCTTTTACCTTCTGACTTCCCTCCCTCGTGGGGCTCTTTGGAAGGGTTTTACACCACATCTTTTCTTTCTTATTTATTTGAATTGCTTGAAGCAACTGCTGTAATTTTTGATACTATCTAGTCCTTTTTTCACCTTACCCACTAGATATCAGCCACTAAATCTCTCTGGTTTATTTTTTTTTTAAAGCTTGATAGTGCTAACCCTCCCCCATGCCAGCCAAGAACAAAGCTTTGCATTTGGAGACTGTTTATTACACAAAATCAGAATGCTGACTAAAGCAATGACCTGGAACCATGAAAGTGCTTCCCCACAGAGTGAATTACATAATAAGCAAGAAAAAAAAATCACTTGATAATTTAAGGACACACATTCCTGAAAAACATGGCTGTAAATAATGGGATTACTACAAAACGCTGTGCTGGAACCCAACAGTGTTTTATTTTTTTCTTGTGGCTTTCTTATCTACCTCTATCTAGTCTTTAAGATTTCAAATGAAATCCAATTAGCGAATAAGTGAGTTCAATTTTTTTTTCCAAAAACATTAAAAATAAAGCCCCATTTGTTAGGTACTGTGGCTAGTTGGCAAATACTCAAAAAATGTGTGCAACCACTGAACATGCAAAGAATGTTGGTTTTGTAGACATTATGAATGGACATTTTTGTTTTGTAAGTTCAAATTCGGAAGATGAAAGTTTAGTAGTAAATATCGATTTTTCTTCAAAAGTAAAAGACATTTTCCCTTAGTCCTTTACAAAGAACTTTATCTAGCCTGATGATTTATCACAATGATTTTTTCTTGTAAACCATATAACCCTCTATTACCTTTTTCAGGATTTTACCCTCCACTTAGGTGCTACAATACTAAGACAATATGGGCACATTTACAGCAGGGCTAAAGCTGAAATAAGCTGTGCAACTTGAGCTATGTCAATTGTGTAGCTTAAGTCAAAATAGCTTATTTCGGCTTTTGGCGCTGTCTACGTAGCAGAAAGTCTGAGGTAGAGCACTCTTCCTCTGACTTCCTTTACTCCTCATAAAATGAGGGTTACAGGAGTCAGAGTAAAAAGTCTTCCAGCTCAACATTATTTCGACATTATGTTAAAATAGCTGCTTGTAGTGTAGACAAGGACTTTGTTATTTTGGAATAATGTCAGTTATTCCAAAATAATGCTGCTATGTAGACGTAGCCTATCTGAGCACGGGGTCCCACTTTTAATAGTCCTAACTCAGAGATGCAAGATGCCAACAAAGGCTGAGCACACTGCTTTCCAACACTTGTAACCACTAGCATTTTAAAGAAAGAGAAACTGGACATGAACAATGCATGACCAAATGTAATGCTAACTACCATTTGGACAAAGGTCCATGCTTCTGAAGTGAATTCTCTAAATCTAAAATATCTGCAACACTTACAGGGATAACCTGACTACTTATGAGAGGAGGGTAAAATGCATTCCCTTCCACAGTGGAAGGAACATTCTGAGCTTTGAGTTCCATTGTCCCCGTCGGTTTGAGGAAGGGGGTTGACTGAGGAGTCGGCCACATAACAGGTGCTTGACTGAGAAATTGTGCAGGAAATTGTGTGGAAATTTATTTGACTCTACTGGCTAGAGTACAGGCGACCCTGGACTTAAGACCCCCCCACATTTACGACCATTTTTTTCATGCAAGATAGCTCCTAAAACCCTCCAATTTACATCCGCAGCTCATATTTACGCGGCATACGACGCAGACTCCATGTGTCATCCCAAAACAGGAAACACACAAGGTCAGTCAGACTCCCCAGTCTGCAGCTGTTGCTTAATCTGCACGCGTCTCCTCCATATCGGCCTTCACTTTTTAGTTATTTTTGTGCATTATTTGAACAATTTAGTTTAGTTTTCCTCCATTTCCGTAGTTAATTTTGGTATTTTTAGGGTATGAAATGGATTTCCAGGAACGGAACTGCCATTTATAACATTGCACCTATGGGAAATAAGGGTTCGACTTATGATGCCTTGACTTATGACAGTTATCAGGAACCAATTAGGTCGTAAGTGCAGGGGTCACCTGTATGTGCTATTATTATGTTGCATGGGCTAGTAGGGACAACAGAAAGAAACTAGAAGTGCAAAGTCAAATAAGGTGCTGTAGGAGAGAGTGATTGATTGAAAAATCAAGTGGACATGAAGGTCCAATATAATGGAGAAGGAGAAAGATGACTGTCAGCTGGGAAGGGTATGGAGAGAGGGAAAGGAAAAAAAGATTGAATCAAGTATTTGAAAAAAGTCTGAAAAAGTGAAGAAAATGAGAGAGAAGGGACTGTGAAGGCAGAGAAGAGGGATCCTGAAAAACAAATGCAAATGGCAAAGGGCCTTGCAGGGCATGTTTGTCAGATCAACCCAGTCCAGGGGAATCTCATTCTGAAGATCGAAACATTTGGTACCTGAAGATATAATGCACATGATTTTATTTGATTAGCAAAACAAGTGCAGCATTCTGAGCACATCCAGTTTAAGAAAGTTGCTTTAAGAGGAAAGTTATTCAAAGTCTCTGAAGTAGGTTGATCTTCATCTAATGTTCTGTAGATTTGGTGCAATGTGAAATTTCCCGAATCCTTCCATCCCTAGCACCGCTAGGTAAAATTAATGTGATAACCCATAAAGCAACAATACCTAGTAGGGAACTTGATCCAACTTTGTTATGGAAATGTGAATAAACAAACAGTGAGACAGATATCTTGGCACATGATGTTGCTCTGCATATCAAAACACAAAGGATGTCTTTAAGTGTGCTTACCCGTGTACTCAGCAGGGCAGATGCAGTCATATTTGCCTATCTGGTTCAGGCAGGTAGCCCCATTCAAGCAGGGGTCTGAAACACATTCGTTCACTTCTATGTCACAGTGCTTGCCTTGATAACCGGGGACACAGTAGCAAGAGTACCCATCAATTCCTTCCCTGCACAATGCTCCATTATGGCAGGGATTAGAAGTGCACACATTGAAATAGGTCTCACACAGATTCCCTGTGTATCCTGTGCTACAAACACAGATCGGGCCAGCCAGACCCTGCTGACAAGTGCCTCCATTTCTACAAGGGCTTGTGTCACATAGGCTGATGGGAAATTCACAGATAGTTCCACTGTACCCAGAGGGGCATTCACAAGTAAAGCTGAGGTTTCCTGCCATGCTTAAACAGGTAGCATTTTGAAGACAAGGGTTTGAGGAGCAAGGATCATCAGTTTTATTGCAGTCTTCCTCCAAAATGTCAATTGTGTCCACACAACGGCAGGAATTGTCCTTAGTTGCAGCATCACACGTAGAGTTCTTTTGGCAAGAATTTGAAAGGCACCTGGAATCATTTCGTACACTAAGTGACTCTAGGAAGAAACACAAACATTAACTGAGAAACTTGAAGAGCAGCTTAAAGAAATTAGAGACAGCTACAAATTTTAGTATAATTTTGTTTTAAAATCAACCTCTCTTGTAATTCTCACTGAAAAGAAAATAGAGTTGGTTGCTTGGAGTGGGGTACGAGGTGGCTGTGAATTAATTAATACACAACAACAACAACAACAACAAAACAACACAACAGTACCACATCATGAACAGAGTATAATTTCCTGTTACCCTTGTTTTCCAGAGACCATTGGGAGCAACAGCAGGATTTGAAAACTTACCACCTAATACCAATAATAAAATGGTGACCAATCATCAGTGAACATTAGCACCATCGGCCAGTGGTTTGGAATGCATAGTGACATGAAACACTGGGTTCTAAATTGATTTTATTAAGAGGGATAATAAATTCTTACATTTATAGAATGTCTTCCTTCAGAACAGCCTTACTGGGTCAAACCAAAGATCCATTTTAGCTCAGTATTCTTTTTTCTGAGAGTGGCCAGGTGCTTCAGAGGAAGTGAACAGAACAGGCAACCATCAAGTGATCCATCTTCAAGGACCCCAACATGTTTTTAATTAACTGATACTCAAAGAGATCCCTTCATTCACCACTGGAGAAGGGAAACACGGCAACTATTTAACTGAGCATCAGTTCAGGTCAAGAAATGAAGAATACTTTATCCCACTGAAACAGAGCAAGGAATTTAGGTAAACTGAAATTTAACTCAACTACCTGGCTTAATGCACTCTTCTTACTGAGTGCCATGGGAACTTTCTTGCTCCTTTACAGTTAGGACTGAGAAGACTGTGTCTCTTCCAAAAGGAAGCAGCTCATTGCCTGTTATCATAAGACATTATTTCAGAGGAAAGAATCCCTTCAAGTGTAACTTTCTGCAGCACCTCCAAGTTCTCTCATTCAGGTTTGACCCGACTAACCCAGCTTAGTTTGTAAGATGTGATGGTATCACTGGAGAGATGTCAATAGGTGCAGAGTTATTGCTGCAGGATGTTTGTTCCCCAGGTGGCCCCAGTTCAACAAAGCATTTAAGTGCATGTGTAAGTTCATCACTAGTCAGCAAAGCACGTAAGCCTGTCCCTATGTGCTTTGTTGAACAGAGCTGGAATGCTGACCCAGGGCATGGGGAAGCAATTCTGTGATAGCCTTTTACTAGGATGCCAGTTGGCAATCCTAACACAGACTTTAGACAATAATGGATTAAAGATCACAGCCAGTCATGACCAATGAGGAGAAACAGGGAAGAGAGGTGGTTAGATATTGACACACACAGCACATGGAAGAAAATTGAAGATATAGAGATAATGATATTCAAAGCTTAACACATGTATAATGTTGAAACTGTTACTGATCAGACTGGGACATTTGACTTGCAATATTATGATTACAATTTTATCCACTGCAACTTTTTTTGCTACCAATTGCCACCATGATATGAAACAATACTGTAATGTCTAGTCAACGTTTGAATGACACAGAACAAAAATAGCTCCCCTGGAACTGTGCCTCACTCTGGAGTTAGTAAAGCTGTGTTAAAAAAAAAAAAAGTATACCACCAGAGGGGAAAATCCATGTTTATACAACAGAAAAAAGATGCTGTCACATCTTGGCTGAGAAGCTACTAAATAAAGCTGATTGGACCCTTCAGAAAAAGACTAATGAGTCAAGAGACAAAAAAGATGCCTATGTGCTAGAGAATGCATATTGTATTAATCTGTGTTGCCGTCCTGGTCTGAATACATCATATGAGCCTTTTTTTCCCAGTTTCTGCTCTGGAACCCTGTTTTAGAAGTATGGGGTATATATCTGTTGTATTGTATCTACTTGATAATGGATGGTGGAATGCAATAATATGCTGTCCATTGTATATGGGTGAGCTGACCCTTTAAAGGGAATCAGGCTCGGCTGTCACCTCTCTCTAATTTCTTTGTCAGCCCTGGAATGACAGTCTACACATCTATCTGGGTTACGTTAGAGCAACATAAAGGGCCCTAAGGGTTCACAAAGAACTGGGCACTTTATTTCTCCCACAGGCTTTTCTTTGGGTGTTAGTTGTATAGTCCCAAGGAACATGTGGTCGCCTCATCTTGAAAAAGATAGAGTGGCATTGGAAAAGGTTTAGAAAAGGGCAACGAAAATGATTAGGGGTTTGAAACGGGTCCCATATGAAGAGAGATTAAAAAGATTGGACTTTTCAGCTTAGAAAAGACAAGACAAAGGGGGGATATGATAGAGGTCTATAAAATCATGACTGGTGTGGAAAAAGTGAATAAGGAAAAGCAATTTACTTATTCTCACAATGTAAGAATTAGGGGTCACCAAATGAAATTAATAGGCAGCAGGTTTAAAACAAACAAGTTTTTCTTCACTCAGTGCACAGTCAACCTGTGGAACTCCTGGCCAGAAGATGCGGTGAAGGCTAGAACTTTAACAGGATTCAAAAAAGAGCTAGATAGATTCATGGAGGTTAGTTCCATCAATGTCTATTAGCCAGGAAGAGCAGGAATGGTGTCTCCAGCCTCTGTTTCTCTGGAGGTGGGTGACAGAGGAGGGATCATGTGAGGATTACCTGTTGTGATCCCTCCCTCTGGGGCATCCGGTACCAGCCACTGTCAGCAGACAGGATACTGGATGGAGATGCAGTCATTCCCTTCAGATGGCTTTGCAGACCAGGATAAAGAATTTGCATTTACAGACTGGAGCTCCTGGAAGAATCTATACACAATGGTCTGTTCTTGGCAGTCTCTCCTGTTAAAAAGGTAGGCAGCTGGATTCTTACCAAGCAGTCGCATCTGCCCTGCCCCCATCCTTCGTCTAGTAGTGATTCTTGGGGCAGCACAAACTTGAAGAGGCCCCCTTCTGGTCCTTACTAGGGATGTAAAGAAAATGTCTACAAATATTAACCATTTAACCAATCAAAATGTTATCAGTTACACAGTTAACCATGGGGCTGCCAGCTCCCGGCCTGCGGCCCATAGCACAGTATGTTGGGCCTAGCAGGCCTGCAGCAGCCCCACACCTCTGGCGTGCCATGAGTAAGGGGCTGCTCCAGCCAGACCAGGTGCTGGTTAACCAGTTACCCATTTACATACCTAGTCTCTACACAGAGTATATTCCATGCTCTGGCCCCTGGTGCATTGTCCATATTGTATAATTACTTCCTTTCCCGTTTCAATTTGACACACAGCAGTGTTCCTGCTCTACAAGCTAGACTGGCAATTTGCTCTCAATAAAAAGCCCCGTGTAGCCATGATGCCCCGGTAACACAGCAGGGACCAGGCTGTGATGCAAAGGATGGGATTTTTGAAAGCACAACTCTCAAGGCTCCTGAAGTGCTTTTGAAAATCCACCCTCTGAATGACAATCTTGTCTTGGTTCCTGCCACATCCATCTTGTTCCATGAGGGAAATAAGTTGTGTACAGTCCTCTTCCTGATGTGGGTCACTTCCCCTCTACTCCCCGCCCACACCAGCTCAGGAGTGCTGGTGAGTACATATGGGGCAGGAGAGAATAGGCTCAAAGATCTTCTTACTCCTGTCCCCTCCCACCTGAACAGGATGTGACCTATGGTGTGAGTAGCTCAGGCCCTGGAGAAAGGGGACATGGGTGCATTGGATGCTCGGGTTGAGTGCTAAATGGCACTATCAGGAGAATAATACCTTAATGAAAATAGAGGGAAAGGAGAGCAGGGCAACTGAAGAAACCTTTTAATGTTCTTGGGAGCTAGATTTTGGCAGCTTTATCTGAGAGAGAACTTCTGAGTCTTCACATGTTCCAAACTAAACACTGCAGAGAATGAGCTTTTTGCATTCTCAACCAATTAAGATCACTTGATTAGTGACCTGCTCTGACAGAGATTCTTAAAATTAATGTTTAATATTAGAAAAATTCAAACAAAGCACTGATCATTTTAAATCTAGACTGATTGACACATGAAGTAATTATCTGAGTCTCTTTAAAATATAACCACATTAATCTAATTACTAGAGAAATTAGCGCCAAACCTTTTACCCCATGGTTAAAGGCCTTTTGTTGTAAGTGAGAAGCTTGGCAGTACACTTCATAAAGATGGGATATATTGGATGCTCTGGGTTTTCTACACTAAATTCTTTGCAGCAAAGCTTGCCACCTACTGGTTATCGCCCATACTACCAGAAATTGTGAAAAAAGTCTGCAATATTAATGAGACAATTAGAAGAAACTAGCTACATTTAAGAAACTTTAGAAATAAAGGGGCCAGGTCTTCACTTGTATAAGTGTAAGTCCATTGAGGTTAACAGGGTTGCACTTGTGTAGCTGAGAGCATAAGACCCATCAACACTGACAAACGTACGATATTCTCTTCTTAGAGATTTCTGCCACAGTGGCCAGTATTCACCAGTGCAATGTTGCAACACAATGTCATTTATCAGGCTATGAATGCATAGTCCTGTGCATCTGAGAGCCAAATCTGACCCAGGTAAAATCAATGGAACAACACCAAAGAGATGAAGAATCTAGGGTGGGATTTTCAGAAGTGACTTGTCATGCGTTCCATAGACTTGCAATAGGGTTTGTGCTCGTAGGCCCCTTAGGTGCACAAGAAAATCCCACATTTGATACTTTTGCTGTAGGGATCAGTTTCTTCTAACATCTGGTCTATTCAGAGTTAAAGGGTTCATGGATCTGGGGGAATTATTAAGCATAAAAATTATATATTCTAAAAGGAAAAAATAAACAGACACAATCGGGTAAATGATTCATAGAATCATAGAATACTAGGACTGGAAGGGACCTAGAGAGGTCATCGAGT
>JANRFK010004893.1:17447151-17465137 GCA_030068395.1 Apalone spinifera | reverse complement strand
ATAGATGGGCACTATATTTGCCCTTTTCCAGTCCTCTGGAATCTCTCCTGTCTCAAATGATTTTCTAAAGATGATCGCCAGAGGCTCAGATACCTCCTCTATCAGCTACTTGAGTATTCTAGGATGCATTTCATCAGGCCCTGGTGAATTGCAGGCATCTAACTTTTCTAGGTGATTTTTAACTTGTTCTTTTTTTATTTTATATTCTAAAACTACCCCCTTCCCACTAGCATTCACTATGTTAGGCATTCCTACAGCTTTCTCGGTGAAGACCAAAACAAAGAAGTCATTGAGCATCTCTGCCATTTCCAAGTTTCCTGTTACTGTTTCTCTCTCCTCACTGACCAGTGGGCCTACCCTGTCCTTGGTATTCCTCTTGCTTCTAATGTATTTATAAAACGTCTTCTTGTTTCCCTTTATTCCCCTAGCTAGTTTGAGCTCATTCTGTGCCTTTGCCTTTCTAATCCTACCCCTGCATTCCTGTGCTGTTTGCCTATATTCATCCTTTGTAATTTTTCTACTTTCCATTTTTTATATGACTCTTTTTTTATTTTTAGATCATGCAAGATCTCATGGTTAAGCCAAGGCGGTCTTTTGCCATATTTTCTATCTTTCCGACGCAGCGGAATAGCTTGCTTTTGGGCCCTTAACAATGTCCGTTTGAAAAACTGCCAACTCTCCTCAGTTGTTTTTCCTTTCAGTCTCGATTCCCATGGGACCTTACCTATCAGCTCTCTGAGCTTACTAAAATCCACCTTCCTGAAATCCATTGTCTCTATTCTCTTCTTCTACCCTTCCTTAGAATTGTGAACTCTATGATTTCATGATCACTTCCACCCAAGCTGCCTTCCACTTTCAAAGATTCCCTCAGTTGTGCTTCTATTTAGGTCTTAATAACAATTCTTATCTCCTCAAAATGAATGACTGCAAACTCAAAGGGGAACAATTTCTGCCCCCCAATAAGATTAATTACTCGTCCACCTTGTTCACAAACCACATGCTGATTTCTTCCTTAATCTTCACCCAGCATTTCCTGTGATTACTCATATGGGTAAGGACTTATCTGAACCCAGGCCCCTTTGTTCCCTAATCAGCTAGTCTCCAGTCCCAGCACTGACTCACTTGTCCAGCTGTGCATCCCACAATACAATCTGCACACGCAGTAGACACACAGCTGTTACAGAGTCACCTTTGGAGAGTGGCCTTACCCATTACTATTTGGTATGAGTAAGTTAGATGGGACTGATTTTTGCCTGTAGAGAAGGTGGATATGGTCTAATCTCACTTTGATTCCAGTTAGTCTGCAAATCTTTGCCAGGCTAGGGTTCTGCAGCCTCACCTTGCCCAGGAGTTTTTTAAATATACTGGCAAAGAAGATCATCTTTGGTCACTGTGACCATATGACAAGTGGGTGGAGACTTCCCAGCATATAGAACAGGCCTGGGCAAAATAAGGCCTGTGGGCCCAATCCAGCCCACCAAGTCACTGGGTCCACCCATGGAGACAGCGGGGAGCCCCAGGAAGACTCCCGGCTTTCCCCGCAGCCCCACGCGCCATGCAGAAATGCGGCTGCAGGGCTCCACTTCTGCTTTAAAACTGGAGGGGAGGGGGGAAGTTTCAGGAGCCACCCCGCCCCCAGCACAATCCCATTGGCTGGTTTCTGGCCAGAAACCAGCCAATGGGAGCTGCTTGTTGGAATAACAGGCAGCCAAGAAGAACTGTGCCCCCTCTCCTCAGCTCAGTTATTCATGAAGCACATGGCCAGGCAAGCAGGTAGGTAGGCTGGCTAGGAAACATTTTAAGCTCTGCAGGCAGGCATGCTAGTTTGACAGCTGGCAGGTAAGTCTCTTGGCCACAGCCTGCTTCTGACACCCCAACCCTTTGCCCCCCCGCACTCAACATACCCAAGCCCTTTGTCCCCCTCTTACACTCATACCCCCTCCCAGATCTGGAACCCCAATTTCCTGCCCCAGATCACAAATACCCTCCAACCCTAGGTCACATTTCAAACCCTTGCACTCCAGTCCCCAGTCCTCGGTCGCAACTGCCTCCTTCACCCTAACTCCATCCCAGCCCCCACTCTCCCTCCTGCACCCAACCTCCTTCCCAGACACCACATCTCCTCCACTGATATCATGGAAGAGTACAGCCCTCTTGGAGTGGCCCCCCATCAAATCTTGGAGTAGCCCCCCATCAAAAATTAATGCCCACCTCAATATAGAAGCACTAACCTGGTGACCCAAATTGCTTCCCCCTGACCCTTTGGCTCTTGTGCTTGGGCAAATCATAGGAGTGGATCTGATTCCCTAGATTGTCCAGGACAAAATGGGCAGCTCTGAGCTTACACTGTTTCCATCCCTCTCTCTCAGCACCCTGGCTGGTTTTGCTCCTCGTTTGGCTTATATTGTCTGGCATTCAGCAGGGCTGGGCTGACAGCCTGGCTGGGCCTCTGGGCAAGGTGGGGGGGGGGCAGAGGGGACTGCTCCACGCTCCCTGGCAGGGGTGGTGCCTGAGACAGAAAGGGCTGGGGGCTAGGCAGCCCCTCAGCACAGCCTGGAGAGTGCCATGCCTCCCCAACCAGCCCTCAGTATTGCCCTGCGCGTGCAGTATGGCACACTGGGCTCTGGCCGCCACTGTTGCTGCAGTAGCAGCTGCAGTGGCTGGAAATGCCAGGCCCTTTTGAATTGCTGGGCCCTGGGGCAACTGTCCCCTCTGCCCGCCTTCCCCCGGTGGTGGGCCTGCTTAGAACTTGCCAAAGCCATGGGCTGAGGCAGCCGCAGAGATGGGCCTGGGACCCATGTTAGGAGACTTCTCTCTGTGCTTAGAACACAGCAGCACTTCATAATATGCCCTTCTGTAGCACCTTCTGTTGAGGGGCACTTCATAAATGTGAATCACTGGGAAGAGGATTAGGTCACAGTTTTCTTTATCAAAACCCTAGACATGTAGGTAGTCATCAGAGGAAGCAAACACATCCTTTGCCCTGCAGAATTCTGCTGGGTTGGTTCTGCTATGTACAATTAATCCCAAATAAACCCTTCAGCAAGTGTCCAGAAACCCTTGTGCTTTCTGGACACATCTCCATAAGGTAGCTAAATACTGTAACTAGTGGTAAGAGGTTTTAGTAAGTTTCAGTCACTAAAGGCCTAGTTAATCACATTCAGGTGAGCTCAAGTCAGGCCTGGACAGTGCTAATGAATTCATCATGGCCTACAGATGCTGGTTGTTAGCAAACCCATTCCTCAGGAGTATCTGCTTTTTTTCCCTAGAGAAGGGCCCAGATCTTCCCCGGAGCTTTCAGCCCCAACTGCTATAGGTCCTCTCACATAATCTACAGATATTTTCTAACTGTCTCAAAGCTGTTGGTATATTGCCTAGGGGAAGAAGACAACTAGATCCTGGAATCACTTTAAAGTCATCAGCATTGACAAGCACATGGTGCTTGGCAGGGGACTTAATTGGCTTCACATTTCCCTTTATTGAATACATAGCTACTGCTTCACTTGTCTGCTACATTCAAATGACAATGGTTAAATTAGTGCGACTCTCTCTCAAACCTGTAAATAACCACTGCCCTCTAACATAGGCTGGGCAGACTGGCAGTCTGTCCTTGCCCTGACATTTTATTTCATATTGAACAGCTCCAGCTTTGCATTGTTCATCTGAAGGGTCACCATCCCCAAGTGTTGCCTAACACATTGTCACAGACATGCCCTTGTAGTCCGAATGCTTAGCCTTAAACCATGGTAGGTTGATAGATGAGACTTACAATTCAGTTCAAGTGGTGCTGAGCAGGGAGTAGATTGGAGCATCAAAAATTGGGCACTGCTCCACTCAAGTTCAGCCCACAGTCTTTGCAAACATGGGTTGGGGTTTTGTGCTAACATGATCAGCAGCAGAAGAGCTAACCATGCTGACATGTGGAGAGACCCCATTAGCTTTCAGAGGTGACAGTGCATTGAGATGAACACAACACCATTGGTCTCTCTCTCACCATTTCAGTTTGTCAGGTGACTTAGCAAAAATAGATGGCTTTGGCTCACATTCAGGTTTGCTTCACAAGCAGATAAGGCTAGCAGAGAAAACTCACGAAGCATCCACACCTCAAGTGCGTTTTTGCACAAGAGAATCGAAAGTACAGAGGGTTTTTTGCGCAATTGATATTCCTCTTTCTACGAGGAAGAAGCCTTTTTGCAAAAGAGTTCTTTCGCAAAAATGCGTGTGTGGACAGGAAACGGAGGTTTTGCGCAAAAAGAGGAAAAAGGAAAAAGCACAGATGCCCTGGTAGCCATTCTGTGCATACCAATCAGTGCTTACTTTCGAGAGAGTGTCCATGCAGTCTAGACACTCTCTTTCGCAAAAGCCCATCATTTTTCCGATGCGCTTTTGCAGTATGGACGTGTTCTGGCGCAAGAAGTTTTTGTGGAAGATCTCTTCCGATAAAAGCTTCTTGTGCAAGAAGCCTGCAGTCTAGACATAGCCCATAAGAGGGCCTGACTTCCTTGGATCAGATCCTGTGCACAATTAAGAATTAATACCTGCTTATTTTATTTTCAAAATAAAACTAATGATACTTTAGAAGGTCTAAACATGCTTCTGTCAAGCAATCAAGCACGTCAGTGAGCTCTAGGAAAATGCTGACAGTGTGGTCATAAAACAGTTAAAATTAAGGGTCTCTTGAATCTGTTTACTTCAGTTGGGTTTTCAGAGCATCCTATCATGTTGTTATAGAAACCACTTGCAGCTTTAAATCTTGAATCAAGATTATTGCCATAGTAACCAGCACCACCACCACAAAAAAAAGTCAGTTATTCAAAACATTCCATTTCCATGGAAAAGGCCAATTTTGTTTTCAAATGCACTTGTACTGACAGAAACAAAGAAACTAAATTAACAACATATTTACTGCAGCAGAAGCCATATGCAAGGCGTATTTGCGTATCAGCAACTACTGAAAAACATTTTAATTTGAAAATGTGGTTTAGGACCCACTTGAGAATCAAAGACATTTGTGATTCTGTAACCAAATGACAGAATTGGTTATTAAATGGGTGTCTTCATTTCATGATGCTTCTGTGAGCCCTGAAAGCTGCTCCTGAGAGTGAGGGCTGCTACTGTTTTCTATTGTTTTCTTTTGCTACCGTGTTATTGTTATGCAATCCCAGCCTACCTCCTCCTGTGAGCACCTTACAGCAGCAGCTGCTGGTTGTACTGAACACCCCGGCAATATGACGGCTTCTCCCACAGAACAGCCACACAACGATTACCTATCAACTCGCAATGTGGCATGTTTGTTCAGAGGCACTAACTTGGCATCACACAACCTCAGCAGTTTCTCCTCCCCAAGGAAGGAGCAAACGAGAACAACGGTACTGCTCGCTGCTACTTACAGACGGTCTTGCCAGCTAGTGCACAATTACACACCGCTCTCTAAAGCATGACTGCTTTCTTCTAGCACTTCCTCTTCCATTCTTTGCTGAGAGGTACCTGGCCCCATTTGCTCTTGCTCCTATTGGTTTTACATCAGTGTGGCACCATTGATTTAGGCCTCTCTCAAAGAGGAGAATCACTTTCTCTGGGACCGAGGGGGCTTTCAAAGCATGGCAGAAGGCTGTTAGAGATGTACCATCCTAGTGGGAGCTCCCAAGGGTTTTGCACCTCAAGCCCATACAAGGCATCCAGAAATACAGAGGCGGGTGTTGCTGCTGCTTACATACCCTTTGCCAGGGTGCAACACACGCTGCCCACTGTGCTGGCTGCTAGGCAGGGAGAAGCGGTGCCATGTAGGCCTGGGGTACATTGCTCATTTAAGAGTCTGAGTCCAACCAAGTCATTTCATGAGTTCACATCAGATCGGCTCAACTATTTTCTTCTAAAACCAAAACCAAAAATCTAGCGGTTTGGATCTGACATTTGTTTAAAGGCAGCATTTCAGAGAAGCTGCACTGCAGATTCATAGAGTCATAATATACATTCTCTCCTTCCAAGGAGACCAGAGTTTCTCAACCAGTGGTATGAGTAGCCTGAGGGGTACTTGAGAGAATTCTGGGGAGTGCATCAACACAACTGAAATTTGTAGAAAACTTAATTTTTGTTTTAAATGTTACAGCACTTTATTATTTTTGTATTTTTTACACCCAAAAATTTCATTGCTCACCCGGCTATGATTAAGTTGTTTAAACAAATGTGTTGCAATGGTAGAAAATATATATATATATATTTTAAAGGGGGTACTTTATAAAAAAAAGGTTGAGAAACACTGGACTAGACTACTGAGACCTTCTAGCCTAGTTCTCCAGTTAAGATCTTGTTAATTTAATTCAAGTAAATTCAGGTTCTTTTTAAAGCACAAGATAATTGGGTGCATGAGATTCTTGCACAGTGGAGTTATTGTTAACTAGGTAGTTGATCCCAACCTATAATCTATGATGTTGTGGATCTGAGGGGCAGTTTCAGGGTGACTGATCGTTAAAATAGCCTGTTAGAGGCAAAGCACTGAGATAATCAATATTGTTTATATTATATTTTGTCTGACAAAGGAATGCCTTTGACTACTTGACTAAAATGTTTGTTTCTTCAAGGCATCAGGAAGGAAAGAGACCCAAACTCTAATGTTTTGTGGTATTCAAAATATGATTTGAATCTAAATATCTCTCTCTGCTTGCTTTGAAAACTAAACATGAATCCTCTCAAGTCTGCTTGACCTTGGGTATTAATTGTGCTGTTTGGGTAAAACATTGCTTTACTCCCTTCTTTCGGGGCTCAATTTTTTAAGTCTCCGAGAAAATATTGAATGTTGTTTTATACTTTGTAGGTGTCAAGCCACGTGGAAGATGTTGGGGAACTGGCAGGGTAGCAAGGGTAAGAGAGGATTGCCCCCAGTGTGTTCTGAATGACACAGCTGATTACTGTATTGAATTGAAGACTATTTTGGTCACTTAAGAATGGAAAATGGAGGCAGGATGGCAGGATTAGGCCCAACTTTATGTTACTAATGCCCTGATTTTGTAGAACAGCTACAGATACTAAAGCCATGAAGGTGCAGGAGGGTCCTTTTCAGACACAATTTCAGTTTTATTCTAAACAAACATCTTCTCCATTTCATAGCCAGGCTGTTACTTCTGTCTCTTCCATCCTTTTTAAAATGTTCAGCCGTGTGGGTGAATTGCATTATATTACTGGAAATTTAGTGTATTATGATATAGCTGCCACATGCATCAGACAAAAGAGGCTTAATGTAGCTAAGGATCACATAGTATGCAGAAAAACCTTTTGAAACCCCCCTCTTCTAAGCAATTCCCCCCCCCCAACCCCCACCCCAAAGTGGTTTGGTGGAAAACCCGTGTAGACAGGTTTTGTTCTGGTATGCGTGAATTGGCATGACAGGCCTTTCCCAGGATTTTCTAAGCGGTCCTGCTAGAATTTACTTCAAAACTGTTTTCTCTTATTAGCTAACTAACAACTGGGATTAAAAATTGCTTTGGAGAGGCCTGTTTTCGGTTAATTGTGCCCGACTCTGGCTGGCTCTGCATGATTGAGCAGAGGAAAGGGGAAATGAATGCAAGGCACATTCTATCCCTCTGCCTGTCTCTCGTGCCACCGTACAGTCAGGATGAGGCTACAGACATTGTGCTAATTTAGCATTATCAAATGCATTGTGGTCAGGCAGCATGAGGGTAGGGTTATAATAATCATGGTCACACTCTGCACCCCTTGAAAAGATGGCTTTCAGCCAATGTTCCAGCTCAGCTTTTCCATCCATGTGCAGATTTTTTTTTCTATCCAGGTGCAGAATAAATTTTTGTTTGTGCACCAAGGCATGTGTGAATGTGCTCCACAAGTAGAAACAAAGCCCTTAGCTGTGGGCATGAGGTTATTCAGATGCTACCCAGCTGATTCCCTCCTGAGCGGCTGCACAAGCGTGCTGCTTACAGATAACACTGCCTACAGTAAGTGGAAATCACATGTTGCGCCCTGCTCAAATGTGGCCTTGGAAATGCTAAGTCCACAAGCCTGGATTCCAGTAGGCAGTGTAGGCATGCTTGAAGTGTTCTGTGTTTTTCTAAGCTCCATATGACCCTGTGGGGCCAGCTGCAATTCTGCATTTAACTTGTCATAACAAGGACATGCCTTCACAAAAGGCAGCTTCTCTTGTCATGAAATATCTCAAAGGTCTGTTTCAAATAATGGGTTGCAAAGACAACATTGACGAGTTTATTTTCCTTTTCTTACTGTTCAGTGTCAAAGTTCAAGTCTCACCCGCCCTGTCAGGTCCAACTGTGAGGGGGAAGGGGGCAGCTGCCCTGGGGTCCAGTGATTTAAAAGGGCCCAGAGTTCCTGGATGCCGCCACTGCTTACTGAAGTGGTGGCTGGAGGCCTGGACCCTTTCAATTGCTGCCAGAGCCCTGGGTTATGCGCACTGGGCAGTGCTGAAGGGCTGGCTTGAGGAAGCTCACCTCCAGGGCCATGGACCTGGAGCCCCTATCTTGCACAGGGGCCTGGCAAGTATGTTGGCTGCATCCTTTACAGTTTCAGATGTCTCCCAGTTTCTCTAGAAGCCAAAGAAACTCATCAATTTTTCAAAATAAACTATTTGGTAGGGAAAAAATGCCACTAAATCTGGCACTTACATGCCATAGCTAAATGCAGTATCTAATTCAATTTCTGATTAGGATCATTATCTTTACTAGGGAAAAAGCTACTACAGGTAAATATAAAAATAAAATTGTGTGTGCATGTGTGTTAAAGAGTTTTGTAGGATCACTAGAATGCAGAATTAGGCTCTTAGGGCAGATTTAAGGGTCAGACCTTTCAGTTTGTTCCCAGTGCCATAAAACATCTAAGGAACTTTTGATAGAAGTTACTTTCACCAAGCTGGAACAGCAGTAAATTATGCAACCTTGTACCCATTGAATGGTCTATACCTCAAGTTAGATGCACTCTAAAGAAGGTCAGGTAACATTGCTTCTCTCTGCCTGCCCACAGAACTTTCCTGAAGGAGGGCATCCCTGCTCAGTGGATGTACTGAACCAATGCATTTTCTAGCTGCATTCTTTCTGTGCAGCAATGGAGATGGTGCAGCCAGATTTCAGCACAGGTGGATTTACTGCTGCTGGAGCTGTACATCTGGGTTTGCTCTGGCTTTCACTTGGCATAGACCCAGGGCTAAAGTTGGGCCTGGAGATGAGACAAAGCATGCAGGATAAAACCTCTGTAATAGTCATTATCACTTGATTACTTTATACAAGGGTTTCATGTATGTCTGTGGGCATGTCTACACTACAAGATAAGGTCAAATCTAACATGGTCAATTTCTGGACACCCGAATTTGAGAAGTCAAAAGTCCATGTCCTCATTGCAGGCAAGAATTAAATATTGTCTGAAATAGCGCGTCCCCATTAGGGAGCCTGCTGGTGAGTTTAAGAGTGAGGCGCCATGCTTAGCTTTGCAGTCTGGGCTATGCTTCTGGTGCCTGCTGGATTCAAAACTCTGTTGCGGTTGGTTAGAAGGGCTCACGTTGGCAGTGTCCCGGAAGGCGCTTCTCCAATCCCACCCACCTCGTGTGACATAAAAGGGACACACTGTGCTCATGCCTATAGGTGCCCTGGTTGCCTGCATGGATGCCATAGCACCACGAGCATGGAGCCCGGTTGGCACAAAAGCATTGTCATACTCATGTGTGTGATGGCGCGCCTCATGGTGCTGTACTTCGAGAGCTTACACATGGTGCTCTTTCAGGAAGAGCATGAGGATGAAGCTTGGCGTGGCACAGAGGCCCCGCTCAGGCAAGGCCTGGTGCTCTTACTAGTGTAGCCACCACTCAATCCTCCAGACACAGTGCAATGCCAGTTCTGGCATTGTGAGACAAGCTCAGACTTGTGGCACCGCATTGTGATGCGGGGATGAGATGATCAGCAGTGGCTGCAGAACTTCTAAGTGCGCAAGGCCACCTTCCTGGAACAGAACGAATGGCTTTCCCCTGCGCTTAGGTGCCCACATGAGACCTGCTGTGACAATGGAGAAGAACATGGCCGTTGCCCTATGGAGCTTGTCTCAACAGACAGTGGGGAAATCTATAGTGGGGACTGTTCTCATACAAGTAGCCAAGGCGATCAATAGCCTTATGCTACTCTGGAAAATGTGGACAATATAGTGGATGGCTTTGCTGCAATAGGCTTCCCTTACTGCGGTGGGGCCACAGACGGAATGTACATCTCCATCTTGGTCCCCAACCACCATGCCTCGGAGTACATCAGCTGCAAGGGGTACTTCTCCATGGCGCTGCAGTCTCTGGTGCATCACAAAGGCCATTGCACTGACATCAGGGTGGGATGGTTGGGGAAGGTGCATGACGCCCGCATCTTTAGGAACTCCTCCCTCTTCCGGAAGATGCACACTGGCATTTTTTTGCCTGACCAGACAATCAGAGTCAGGGAGGTGGAAATGCCCATTGTGATCCTGGGCAAAGCAGCCTACCCCACGCTCACCTGACTCATGAAACCGAACATGGGCAGCCAGGACCCCAGCAAGGAGGGTTCAACAATAGGCAGAGGGGGGAGCTGTGAGAGGCTTCACGGAGGCCAATGGTGTTGAATTTCTGGCAATACTGCGTTTACACTAGCATCACTTTGACCATTAAAGGTCGGGAATAGCATTACTCCTGGTGAAAAGCAGGAGTACAGACATTGACTTCAGCAGCACCTAAAGGAGATGCAACAGGCTTGGTAGTGTGGCTGCATCACTTAGAAAGTCGACCATGTGCGACTACGATCGATATAAAGTCTTAGTGTAGACCAGGCCTATATGAGTAAACTACACAATACAATAGTGAACTACACAACTCCAATTCATGGTTTCTTTGCAACTTTTTCAGGTGAAGAGAATGGGCTAATAAAGCCTACACTGGTGTCAGATTGCTAGAGGTTTCCTTTAATCTGGTCATCTACTTGAGATAACTCATTAGCAGTAGAATTTATCTGCAATAGTCATATGTAAACCCCAGCACCTATTTCCAACACAGCATCACATGCTTATGAGTCATCAGTGCAGGGCTTAGTAGGGTATAGCAACTGGCAGAGTTCTTGTCCACATTGCATTTCTGCGGGGGCATGGTTCCCTGGCAGTGGCATGTACTCAATAAAGCAGACTAGAAAAGGGGATCTGCTCTAGGAAGATGTGAAAATGGCCACTTGAGATTTTCCCAGGTAGCGCAGAACTGCTGTAGTAACCTTGCTCCCAGCTTTTGGTGCAGGGGACATAGCCAAGAAATAGAATGTAGGACTGGGCCTGGCTAAGCTAGTAGCCCCATGGTGCCATTGGCAGCCGGTGTAAAACACAACAGCCCTGAGGATACTCTACTTTTATACTTGAAGACAGGCCAAGCAGACATACTCCTGCCTTCTCTTCTGAGCTGACCTGAGCATATACCACAAGCAAGCTGGAGGATGTATAAAGAGACATCCCCCCTCAGGCATTTCAAACCCTGGCTTTAAACTTCTATAACAAGAATCTTAAGGGGATAGACGAGTTAGTCTATACAGAAAAAAAACAACAAATGGTCTGGTAGCACTTTATAGACTAACAGAACATGTAAATGGTATCATGAGCTTCTGTGGGCATAGCCCACTTCTTCAGATGACCATAGTTCTGAGTTTAGGATGTGCAGACCCAAAATAAATAGGAGAGAAGGGGTGGGAGGGAGGAAAAAAAAGAGGGGGGAGAGACAGGGAGCAGAGGGTATAGAAAATTCAGGAAGGTAGAGGGAATCAGTAAGTATCTGAAGTTAGTTAACTACCCAATCTTCATATACTTACTGATTCCTTCTACCTTCCTGAATTTTCTATTCCAGTCGTCCTATCTTCCCCCCGCCCCAAGTTGTGCTGCTATTTTTGGTTTTTGGCCCCAGTCAGTTCCTTTTTTTTTTCCTCAACAAGTTTTGCTGCTATTGGAGGGTGGGGGCGGGAGTGTTTCTCAAAAATCAAAAAGGGGGTGTGATGCTGAAAAGTTTGGGAACCACTGGTCTAGACCATCCCTGATAGATGTCTATCTAACCTGCTCTTAAATATCTCCAGTGATGGAGATTCCACAGCCTCCCTAGGCAATTTATTCTACTGTTTAACCACCCTGTTGGTTAGGAAGTTTTTCCTAATGTCCAACCTAAACCCCTCCTTGCTGCAATTTAAGCCCATTGCTTCTTGTTCTATCCTCAGAGGCCAAGTAGAACAATTTTCTCCCTCCTCCTTGCACCACCCCTTAAGATTCTTGAAAACTGCTATCATGTCTCCCCTGCCAGTCTTCTCTTTTCTAAACTAAACAAGCCCAGTTTTTTTAGTCTTCCCTCATAGCTCATGTTCTCTAGACCTTTAATCATTTTTGTTGCTCTCCTCTGGACCTTCTCCAGTTTCTCCACATCTTTCTTGAAATGCGGTACCCAGAACAGGACACAATATTCCAGTTGAGGCCTAATCAGCTCAGAGTAGAGCGGAAGAATGGCTTCTCCTGTCTTGCTTACAACACTCCTGTTAATGCATCCCAGAATCATGTTTGCTTTTTTTGCAACTGTGTCACACTGTTGATTCATATTTAGCTTGTGGTCCACTGAGACCCCTAGATCCCTTTCTGCAGTACTCCTGCAGAATATCAAGGTCTTTATATTTCAGTGTTTCCTGTATCTCTCCAAAGGTTTCTAGTCACACAGTTTTGATTGACTTCACTAGGAATTTCTGAGAAGACACAATCTGACCCAAAATGTATTTTAACCATTTCATTCCTTTATCTATGTAACAATTTGCATATGTAGAGCTGCTGCCGCCGCCACCCAAAACTGAGCTCTTTCTTTCAGCTTATTATTACTTACTATTTCCCTCAGGTCCTTTCCCTTCTTTTTCCTTGAGCAAATTGCATTCAAAGTATGGTTTGCTTTCTTTTGTCTCCCTAGCTATGTTACTTTACATTTACTGAATAACCTGCATACACTGACCTCTGCTTTTGCCCATTGCCTTTCGTGGCTCTAACGTATTAAATGCAGAGGTCTTGCATTAAGCCAAGGTTCTACCAGCTGCTCTCAAGTTCAACGTCACTTCCTTTCATTTGCTCTCATTAAAATGAAATTCAGTTTTACTATCAACTAGGAAATAATTCCCAGTAATATCAGGATGAAGTGTCAGCTGATTTAATTGTGATCCTAAAAGGAATTCAGGATGGACTAATCTGCTGGGAAAGGAGTGCAGCCTGATGGAGAGGGAGTTCAGTGATTCAGCCCTTTCCAACATTCCAGCATGCTGATCTCTTGTAGGAGTTCCTGCTAGGAATGGAAGCAGCTCTGCTGTGTGAGGCCAGCAGAGCAAACAGTGCCAGAGGGTGCAAAGAGGTGTCATTAACACATCCATGCACCAGTTTTATTGCACCTTGACCCACAGCTAAAAAGTAATAATATTCATAAAACATAGATTCCTATTTGAGATGCACTGTTGACAATCATAAGGCAAGTGTTTGTCATTTAATTACAGTTTGTAACACCTACTAGGAATTTGTCAGGCATTAATGTCCTAATTCTTTGCGGTTACTGTACAGCCGGTTCCCAAGTTGCGAACGGTCCATTTACGACCGTTCGCATTTACGACCAAACCTCCCATTAAGTGGTCGTAAAAGGTGGTCCCCGAGTTATGAACGTGACCCGCGCTTATGAACAGCGCGTTTGCAATGTAACTCAATGAGGTCCAACTTACGAACATTTTGAGGTATGGCCAAGTGTTTGGTTCGTAACTCATTCGTAACTTGGGGACTGGCTGTATGTTTTCCTGCATTTCCTGGTGATGCTGCCTACACCATTTGGGGAGCTTAAGGCAATGATGATGTTTTCATAGCTGTATCTAACCCATGTCAAGGCAATGTAAAGAAAATATCAGTGCAGTTCTGTGCAGATGTCATTGTGGTGGGAAGGAAGAGGAAAACCCTGTAAATACTCAGTACAGGTCTATAGAGAAAATATTTCAATGATAAAACAGTATCATTGAGAGTTGAGAGAGACAGACCAAGATATGCAAAAGCAGAATATAGCCACTGGGATGCAGTCAGGACAACAACGCAAGTTTTAAAGCTAGAGAGAAGTCCAACTGACAGGGGTATCTGTTCGAAATAGTTGTCCCTTGGTTACTCTTTTTCTCATCTTTCACATATTCGAATTCCAGTATTGTGCAAATAAGACTAAGGTCTCTAGTCACTGATGTAATATTTCAATAATAGTAATTCCAAGTAACCTGGCTCTTTTTGTTCTGCAAGGGTGCTCTTCATGCTACACAATGCTGAAGTTTGTAACTCTGTAAACAGGGGTATTCCAGGACCCATTGTATGTCAGAGAAGTTACTTACCTGACAAATAAATGTTGTCAATATACCTTACACTGCTATCAATATGCCATACTTCTGGAAATAGCATATATCTGTCCTGCACAGCTTGATCCTAGAAAGTACTAGGTGATCTGCCTCCAGTTCAGCACAGAACATAAGCATGTGCTTAACTTTAAGCATGTGACAAATCCCACTGATTTCAGTAGTAATGCTAAGAGTCCAGCAAATCCACAGCTCATTTTTGCTGATATAGATGCAGCTAGATTTTGTATCTAGAACCCTGCAAATTTATGGATATCTGCTTTATATCCATGGGTAACCATATCCACAGATGTGGGTATCTGCAGATCATTTTTGCAGATGCAGATGTGGATACCAATTCTGTATCCATGCAGGGCTCTATTAATCTCGCATGTAGGCCAGAGCATTCAGCAGCTTGAGTAATCAATCCCATACTATCCTTCACACTGTATGTCCCAATGTGCTTTATTGGCTTGATCTTGCACCACTGAACGGGGACTTCACTATTGCCTTCAGTGAGGGCTGGATCAAATCCTCTAAGCTCTGTACAAAGCAGAAAACAAATAAACAAAAAAACCCTCTATTTAACTTTTTAAGATATTTTATGTCCTATGACCAAATCCAGCTCCCATTAAGACAATGAAAATAAAACCAAACCAAACCTCCACAACTGTTGGCTTAATGTAAATTGGATCTAGCCCTTTATATTTTAAAATCCTTTAAACTGTGTAGAACACTAATATCTTAAGTTTAGCTGGTAAAACCTGAGATATTGGTCCAGAAGCAAATAATCAGGGAGACAGATATAATAGCTCCCTGACATGATGATGATTTGTGTTGCAGTAGCCCTTGGGAGCCCCCATCATGGGCCAGGTCTCCATTGTGCTGGGTGCTGTACAAACACCATCCTACCGTTATTTCTGAAAGACGGTAGCATACTGAGCAATCGATATGGCCTATCTTTAGGCAAGAATATGTGATCTGAACGTTCATTTTTAACACGTGATTATAATGAATGTTAAGTATCTATCTATGGTGAAAGGACTCAGTACCTGGAATATAGTAAGAGCTGTCAGTATTTGAGATGTAAGACTCAGACTTGGATAACACTACAGCTACTTTTCTAATAAGCAAAATACACAGAGGATAAAGTGTTGAGCCCAAGAAATACAATCAGGGTTCAAACAAAACACAGTACCCACAAGTCAACTCTTCTTGTAGCACGATCCTTGAAGAGAGACGTCCTTTGGAGAGAAGGAGGAGTGGGAGTGGATGTACAGCTCACATATGGCCAGTTTCTGAGACTCTTACTCATGACAAACAGTATTTTACTCACAGCGTAGCAATGGCATCTCCTGCTGGAGTGAGTCCGTCCTCAACATACGTTGAGGGTGTCAGAGTCTAACGTAAGGCCTTGATCCTGCACATGAATCTGTGGGGGTGGAAATCTGTGACCATTCAGAATCCTACTGAAATCCATGTGCCTTCAGAAGTGACGTCCCTCGGAAGAGGTATGACTCTTCTGCCCCACTTCAGCATCAGGTCACGGTGATTTAGAGGAATAACCAGACTGTTGAGATTTCAGAACCTCAATGAGACATGCATTAGCTAATGAAGATAAGAATGACCATTGTGGGTCAGACCCACAAAGGTTCCACTAGTCCAGTGTCCTGTCTTCCAACAGTGACCAGTGCAGATGCACCAGAGGGACTGACCAGAACAGGTAATCATCAACTCATCCATTCCCTATAGCCAATCTCCAGCTTCTGGCAAACAGTGCTGTTTTGGGAACACACCACTACTGGACACTCTTAACTTTCTTGATAGGCCCTGCCAAAGAGACCTAAGAAAAACAGGCACCTAAATCATTTTCAGTGACATGTACATTTTAATTGCATATTTCCTATTAACTTTACTGGACGTCACATGCCTCAAAGCTCATATATGTCTCAAAAATCTTTGGACATTAACCATGTAGCTAAAATGTAGTCTTATGTAATGTAATGTGACTCAGTGTAGCCTATCAGTCACCCTTTCTGACTAGTGTCGTCATGCATCAGATAGGCTGTTTCTGTCTGTCACCGTTATCCAGGCAGGAAAGATCTGAAGGATCCTTTTGACTCATTATGGTCACTCTGTTACCATTAGGAATGTTTTCTTCTTTAACTGAAGAGTGTACAATTTTTTTTTTTTTTTTGTATTATGGAAGAATTTATAATAGTCTTAGTTAACTTTAAACTTAGAATATTTTGTGCTAGATTTGTTTTTACAAAGGCAAGTGTGTAATCCTTGCTTGCGTGAAGCAACTATGTCATTTCTGTTTGTGTGAGTGAAGAAAGTGAGTGTTTGAAAAGAGATTAGTCTCAAGGCAGCACAGCATCCAGATGGTCAGAGGATGGGCTGAAGACACAGGAACACTAAGCAACTATCAAATGTACCCATTGTATTTGATGACTAAGGAGGAGCAGATTGATGACCCTGAAGTTAGAAACAAGCACCCCCAATGTGAAAAGTTAGCAAATCCCAAACAAATCATTGTAGGGCAACCTCCAGAAAGGTCATCACCAGACTGTTGTAAAACCACCATGAAAACAATTTCCACATAAACATATGTTGCAAAGTGACTGATTACAACATGATACAGCAAGATCCATGGACTCGCATACAAAGGGATTTCTAAACAAGATTGGGGTGTCCTGCCATGAAGCTCTGGGTTCCATCCTGCCAAGATGTGGAGCATCGGTCCAGACCAATGGAGCATGGATCCTCCCTTACACTCAGTCTAACTGGCCATTAGATTGATGTAATAGACTGGTAGCAATAACATCAACAGGTTGTGTGTGTGTGTGTGTGTGTGTGTGTGTGTGTGTGTGAATACACATGCTTTTTTCTTTGCATTCTCAATAAACGTGACACATACTGCCTTTTCCCCTAGAACAGGGGTTCCCAAACTTTTTGACACGGGGACCAGTAAATCCATTCACGAGCTTTTGGAGGACTGGTAACATTCATTTACATATTTGCATATTCATTAAGCAATGATGAATATTCAAATAAGTTGTTTCTGGTCCTCCCAAAGCCCCCAGTGCCAGCATTAGCAAAGCTTTTGATACGGTCACCCACAATATTCTTGCCAGCAAGTTAAGGGAATATGGATTGGATAAATGGACTATAAGGTAGATAGAAAGCTGGCTAAACCAGGTTTCCCAAACTTTTTACTTTAGTTGGAACCCGTTTTTTTTTCCAGTACTGTTTTTTGCAGCCCAAAAATATAAACGCATATAAAAAAAGAATTAAAAATGAATGAATTTTCAGTGTTTCACCCGGCTGCATCCTCCGCCCAGCCTGGGCCAGAGCTTGGGGGATCCGGTGCCGCATGGGCACTCCAGGAGATGGGAAAAGGAGCAGATTGAGGGTAGGTATCTGGCTAGGAGAGAGGGTACAAGGAGGTGTAGGTTTACCAGGTGTCCAGTTTTGTACCGGACAATCCGGTATTTGAGGGTTTTGTCCAGGAAACAAATTGAGAAAATACCGGACATATAAAATCTCTGGTATTTTCTAATTAGATAAGTTTTATTATAATTAGGTGTATCAGTCCGTAGCTGCGAACTGCCTGG
>JANRFK010004893.1:17421932-17432244 GCA_030068395.1 Apalone spinifera | reverse complement strand
CAGTTATTTTGAAATAATGTTGAAATACTGTCAAGCTGCAGGACTTCTTACTCCCAACTCCTGTAACCCTCATTGTACATGGAGTAAGGGAAGTTGGAGGAAGAGTGCTCTAGTTCGAAATAAGTGCTGTGTAGACGCTCCCTATTTTGAAATAAGCTACGCAATTGACATAGCTCAATTTGCGTCGCTTATTTCGAGTTAAGCCCTGCTGTGTAGCTGTACTCTTATACAAGATATGTCAATGCTGCAAAAATGATGTGCATAGTCTGTGCAGCTAGCTGTGAATAAATTATTTCATTTAATTTTTTTTCCTTCTTTTTATTGGTGTAATACATCATTATTCACAGGTAACACCAATTTACAGGCTTGATTAATAATCTTCCTGCTGAATCTTCTTCCTTTCCTAGGTCTTTCTGCTTGTGACTATTTATATTCCTGTATTGAAGTTGTCATGGCCAGCGGCATGGAGACTAAGGGGTTAACTAAGTCCATGTACCTAGCCAGGTATTTGCTCAGCCAATAGAAATGCAGATAGGGATTTGAAACTTAGACAAAGGAATTTTGGGGTTTTCCTTCCGTTGTCTGTGGGCCAGTTTTTGCTCTCTAGATACTGAGGGAGACAGAAGACATGTCTCTCTCCAAGAAAAAGACTCTACATAATGTGTAAGTAGGGTAATGTTTAGATAAATCCGTTTTATTTGTTTTCTGTTTTGGGAATTTGGATCTGATGTCTGTGCTGTTAGAAATGGGTTTTTTTTTCTCCCTTCTGTAACTAAATCCTGAGCCCATGGGAATCCCCCATGAGTTTATTAATTTGTGACTCTTACCATGCAATCACCTTAATTATGCTTGCAACGGTAGTATTGTTTTGGTAATAAAAGTTCTTTCTTGTTTATTAACCTGGTATTGGTTCATTTCTGTGTCCTGGAAGATCTGTCTGTGGATATCTGCATGCCTCTGACTAGGGAACAGCTACCACAGACTGCAATTTGTATTTTCTTTTTTCTTTTTCATTCTTTTTGGGGAAAAGAGCTTGGGGTGCCCTGGGGTTGGATTCAAATGTCCACCCGTTTGTGGGTTCAAAAGCACTTGATGGTGGCAGCAGATTTTTATCCCCAAAATCTAGGTTATTAAGATTTTAGGGGGAAGCTTTATACCAAAGCCTGGAAAGATAAGGTTTTGGGGTTGCTTATGTGGGCCCCCACTTCTGCATTCATCGTGCCAGAGTGGGGAAACAGCCTTGACAGAAGTTCTCAAACTTTTTTTTTTTAAATCCCAAAACCTGATAAATAAATTTTGCAAAGGTAGCAATCTTCGTTGAAGTTGATATTTTTCTCACTGATAGTCCTAAAGCTCCAGATGGTTAATGTTAATTACATTTGTCAAATTAAACATTCATTGTCAAGGTCTTAAGACTAAATTAGTAATAACTTTAGAATGAATTTCCCACTTAAAGTTCTTACCTTGATGATTCCCCAGGTGCATATTCCCTTTGGTATAATTTTATCATTTCCTTGTTTTTAGAATAATTTTTCTGTGTGCTTCATAAATGCATACACATCTGCAGGGCTCGCCGAGCTACGGCGAGCCCCGCTCGCCAGCTGTGCTGTCCGGTGATCTGTGCATGCACAGATCGCCTGAACCCAGCTCTTCCAGGTTACAATCTACTCGCCACGGGTGAGTAGATTGTATAATTTGTCGAGCCCTGAACATCTGCGCACACACACACATAAACAAATGCATGTACACATTTTTATATGTGTGTGTATAAACAAATACACGGAAAAAGCATTTAAAAAACAATAAATAGTCCTGCAGCACCTTAGAGACTAAGGGTATGTCTACACTTGCAGCCTAATTCGAACTAGGGCTGAAAATGTAGGCATTTGGAATTGCAAATCAAGCCCAGGATTTAAATATCCCGCGCTTGATTTGCATCTTCCCAGCCGGGCGCCATTTTTTAAATTTACAAGCCCGAAGTAACTGCCCGCGTCTACACGTGACAGTGAAACGGGCATTCAAAACTACCTGTTATTCCTCCTGCAATGAGGTTTATGGTATACTCATGCCTTGAATAATGTGTGTAGTCCTGGTTCCCCAATCTTAAAAAAAAAAAAGATATATAAAAATTGGGAAAGGCGCAGAGAAGGGCAAAAAAAAAAAAATACTGGGGATGTAGAATAAATTCCATATGAGAAGAGATAAAAAAGTTCCTCTTAGAAAAGATAGGACAAGGGGGGTATATGATGGAGGTGTATAAAACCATGAGTGGTATGGAGAAAGTGAATAAGGAAGTGTTATTTACCCCTTCACATAACACACACACACACAAAACAGGGATCATACAATTAAATTAATAGTCAGAAGATTTCAACAAGCATAAGGACATACTTTGTCACACAACACACAACCTGTGGAATTCAATGCCAGAAGATATTGTGAAGGCCTAACACAGAACTGGGTTTTACAAAGAATTAGATAAGTTCATGGTTCATCAATAACTATTAGCCAAGATAGCCAGGGATGCAATTCTATGCTCTGGATGTCCAGAAGCTTGGACTGGATGATTGTCCTGCTCTGTTCATTCCCTCTCAAGCATCTGGCACTAGTTACTGAGCTAAATGGATCACATATAAACAAGGCACACAGCATGGGCCTGAGTGTGACGTCACTTAATGGATCTACATGGCTTCACAGTGTCAAAATAGAATTAGACCCTATATCTCTCTATATCATGCTGAAAAGGCAAAGATCAAATGTCTACCCTTAATAATGTTAGAGGTGCAAGTAGCTTATATTTGCCATGTTGCAGTTCTTGCCAGCACAGAAATGTAGACTTTATGCATAACTTTATGCACAACTTTATGCATAACTCATGCACAACTTGCAGAAGTGATTCCTTTGTGCATGAGTTATGGTACTGCCAGTGTCACTTTATAGCCTTCAGTCAGTTTGCTTCCAAAGGTAGAGGGGCTATTTATCCATGTCTGTGTTATACAATGAAGCGTATAAAAGAAAAAAGGAGCTTATGAAGGACACCAGTGAAGCTAAAGCTCTCACTTTGGGCTTACTTTAGATGCTGATGACAATGCGAAAGAGGAAGAAATATTGTATTTACGATGAAATCTGTAGACACGATCTGTGCAAATCAGTATTGAAAGGAGAATTCACATTAGCATGCGGACATAATTGAATGCATCTCTAGCTGCCACTGCATTCCACAGTTAACTAATGAGGAACTAATAAAGTACAGTATCGGTTATGAACTCATCAAACATTCATCCTAACAATACTCTGTGATTCCCTTTATTGCTGGGAACCTGCTTGATGTCATCCTGGTATGCATGAGGGACCAGCAGCATGAGCAAAACCACAACTGTCTTTGTCAGAAGAGCTTCATTTTGACTACAGTAATTGGGCATTAATTAGAAGTTTACTGAGTAATGGGAATAGTTGAAAGAAAGAAAATTCCTTGTTTGTAAGGGAAAATGACATAGTGCTCACATTGCAGGGGAGAAAAGGAAGATACAAATAAAGCTCAGCTATTTTACATAGAGCTCCCAGATTAAATGACAGTCTAATTTATGTGCATTTGGGGTAGAAAAGTTTTTACTAGTGTGCATTAATATATGGCTGATTTTTTTCAACTGAACTGAAAGGTTACGAAGCCACTATAACTCTTAGTGCAGGCTGGTACAGGGGTGAAATTGCCAGGGATATTGAACAACAGCTGGAAGCATCCTTTCTGATGTTGAAAACACTGACAATACTTAGTCCTGCCATGAGTGAAGGTGACTGGACTAGATGACCTCTCAAGATCCCTCTCAGTCCTGCGATTCTGTTAAACAGTTAGACTGCTGTTCTGGCATAGTGTGTGCAAGTCTCTCACAGCTATAAATGGAGACCTGCACTTCTCCAAAGCCTGGAGGTATTGGGACCAGTGTGCTGATTTGGCACGTGCTAGAATAGTGGAGCTGTACATCTCTAGATGAGCTTCTCAAGAGTTCAGTGCTCACTGGATCCAGTTTTTGGATCAGATTGTTTTTCACAGACAGTTTTATGTGTGCTACCACATCCTGTCTCTTTATGGTCTAATGGCTAATATTACTCTTCCAGGGTAGGTTGCCTTCACAAGTTTTGGTTCTATATTTATAACAGTTAAGACACTGTTGGAAATTATCATTTCAATTATTTTGGTAGTCTGATCTCTTTGCAGAAATCTGTGTATTAGATAATGATATTCCCTGTGTGATATAATTGATTCTGGGGGCACCACTGAGAGGGTCAAATCAGGGCAACCATCTGAGAAACAGGGCTACTTACAGCCCCAGACTGGGAGTCCTCCACTATAAGGCACACCAAACTAGTCACAAAGAGCATTTCTAGCCTACAAGAAGTCACACAAGCATACCCCTTAGACAATCAAAGCTATGTTTAGACTGCAGGCTTCTTTCGAAAGAAGCTTTTCCGGAAGAGATCTTCTGTAAAAACTTATTTTGAAAGAGAGCGTCCACACTGCCAAAGCACATCAGAAAAGTGATGTGCTTTTTTGAAAGATAATGTCCACACTGAATGGATGCTATCTCACATGTAAGCTGTGATTACTATGGATAGAGTATCAGAGGGGTAGCCGTGTTAGTCTGAATCTGCAAAAGTGGCGAGGAGTCCTGTGGCACCTTATAGACTAACCGAAGTGTTGGAGCATAAGCTTTTGTGGGCAAAGACCCACTGTCTTTGCCCACGAAAGCTTATGCTCCAACACTTCGGTTAGTCTATAAGGTGCCACAGGACTCCTCGCCACTTTTATGGACAGAGTGGCCACCAATGACTTGTGCTTTTTCCTCTTTCTTCTTCTTGCGAAAGAACTTCTTCTTCCCCATCCACACACACCTTTTTCCGAAAGAGCTCTTTCAGAAAAAGTCTTCTTCCTCATAGAATAAGGATTACCAATGTTGGAAAAACCGTTCTGTTCTTTTGATTTTCTTTCAGAAGAACACAATTGCAGTGTGGATGTAATTGAAGCTTTTTCAGAAAAATGGCCGTTTTTTACGACAAAACTCTGTAGTGTAGACATACCCCAAGCTTCTCCTGTACCACAGTCAGTACACAGTCAGAACCAGATGAGAGGTTATGAAAACCAATCTCACCAAATCCAAACAGGTTCTCCTGATCCCAAAGGACCACTCACATTCCCAGGTCAATTTATACCTCAGATCTTACACAACATAGCAGGCTGAGCCCCTTTAAAAATCTAAAGATTTATTTATAAAAGACAGAAAGAAAAGGTTGAGACTAAAATTGTTAAAGGAAACAAATCACGTATACCAATTACAAAGTCCCTGGTGCAGGCTTGTAGCAAAGATGGAATAATCTGCTGTTTTAGAAGTCTCTGGAATACACCCTTTGTTAGGATGGGTCATCAGTCCTGCCAGGCTCAGTTCATAGCAAAGATGCTTCTGAAGTGATGACTGAAGACAAATGGAGGCACCTCTTTGGCCTTTTAATCACCTGGCCCATGTGGAAGGAATTGCATTGTTCTTGCTATGTGAAAGTACCTCCCAACATGGAGTATGTCACATGAGCGAGTCATCCGTCCATGCATGACTCAGTCTATAGCAGCCATGTTTTCATGCTGATCTGAAGGTTCACAGCAAAATTGCTCAGATGTGGATTGGCACCCCTTAAGGTCCATTGTCATTCAAGTACTCTGATTTACTTGACTAGCCACCCTTTCAGCAAAGCATAAGCTTTCAATAGACACCTCACTTGGCCCTCTTTGTACAAACTTTGGAGCAAAGGCACAACAATGGATGCAACATCGTTCTGCATGTTCACATTAAAAATCCAATAATATCACGTCCCATTATAAAAATGATCCACATACTTCAAGGAAAGAGAATTGCTAGACTAATATGATCCTCAAGTGCCTGGATTACAAATCTTGAATTTAAAAAAATGTAACTCGCCAATAGAGAATTCCCCTGTTGGAGGGTTCACTTCTGAAGGCATAGTCAGCCTCTTCACCAACTCCCCCTGCCACTACAGTGAACTTTATACCAGTGGCACAAGCCCGTAGGCTGCTCTCACACTAGGGGTAGGCCAGTGTAGAGATAGGAAGCTGTGCCAGGGGAGCATTGAACCTAGTCCTCTCATATTTTTTTCTTCCAACTAAACTCCCCCTGTGGCAAATGTCTGAGAAAAGAGATGAGCTTTTTGCTATGATTTTGAGAATAATAGGCTTGGGCACAGGCAAGTGAGTGGACAAAGTATATTCCAGCATCAATGAGAATGCTTTGCTAATAGTACTAGAGGTTTAAATGTAGCATTTCTTAGCCTGAGGTCATATGACCTCAACTGTTGGATGCTAAGGTGGTTTCTCAGATAGCCAGCAGGCCTAAACTATGTAGGTCTTTATGAATATAGTTGACATCTTGAATCAGCTGAACCAGAAGCAAATAGGCAACCAGTGCAGTAGGTTTGCTGCAACTGATTCCCCCTAACAAGGAAGTAGCCATCTCTATGCCACTTGTTATTTTGGAGTGTTCTTTAAATGTGGCCTGATATCGGTAGGTCTACACTACAACAAAGGACCCACAGCATGGCCACAGCTGACACTAGTCAGCTGACTTGGACTCACAGGGTGCGTCTACACAACACCATAACTCAAAATAAGATATGCAATTTCAGATACGCAAATTGCATATCTTATTTTGATGCTATTTTGAAATAGCTTATTTCGTTATTCGTTACATCGTGCCAAATTTTGAAATAAAGTGCTATTCCAAAATGTTCCTTACTCCTCGTAGAATGAGGTTTACTGGGACATTGGAATAGCGAACTCAAAATAACGGGTTTGCTGTGTAGATGTGGAATAGCTATTTTGGGATACTCCAGTATCCCAAAATAGCATTGCAGTGTAGACGTACCCACAGAGTTCAGATTGTGGGGCTAAAAATTGCAATGTAGATGTTTGGTCTTGGGCAGGAGCCCAGGCTCTGAGACTGTGCAAAGGGTGTGTGTCTCACAACCCAGTCTCCAGCCTGAGCCCAAACGTCTACACTGAAATTTTGAGCCCCACAGTCCATGTTGCATGATCCTGAGTTTACTGACTCAGGCTCTGGGCTCTAAGACACTCAGTGCCTCCAGTTTTTATTGCGATTTAACCAGACCCATATTGACCAGCAAAACATTTAAGCAAGAACTTTAACCTGGTCATCACCCATGTGCTTATGTGAGGCATATACTTAAACTTCATTGACATAAACCACTGCCTAAAGTTAATCCCCTTTTATATGCACTCCTGAATAGAGAGCCTTGCTGAACTGAGCCACTGAGTGCATCACTGCAGTTCTTCAATGCAGAAGTCACAGACACTTAGTCTTGTCCAGTTCTAAAACAAAAGGTTGCAACTGAATAGAAGAGCTCGACTTTTCTTACCTACACCAGCTCTTTCCCTTGGTTAATATATTTTATGGTAGTTACGAGCAAACAATAGCCAAAGCGAGAAGCTAAAATTGATTCTGCTGTACAGCATGTCAAACAGCAGTGTGTTTGCATCTGAGGTGCAAATTATCTTACTTGCGGCAGACAAGATAAATATTGAATTGTTTGAAAAGAAGCAGAGAGCTGGCCTGAGTCTTTCCATTCAAAGGGAACTTCACAGTGATAGAGTAGGTAGGACCAGTGTTTCACTCAAGAAGTTTAAGTTCAGTACCCATAGTGGCAGATGTGCTACTGCCTTTAGAATTTAAATAGGGAAAGATGGCATTTTCCTCTGCTCTCCATCAATTTTATCTAGTAAGTTTGTGCATATTATTATGTGTAACATACATTAAAAATACTGCTCTCAATGGCCTCTACCACTTGTGGCATTTCATGAGGACAGTTTCTTGTCTAGAAAATACTCTACAGTTAGACATAGTTTTCATATCCCTGTCACGGGGTGCCCCCACCCTGCGTTGTTCCGCCCAGGAGTTAGGCGGCAAGGGGCGTCTCCTCCCCTTGCCCTGGGCCACTTCCTACCCCACCCCCGCAGCTGATGGAGACCCCACCTGCAGACTCTGGGCTGGCAGCTGGCGTGACACTGGCAGGTCAGGCATCTCGGGCAGCAGCGGCGGGGTTGTCCTCTACGGAGGAGCAGGCTGCCCCCCGTGGTCGCCGTTGCGGTTGCACTCGCCCTGGGGTCGGCAGTGTGGAGGGCGGCTGACCTGGAGTCTCCGGCTCAAGCTGCTGGTCCGGCGTCCGGTCCGGTGTCCTTGGCTCGGGCAGATGGGCAGGAGTTCCTCCCTCTCCGGAGGCCAGCCCCAACTGAGCTGTCTCCCTGCTCTTTATACCGGGCCCACAGTTGGAGCATGCCCAGCACTGCTGTGGGGGCGGGGCCTGTACCGCCCAGCATGCCAGCTGGCTCCCCTCCTTGCCAGTGTGGGACCGGACCACCCTATCACAATCCCATATCAATGAATCTGCAGAGCTGTGCATTAGATGCTTCTGCTGTGCTCACTGTATATAGGCAATGAACCACCAACCCCCCCAGACCTGAACACTTACAGCTGAATGCAAATTTTGGAACTCCAGACCAGTCATTCCCTGGTATGCATGTGAAATGAAATTTGGGAAAGATAATCTTTTGTCCCTCTGACACTCATAGGCTACATCATCATTATGTGAAGATCGATGCTGGTGTTCAATTTAGTGGGTCTAGTATAGACCCATAAATCAGATACTGAGGGCACCTCCACTGGTGTCCAGTTTTCTTCCTTTTGTGAGGAGTAAGGAAATCTGACAGGAGTGTTTGCTCCTGTCGGCCTTCCACTCTGTGGATGGCACAGAAACACAATTTAAGATACATCATAATTAACATAGCCGGAGTGACATATCTTAATTCGACTTCCGCTGTAGGGTAGACCTGGCCTTAAAGAAAACTGCATGTTGAACAGTCCTCACAAGCAGCCTCTTCTACTCACATGCATTCCTGCCTCACCACTACATCACCACTTCCATGAGGAACATTGCTTCTTGCTGGCAGAAGGTAGGAAGAACTGCTCTCCTGTCGCCAGCTCAGGAAGTGTAACTGATTTTAGGGAAAGAAAAACATCAAGTACTCTAAGGGACTCAGTATAAGCAAGACAAGAACCAAAGCTTCCTGTGTTATCAATGTTTATTTACTGCTGTATGTATTTGGTGGGGATGCTCGCATCTCAGGTTGTGCCAGTGATCAGATTAAAACATTTCCTATGTCATTATTCTTTGCAGGATAATGCACCCAATGTTAGAACATACCAGGCAACAAATGGATGTTGAGGGTGATTAAATGAATAACGGTGCTAAGATACAATAGTAAAGAGTCTGGCATAAATTCTGAGACTAAATGGGAGCTGAAACATCCTTCCTGTATAGGCTCTCCCTTTCCCAAAAGCTTCCCCAGTAAAAAAATCTAAACCCCTCCTCCTTAAACCATTGGTCTTATCCATGCGTTGAGACCCTGCTGTTCTGCATCTAACTGGCTCAGCTCATGGGACTGGAAGCATTTAAGAGAATACTACCAGGAAGATCCTGGATTTCAGTCTCTTACTTAGCACCTAAATTTGGCCTTCAGGACCTCTCTCCTATCTTTTCCTATGTCATTGGTACCTACATGAACCATGACCAATGGCTCCTCCCCAGCACTACACATAAGTCTATCTATTGAGATGTCTCAAGGTAGGCAAGTCACAATTCAGTTCTCCTGCTCATCACAAACCAATCTGTCTGTCTTTCCAGTTATTGAATCTCCCATTACAAACACCTGTCTCTTCCTAATAACTGGACTTCCCTCACTTGGCTACCCCTCTGAGACTGTCCCACAGAGAGATATCCTCAGTGTGAGGGAATACCATGACATCATCTGGAAGGAAGGTCCCAACTATGGGAACATTTCCCTCTGCTCCAGTGGGGTGTTTTCCTTCCCTGAGACTTTCACTATGCTCAATAGCACTGGGGCTGTCTGACCAAAGGTCAGATTGCTGTAGTGCAGTGGTCTCCAACCTTTTTACATCCAAGATCACTTTTTAAGTCTCAGAACAGGCAAAGATCTACCGCCCCGCCCCTTCCTTGAAGCCCCACCCTCTCTATTCTCCTGTCCATCACTTGCTATCCTCAGCCCTTATACACTCTGTTAAACAGTTTATTTTTAAATTATGCAATATATAAAATTAAAATCACATGTTTATAGTTATGAAATAAATTGTCTGTTTTTAATTCATGCTATTTAAATGTAAAACAAAGCATTTACAATTATACATTTTGTTCTCTGCTATTTTGTAAATCTAAAATC
>JANRFK010004893.1:17409967-17421832 GCA_030068395.1 Apalone spinifera | reverse complement strand
GTTTTGTTAGTCTATAAAGTGCTACCAGACTAGTTGTTGTTTTTTAAGTTTATCTTCAAAAAATGAGGGGTAAGGGTTATTTCAAGGGAAGGGTTTTATCTCAAAATAATCCCGTTTTTTTCTCTCAAAATAATGCTATTTCGAAATAGCGTCATAATGTGATTATGCAAATGAAGCGTGGGATATTTAAATCCCCGCTTCATTTGCAGTTTTGGGTGTCTGCATTTACATTCCTCTCTCAAGAGAGGAATGAAGTGTAGACACACCAGTACAAACTTACTCAGCTACCCCCTGAAGCTAATGATCTTTAGTTCATTTTAAAGGACAAGCCTTTTATTATCTTAATTACCCTGCCCCAGTTTATAAATACACTTGCTGCAAAGGCTGGGCTGTTCCCAGCTTCCAAATTCATCGCAGTCACACAGGCTATGTTGCAGTTAACACTGCTACCCAGCCCTTAGTTCTGAATGTTCATGGTACCTGAGCACCTGGGGCCCATATACCTTGCCACCTATGGAAGAGTGGGATGTCTGAAAGTGGAGGGATATAACCTGATGCAACAAGTAGTCCTGAACTTTCATGGGCAAAACCCACTTCCTCAGAAAAGCAGAGTGGAAAGAAAAGGCGATGGGGGGACAGAGAGGCTCACAATTTGTAACAGAAACATAAAGGGGGGGAAGTACTTGTCAATTGTAGTGCTGGTGCTAATTAAGCTAATTGAGTGGTCTGGAAGTGTCCCATTCTTAGCTTTTGATGTACATGGGGTGTTGAATGGTAGCAAAGCAGGTTTTATAATGGCCCATCAGTGCACCAGGCATTTCATAGGTACTCCCCCCTCTTCTTTTTCTGTTTAAATTGTGAGTGTCCCCCTTTTCTCTCCACTCTGCTCCTCTGAAGAAGTGGGTTTTGCCCATGATAGCTCTTTTCCTTTTCACAGAAGAAATATTCAGAAAAAAAAAAAGATTCCTATGTTATTAAAACATTCCATTTCAAGATGGTGCAAACATTTCATCCTTTGTTTTGACTTTTACATTATAATTTATAATAGCATTATGAGTAAAAGTTGAAACAATTAATTTTTATATAATCTAAATTAAAATAAATATAAAAGGTGAAACAAAACATTTCCAAAATTGTTCTAAAAAATTGCAGTGTTAACCCATGTAACCTCTGCCTCAAAATATTCCTGACCTACTTGGCCCAAGCTGTCTTTTGTGATAGGTATCAGGTTTTGTAAGTGCTCTGAGCATGCCGATCAGATCTGACCCCACTGGAGAGAGAGAGATTCTCCTGCCTAATTTGAGAACTTCGCTTTGGGGGCTTCAATGTAAGATAGACCTCTGAGCAACTCATTAGCTGTGAGATTGTGTTGGCCCTTAGGCATTTTTGTGCATGCCAATTGGTGGAGATTTAGATGTGTTAGAGACATAGGCATGTGTGGGTTTAGGCAACAACTAAGCAGCATTTTTGAGAATGCTAGTGGAACCATAATAGTGGACTTAGGCACCTAAGTATCTTTGTGGATCTGGGCCCTAGTGCCTGTGTTAACAGATGAACCCTTCTGGGAAATATGTGTCCAATGGGATAAAATTATTTGAAAAAAAAATCAACTTTTATAACTATATGTTTTATACTGCCTCAGTTCTGCTGCATACCTCTATGCCATGATCTCCTTTAATACTTATCTTAGAAAATAGCTGCAATCAATTTTATTTACACTAAAAATGTCAGTAGCTAAAAAGTTCAGGTTGTAGAAAGTGCAGTACTTCAAAATCTATGTTGGCCCAGTCTATCCTGTGGTTGTTCCATGTGAGTTTTCTGTCCAGAGCAAAGCAGTCACAAACCAAACTTAGCCAGTTGAGGATTTTGGTCACTACAGGTGGTATAACGCAAGCGCCTGTTAGTTCCCCATGCATATAGACATATCTAGACACAGGAAGAAGGCTGTTTCAGTTTGTTCCAGGGCTGATTTGGACCCCAGTACTGCAGGAGGGAGTTTAAAGGTAACAAGCAACTACTTCTGCTTCTCCTACAGCACTGCCTCAAGTCAGGCTTAGCCAAACCCAGGACTGAGCCCTGCAAAATTGTTTTATTTTGTTGCTTCTGTACTACCTTGGGGTTCTTCTTGTATCTTACATTCAAGGGCCTAGGCAGCTATCAGTGACTCTCTGCGTGTATGATACTTTCACTATAACACTCTTAGGCTACGTCCTAGAAATGCTATGCCGCGTCCAAGGAATGCGTCCACTTTTCTGAAAAAAAAATTCAGAAAAGTGGATGCGCTCTTTCGCCCTCCCTGTAAACCTCATTTTACAAGGAAGAAAGGATGTGTCGAAAGGGGGTTTTTTCCCAAAATTTGGCACTGTGTAGACATGACAAATTTCAGAAAAGCCTCTTTCGAAAGAAAAGCGGAAAAGCTTGACTTTTCTTTGTAATGTAGACATAGCCTATATCTTATAAGCATACTATGTTTTTCCCTTCAACAGAGGATCTTTTATACTGTAATTTGCCCACATTGTGTATAAATGAAATTTCTTTATTAACATCATTTTAATTTTTTTAACTACAATAGAGGATTCTCTCCCAGAGATATTTACAGAGATTTAAAGACTGTTTGTTTATGCAATAGTACAGTGACACTAAAAAAACTTGCATCTTGAAAATAGAAGTTTTAAGAGTTCCCCACTCCCCCAACAATTGTCCTGTTTTGAGATATTTGGAAAAGAACATTGGTACAAGCAATGACTGTTTAACACAATACATCTGCCAGTAAGAAAACTAATCAGAAACTATATTTAAATGTATAATATATTTCACATTAATTGTCCTGGCTCTAAAGTTTTTTTGTTTGCTTATTTGTTTTTGTTTTAAAGCAGTGTTGGTTTATGTAACTATTTCTACTGGTTTTTCAGGATCTGATTTACATTGAGCTGTAAATTGTACAAGTACCAATCTGACTGATGCATCAACAGAAGGTGACCCAGATTACAAAACACTGTACGCTAATGCCAAGTCTTCTTTAATGGCAGCTGCTCAAAGCTTTGTCTTATTGCAATTCAGACTCGGTCACAAACACACACAGCCTCTTTACACGCACAGTCTTGCTGTCTTCATTTTAAACATGTTCAATAGCCACAGTCTTTCATAAACATACATCAGCTTCACCAGCTGAGGCCGTTTAGTCTCCTTGGATTCTATTTAATGCCACCCAGCTGACAACATTACCAAGGAAATCCATTGTGCATACTTCTGCTTATATGAAAGTTTGTTTAAAAGATGTCTTTAATAAAAAGTGATCAGACTAAATATCAACTAGGTTAAAATCAAAGCATTTAAACCCCAAAACATATCAGATTTGTTTAATCAATTTTTCTGGAGGGTTGTTTTTTTTTAATGATTGTATGGTAGTGCTTAGGCAGTACCATGATGGACACAATAGCAAAACATAATCTAGATGAGTAGTCAGTATAAAAAGTAATATGTTGGATTAAGAAACAAAAGCAAAATCTCCAAATTAACACATCATTTTAAACATTCAGCTTTACACTGACTATTTGTCAGGTTGCAAAAGTGCACAGTTTAAAATGGAAGTGTATTTAAAATGAATATTTCTTATTGGTTCCTTAGTACAAAACTTTATTCAAAACAAAACACTTTTTAAAATGCTTTTTTTGTCGTCTAATGTCAAACAGCATAAACACTCAGATCTCAAAGCCATCTGTGCTATGAATTTATAAAACGGAGAGCTCCCTGGACCAAATCATTTTGGCATCTTTAACCAATAGCTTAGAGGCTTCTTCCTTTCTGCCAGAGGTGTTTATCTTGCCACCTAACCTGAGGACATGTTAAAATGATAAGAGAAGCACTTACTTTTTAAATGGATGAGCAGCAAAAAACTGAGGTAGAAGATGAGTAGAGAGTTAATTCTTGAATGAGCCATATTAATCTTGATAGGACATCCTCCTCTAAGTTGCCTGGTTAGGAAGGGGCTAATGCTGATCTTTACTGCTTTCTCCTCACCTCCATGACCAGGATGATAGCCAAGGCAGAGAGCCCACTACATGCCATTTCTGCCTGTGACTTTCGTCAGCATGTTCATTGCAAACCTACAGACTTTGATTCAAAAGGCAGTTGTGCTTGTTAAGATTTTAGTTGAGCATGTTGGGGTGATTTTTCAAACCTGGTGCAGATTTCTCTGCTGCTGGATTGGAGTCTTTCCCCTGACTTTCTATTATAGAACCAAAACACTAAATGCCTAGCTGAAATTTCACACTGAATTCCAGGGTCATCTTTCAGACTTTCAGAAACAACATGTTTTATCCCTTATTTAAGGCTTCATTATATCCCCTTAAAGAATCATTGCTAATAATAATACTTAGTACATTTTGCATTCCTATTGTATTAAGCCCCCTTGCAAAATAGATCAGAACAATGGAGCAATTTCATTTTAGTTACAAAAGTCAGAGTTATTCCCTTCATCTTTGGTTAGTTATTCATAGGATCCTGTACTAGATATGGCAATGCAAGTGCATTAAAAGGCGATTTTGCCCAAGTGCTGTGGTCTTCATTAAATCATATTTATAGTTCCAAGCTCCGAGTGGGTATTTACCATCATTTCCATTACTAATCCTGGTTTACTGGGCGTTTGTAAAATCAGACATAAAAGTTTGCTCTGGGATAAAGCTCACTGCATAGAATGCATGTTCCTAAGTGCAGGAAAAAATGTTTGTGTACACTTAAAAATCTGTTTGACTGTTGCTATGTTATAGTACATCAAAAAACGATGATTAATTTGGGTTTGCCTGGTATTTTCCTTTGACTCGAAGGAAGTTTAACCTTTATTAAGCAAAGCACTAAAGCACATGCTTAACTTTAAGTATGAATTGGATGGAACTTACAAGTTTAAAGTTAAGTAGAAGCTTACATGCTTTGCTGCATAAGGATGGGATTGTTCATGTGCTTAAGTACTTTGCTGAACTAGGACATTAATTTGATGGAGTTAGTTAGTTCTCAGTAATTGATGGTGAGTAGAATACTCTCTGGGTATGTCTACACAGCAGGGCAAAAGTCAAATTAAGATATGCAACTTCAGCTACGTCAATAACGTCACTGAAGTCAAAATAGCTTAATTTGGCTTTTGGTGCTGTCTACACAGCAGGAAGTCAAAAGAGGAACACTCTTCCTTCAACTTCCCTTACTCCCTGTGAAATGAGGGTTACAGGAGTCAGAGTAAGAAGTCTTCCAGCTCACAATTATTTCAAAATAATGGCTTGCTGTGTAGTTATACCCTCATTGTCCACTGACTGGAACATCAATATTGTCTACACGCTGAAACCAATCAATTTTAAAAAACTTTTCCCCAGCTTTCTAGGCTTTTTCTTCTCTTCACCTCAATCAGGCTCATCTACCACTTGAGAACCCCTCTCCTCAGATCCTCCTTTTAATGGGACTTGAGGTAGTTCACTTCTAAACAGACCTGCAACCCTTTCCTCCCTGCTGCTTGTTCACTATGGGCTTGCCTGCACTATGGAGAAGATCAACACTGCCACAGTTGATCTTCTGGGGTTCGAATTAGCGGGTCTAGTGAAGGCCCACAAATTTGAACTGAGAGGGTGTCATCTCGGTGAAGGTAATCCTGCTTCTCACGAGGAGAAAAGGAAGTCAATAGGAGCACATGCTCCTGTTGACCTCCCGCTGTGTGGATGGCTCCAAAATGTTATTTAAGATACTTCAACTCCAGCTATGTAATTAATGTCGCTGGAGTTGCATATCTTAAGTCGACTTTCCCTGTTAGTGTAGACCAGGCCTATCTGAATCAGAAAATCCAGCTACTCAGTTTATTCAGGCCTGTAACTTTATCTGTGCTTTCCCACCAGCATGGCATTTCCATAACTGATTCTGAAGAAGACCTTCAGGCTTATGATGGGGTTCAAGATTGACTCTTCTATCTGAATATAATCAGATTAAAACTTTATAGCCAACTATATTCCTAGTGGGAAATAATAACATTTTGCAGACAACTATAATTCCATGTTAAAGTGCATGTTAATGGTCCATCAGCTTTACCTGTCTTTAAATCTTTCCTTTGATTTTTATTTTGCTTCACTGCTTTGTCTCATTGCAGCTATTTAATTTATTTCTAAAACTATTCTGGGAAATACATGAGCATAAGTACTTGAACATGAAAACAATGTTCTGCCTTTTGGGAATTTCTTCTGCAACATTAAATTATGCCATTACATTCCGTGCTGAGTAGCTAACAGAATTTAGGTTTAAATTATTAATTATTATTTATTTTATTAGGAAGCTTGACTTTTCCCATTGCAGTTTTCATTAACCCTTAAAATATGTGTGTGGTTGTCACTGCAAATAAGAATTTGATCAATATTTTTGTGTCAGAGTTATGATGAATGATTAATATAACTTAGAAACTTAAAAAAAGGATTAGGGTTAGGGGTGTAATTTCATAGTTAAGGTTGCAATCCCACATATAATGCTTGTTTTGATGAGCCAGACACCCCCAAATTTTTATATGGAGGAAGTATTGGCCTGAATTTCATGTATTCACTGTGGGTATGTCTATACAGCAGGGCTAAAAAGTTGAATAAAGCTACTCAACTTCAGCTACGTCAGTTGAGTAGCTTAAGTCAAAGTAGCTTAATTCAGCTTTTGGCACTGTCTACACAGCAAGAGGTGGAAGGAAGAACCCTCTTCCTTCGACTTCCCTTACTCCTCATGAAATGTGGGTTGCCATGATCAGAGTAAGTCCTTCAGCTCGACATTATTTTCAAATAAAGGCTTGTAGTGTAGACACACACTATGTTATTTCAGAATAACATCAATTATTCTGAAATAACACTGCTGTGTAGACATACCCTGTAAGAGTGGAGTAAACTTTGCTCTCTGTGATTTTCAGAAGTGTACTGTTAGAATTGTTTATATGGCAAGGACTCAAAAAAATCTATAGGCATCATATTGAAAAAAGTCCTTAGCTCTACACTGCAGCAAAACAGTCACAATAACTATTAAATCTAGACCAACATTACCCATCCTTCCAATAACTGACTCTTATAGCTGCGAATAAAAACCTAAATATCTTACGTTTTTCATGCTAAAATTGTATAAACTCTGTGCTTCTATACAAATCTACAGGAAAAAAGACATGCCACCTATTTAAGATTAAACAACTAGCTTATAAACATCTATGTTTTCTCATTTATCAAAACAATTCTAAGCTCTTCCAACTAGATCATGATTACAAAATACAAAGCTAGTGTATGGACATATCCTAATGCTTATGCTAGTTCATAAAATGTGTATCATCTTCAGGGCAGCCATAACAGACCACTCTTCTTCAGCAAAACATCTGTCTGTCCATTATTGAAATTCCCCCTCCACGTTTTAAAAAAGTCTATATAAAACATTTATTTCTCTTTGCTAGCCATTACTGTCCCGGATTTTAAATGTGCTTCTCACCAAATTAATTTCAGATCAAGATGCTCCTGAGTCACTGAAGAAGTTGAAGGGACAGACAAAAAGGAATTCCATTATTAATATGATTTTACATGCCGCACAACCTAACCTATCGGTTCAATTCAAATATATATATATATATAATTTAGCCTTGATGAGGTTTTTTTGAAGTCACTATACCATTTTCACTGCTTTTGACTCACAGAATCCCATATCTTCACATTTCAATCTACTGTCTTTCTCCTAAGTGCTATCTCTTGTACTACTGATTACTCCACTTGAGGTGATTACAATACAGTATGTGTTTCAGACTCTACCAATCAACGTGATTTCTTCTAAAATATTTCTTTTCACCCAGTCTGGTCAACAAACTTCAGTACCTAAATCTTTTTTTTCCTCTCTGATATAAAGTGCAATTTTTCAACTTTGAAATGCCTTAAACTTTAATTATTCCCATATCTACCTCTCCACCATATAGCATAACTTCTTGGATGTGTGATACTATACCTATTAAAATTGATAATTTTCTATTTCTCTACCATTTAGTTTAAAATACTACTAGAAGATTTATTTATTTAAGAGTAGGTTAGATAAATGTCTAACAAGGATGGTCTAGTCAGTACTTGGTCCTGCCATGAGGGCAGGGGACTGGACTCGATGAACTCTCGAGGTCCCTTCCAGTCCTAGTATTCTATGATTCTATGATATACATATTTGCCTAACTATGATATACATATTTGCCTTTTTATAAAATGGGTCCTTCCTGCCCATTAGCAATTAAAACAACTAGTAACTGGCATGAATTAGTAGCTAGCAGCTGATTTTTTTTAAGGTGGCTGCTTCCCCACAAATGCTTCTGAGTGGCAGAGATAAAGAAAATACATCATTTGCCTCCTGCACAACCTGGTATTGTTTCCCTCCAGTCCCAAGATTTGCACACCTAATGCTGACACACTAGTTTATATTATAATTTGTTGCCTTTCCTTGGGGCTTTTGGCTACTCCTTGCCTGCACTGAGCATTACTCATTGTCAGCATTGTGTTAGATCAGTGTTTCTCAACCAGTGGCATGAGTAGCCTTAGGGGTACTCAAGAGAAGTCTGGGGGGTACGTCAACACAACTGAAATTTGGAGAAAACTGAATTTTTGTTTTAAATTTTCCATCACTTTATCATTTTTTTACTTTTTACACCCAAAAATTTCATTGCCCGCCTAGCTACAATTAAGTTGTTTAAACAAATGTGTTGCAATGTTAGAAAAAAAAATTGTGTGTCTGAAAACTGTAGATACTGGGGGTACTTATCCTTTTTTTAAGGGGTACTTTATAAAAAAAAGGTTGAGAAACACTTTGTTAGATGATAGCTAAACTTTGTCTCATTTGTATCACTGGCAGGGTTGCATCTTGCAATAAAGACCAATGGAGCAACAAGGATAAGAATTTGGGCCAATCAAAGTTTTATCTGAATAAAGACGGCAGGCTTCAACCCCACATAAATATAATTTCTGAAATAAATGTTTTTCTTTTGCTATGCATCAATGCCTTTAGATGACTCATTTGGTTTTGGAAGTCAGTGTAATACTTTATTTCTCTTTCCAGAAATAAATGTGCTAAATAATTGTCTATATAGTGAAACAAAATAATCAAGTTATTTGGGTGCTAACTTAAATAAAAAGATAATGTAATGTGATCAGTACTGCAAGCTCTGTAATAAAAGTAACAGATGTTCCTCGTCTGTGACACAGACATCCTAAGTCACCCAGATATAATATAATAAAGCATTAATTGGCTTTCTATAATGCTTTTCATAGCTGAGGCATCACAAAATACTTTACAATCTGCACACATCTTCAAACTGCTAACAGAAATTTTTAAAAAGGCAGAGTATAGAGGGAAGTCTTTTAATCCCTGCATAATAAATAAGATTTAGGAAAACTTTACTCATGGGAGTAGCAAATGGAGGTAATCTAAAACAGGTAGATTGTAAAAATACATTTGAAACCCATACAAAATATACAATATAATTTCTGTAATACTACCAATCTAGCATCTTTTATTAAGCACAACAGGTTCTTTTCCAAGCAATTAATTTGATCTCTTAACATGGTTGAGGCAAGTAATGATTATTATATGCATTTTACAGATGGGTAAACTGAGCCAATTAGAGATAAGCAACCTCTTTCTGCATCTCACATAATCCTACTGAAATCAAAGGAGTTGCATAGGGTGCAAGTTAATTCTGGGACTAAGTAACTTGGCCAGAGCAGTGCCGTTCAGACTCACAGTTAGATTAACTAGTGGAAATATTTTCTCCTTTAAGTGCAGTTACTTAAGTAACTGAAGGCATTGACTATGGGTCAAATTCTGCTTGCTTTAGTCATGAAAGTTTTCCAAAAAATCTCAAGAAAATAAATCAAGTAAATTGAACCGAATCTCATGTGAGTAACACAAGCAGGATTTGTAACTATGGCTGGGCTGTATCATGGCAGCTGACTCTAAACTACATGTGACCAACTCAGAGAAGGGCTGTAAACTGATATTTTATTTAGTTCCACTGCCAGTGTGGATGAACTTTCCATGAACTTGGGAACTAGTGTTGACACTGTCATTACATTTTTGGGCACTGAAATATACATCTCCTTGGAACCTCGATTCATGGTGTCTGCCAGAACCTGTGATGCTCTGCAGGTCTGAAACATACATCTGCTAGCTCTGGGTGGGGGTGTAGACATGGCAATAATGAAACAGCTTTGACAAAGTGGGAAATAGTAGCTTATGAACCCTACAGCTTCACGCACCACTGGCACAGCCTACAGCACTTCCTGATTGGCTAAGCCACACTATTTAGGACCTAAGGAAAATGCATGCAGACTGTCTGTGCTATTTTAGATGGATGCCTGATCTGCTGCAGCAAGCGGACCCTACTGTACACTTGCTCCTGCATATGCTTTGCTCCTGACAACTGCTCTACCTCTGTTCCACTAATGCTACTTTGACTGGCTCACTTGGATCACATCAAGTATGGCTCATCAACTTTCTCTCTGACTTCCCCCTACAGTGTGACACTAGTATGGACAGGAGCTTCTGTCCTTGACCCTCTCTACTGAACTTGGACTAAGTTCTCTGGTACCCTCTAATCCTGACCTTGGCCTGAGCCCCTGTAGATGGAGTCCTGAAAGAGCCATGGGTCCCACCAGAATCACACTGGCACCAGCCCCAGGGACAATATATTTGGGAAACAGCTCAGATACTGAATTATCTCACACTGATGTCACTATCTGGGTAACTGATAGGAATAAGTACATCAGCTTGAATAAGGCTGGCGTGGCAATCCTATGGTTAGTGAATAGTACTCCACTGAGACAACAGAAAGCTATTTGAATCTGTGACAAATTTGTCCACGGTCTGTTCATACTTTTAGCCAGGAACCTAGTATCAGGAGCAATCATATGTGATCTATTCTACATAATAAAGACAGCTGTCAATAAAACAACAGTCTGACATTACTTTCACCTCGACAATTTTGTGCAGAAATATCTTGTAATTAAGTTTTATTTTTCATACTGTTTCGTAAAAATATGTTTTTCTTTTGAGAGACCGTTTTTTGGTAATGTTTTAAAATAATTTCTGACTATTTTTCTTTTCTCTTGAGCTCTTGATTTTGCTCTGTGTCAAGTTCTTCCTTCTTTAGCCAGCACTGAGAAGTGAAGCAGAACACCCTGTTCCTGTAGAAAGGACAGAACACAAGCTTCATGACTGTGCCAATTTGCAGCTGATCAATGGACTCTGAAGTGAAAGGGTTAGATTTGAAAATTTGCAGTCATTTTGCAAAATCTGCCAAGCCTACTGGTGCATTAAATAATATTTCTGAGAGATTCTGGGTTCAGAACTGTTTCTACAGGTAGATGTTATTCCTGCCAAGAAAGGAGGGAATTCTGAACTGCAAGCCTAAAATGTCAGGTTAATTACAGATTGATGAACTGCACAGGGTAGATTGTGGGACAAAGGGCCCACCCTACTTTGACATACCTCCTTTGCAATATACAGAAGTGGTGGGAGTGCTGGCAGGCCTCTTCTTGCATTTCTGGAGTAAGCAGATACATTACTGGTGCCTCTAGTAGGTGTAAATCCACTTGATTTAGTCCTGAGTGGAGCACAGGATCAGGTCCAGGAGATAACCTTTACAGGACCACTTGGGAATAGTGACCATAATAAAATAACATTTAACATTCCTGTGGTGGGAAGAACACCTCAGCAGTCCAGCACTCTGGCATTTAATTTCAAAAAGGGGAATTACACAAAAATGAGGAGGTTAGTTAAACAGAAATTAAAAGGAGCAGGAAGGGACAAAAAGGCATCTTTTAAGAAGTGGAAGTCCAATCCTAGTGAGATAAA
>JANRFK010004893.1:17367757-17388102 GCA_030068395.1 Apalone spinifera | reverse complement strand
CTGTTTTTCTACATTTTGTTCCTCCGGTTTCCTGAGCAACGCCGGGTAACTCCAGCTAGTTAAATATAAGTCCCAAATAATTGGTTCAGGCTGAGTTGAGTAATCAGGACACAGGTTGCGACAGATAACCACAAAGACCTATGGCAACAAATTGAGGTATATGATAATAAGTTAAGAGCAATGATATATTGATCAATAAGAAAAGAACACTTCAGCATTAGAAACAATCCCTATTGAATATGCATAAAACATGTTATCGTCAGTGTCATTTGGTATAAAAGTGGGACCCCAGCCAAGGATCGATAGGGAGGAGGAGATGTCATCCTTGGAAGGGCCAGAACGATGGCCCCTGGTGATGATGGGGAAGGTGAAGGTAATGAGAAAGATAATGTGCTACCACCTAAGATTGTTCTAGAAGGAATGATGTAAGAATATGGTAAGGAAATATGGATGTATATTCTGTCTTATGAAATTGAGGTGTTTGTGACTGTGCTAACCGTATTAATAAACTGTAAATATTGTACATATACAAGAATTTTTATATTGTGAGTGTTGCAATCGTGCACATAGGGTTCCCAATCATAGTATAATGGAATACTGGACCTCATCCTGGGACAAAAAAAACGGTCAACCCTAAAGGTGGGTAATTGGTATTTAAACATAATCTTGGATCAGGCTACAAGACAAAACACTCCTACTTTCCTAATGTTTTTAAAGATCCCTTTTTGCATGGGAAATCACCTGGACAGACCCTACCAACCCTTGCTAAGACTTAAGGACAACAGGCTATTTACATATGATTGCCTAGACACTGAGGCATCCCAGTCTTGGAATCACCTTTAATGGCTTTCATTTACACACTTAAAAAACATAAACCATTTCATACTCCAGATGTCTAATTTTACACACAAGAATGATACAAACACCAAAATAAGATAAACAGAACTAGCAGATTATGACATGAAAATGGATAAGTTATATGAGATAATTTGCTGAAAGCATCTTTGAGTTATGTACAGGACTTGACAAATAGTGTAATCTACTCACCCGTGGCGAGTAGATTACACCCTGGAAGAGCCGGTGCGGAGTGATCTGCGCATGCGCAGAACGATCTGCGCATGTGCAGAGCACAGAACCATGCGGCTGGCGAGCAGAGCTCGCCGCCACTCAGCAAGCCCTGGTTATGTATATTTTTGTGTATATATATATATATATATATATATGTATGTATATTTGTGTCCATAAATCCATTTCATAAAGCATGAGGGGAAGTCCATCACAGAAACATCAGTATTAAAACATGAGTACATCTGGCTGAAATGTTTCATACGAGAAGTGTATTTTCCAAATACAGTTTTGTGTCAACCCAAAACTATCTTGAAATTTGCTAACTAGTTTTAGTAGCAAAAAATAAGTTTTGGGCTAGATTTACCAAGGGCCTGTGGAAAACCAATGAAGGAGGAGTTAGTACTCTCCTTTGTATAGTCCAAGAGGCTAGGGTATTCGTGCAAGATCCACATTCTAATTTCCCCCCTAGAGGGATTTACAACCTTTTAATCTAGGACAGCAAACTGAAAAATTGATTATTCATAAAGGTCTATGGGAGGCCAGTTATGGCTTTATATATTTTCAGTTCAATCCCTTTACCCAACAAACAAGTAAGGTGCAGAAATTGGCAGTTTTCTGGTTACAAATCAGGGCATTCTTCCTTGTACAACCTAGAGGAGGACAGAAGATCTGTTAGTCTAAAACAGTGGTCAACAACCAGTAAATCGGGATCTACTGGTAGATCTTGGAGCCTCTGACAGGTGATCCTGACTGGCTTGACTAGGAAGCTATCAAGCACTGACACTTGCCCCTCCACTCAGTGTCATGCAGCTCCTGCCCTCTGCCTTGGAGCTGCCCCCCCTGGGAGCCTCCTGCTTGCTGTGCAAGGTGCATGAAGGAAAAGAAAAGGGTGCTGATGTTGGTGTCTCTCGTTCCCCCACTCCACACAGAGAGAAGGGAATGGAGGGAACTTGGCAATGCAAATCTGTCAAACTCTCACATTGTGTGTGAGCGTGTCTGTCATTCTCACAAACACACGCTATCCTTCTCCCTCATCTCCCAACCCAACACATATGTGGGGGGGTTGTTGTTACTAGTTTTACTGCTTGCCAAGTGGGTTAGTTTTGGTTTTTGACTGGTCTGTGCATTTCATAATTTTCACTTCTCTTACGCTTAAATTTAATCAGTTGAGTAGTGAGTTGTAAAATGCCTAACCTGTCATGGCTGGAGTTATTATCCCCATGGTAATTGCTGCTCCTGGAAGTGTCTGGCATGTCCCTGCATCCCTGAGAAAGGTAGAGCAGGGGGTCTCCATTTGCTGTCCTTGCCTGCAGACACCACTCCTGCAGCTCCCATTGATCAATAATGGGCAACTGTGGCCAGTAGAAGCTGTGGGCTCAGTGCCTGTAGATGAGGGGCAGCAAATGGAGCCACTGCTGTACATGCCAGCTGCTTTCAGGAGTGGTGCAGGGCCAGGTTAGGAGTAAGCCTGTCTTAACCCCACTGCTCCACCAGCCAGAAGCCTTCTCAGTCAAGTGGTGCCCAGCCAGAGCCTGCATCCTGGATCCCTGTCCCAGCCCTGAACCTCCTCCTGCACCCAACCTCATGCCCCAGATGTGAAGCCTCCTGCACTCAAACTCCTTCCCAGAGCTTGCACCCTGAAACTTCTCCTGGTCCCCAATACCCTGTCCTGGGCAAAGCCCAGAGCCCTTTCCACACGCCAAACCCCTTGGCTCAATACCAGAGCTTGTACCCAAACCCCCTACCCCAGCCTGGTGAAAGTGAATGAGGTTCAGGGAGGAAGGGGGATAGAGTGACCGGGCTGAGGCCTCGGAGAAGGGGTGGAACAGGGGCAGGGCCTCAGAGAAGGGGCGGGAAGGAAATAGGGCAAGGGAATTTGGATTTGAGGTAGATCTTACATTGCACTTAAATTGAAAAAGTGATTTTGTGGTTAATAAGGTTGGAGACCACTAGTCTAAAGGGTGCAAAAATTGTTTCATTTGCAAATTCATTATACAATAGTTTTGGATTGGGAGTATTCCTCAAATGAAAAGTACATTAGGAAATGTACTTTTAAGTTGAGTATAACAACACACTACCTTCCACATCTTAATGACCAACTAACAGAGGTGCTAATTGTTTTTATCAGCCTCTTGTAACTTGAACAATCTATTCACTGACTTTTTTTTCCTCCTCCACTCTTCCCTTATTTATTCTTGGATCTGGACTTTTAATAATCCTGTCATCTGAAGAAGTGGGTTTTGCCCATGAAAACTCATGATACCATCTATATGTTTCGTTAGTCTTTAATGTGCTACTAGACTATTTGTTGTTTTTTAGGTATAACAACACAGTAAGTGCTTTGCTAAATAGGGATGGACTCAAACACATACTGCCTCACTAGCTTTAGTACTTGATCTCTAAAAACTTAAACAACTGGGCTACGTCTAGACTGGCATGATTTTCCAAAAATGCTTTTAATGGAAAAGTTTTCCGTTAAAAGCATTTTCGGAAAAGAGCGTCTAGATTGGCACGGACACTTTTCTGCAAAAGCACTTTTTGTGGAAAAGCGTCTGTGGCCAATCTAGACGCGCTTTTGCGCAAAAAAGCCCCAATCGCTATTTTCGCGATCGGGGCTTTTTTGCGGAAAAGAAATGTCAGCTGTCTACACTGGCCCTTTTGCGCAAAACTTTTGCGCGAAAGGGACTTTTGCCCGAACGGGAGCAGCATAGTTTTTCCGCAAAAGCACTGACAATCTTACATCAGATCGTCAGTGCTTTTGCGGAAATTCAAGCGGCCAGTGTAGACAGCTGGCCAGTTTTTGCGGAAAAGCAGATGATTTTCCGCAAAAACTGGCCAGTCTAGATGTAGCCCTGGAGTTACCTGCTAGAGTTACCAGTTTGGTAGGGCTAAGTGTATTAAAGATGGCTTATTTTCATGCTTGCTGCACCTGTTCCAATGCAATGAAATGCCAATTACCTAAATCTAAGGGGCTGAGAGATGGCATAATACCCCACTAACCAGTGATATAATTGGACCTGTCAGCCAGGGATAATTGGTTTCTGGTTGACTGAATGAAGTGACAATGGCATCACCTCTCTGTTACCCTTTATTACTGGAAATCTTGTTGTCTTATAATAGGGCTCAATAAATAGTTCACTCCTGCAAAATGATTTGTGGGTTTCTTGGTGTGCAGTTCGGTGGGGTGCCCAGCTATGCTGGGGCTTTTGGAGAGCCAAAGATTGTACGGTTTTGTTTCCCTTATTAGAAAATGACCTCTTTGATACTGGGAGTATTTTCTCATAAAGAGCTGAAATCCCCATTGTGTTTGTGCCTCCTCCTTTCTGCTCTGCACACCCCCAATGCTAGTTACAGCTGCAGGGGGTAGCTACAACATATAGTTCTGATAAAACATCATGAAGGGACATTAGCCTCGGTTTGCCATGTACACACTCTTTCCCAACCTGTTTCCTAAATCACCATTTCAAGGAGGTGGTAGCAGAAGGTGCCTGAGCAGGTACCTTACACAGGATGAGTTCTCTATGAAGTGTGTCCTGACACAGTGTGTGTGTGTGTAGCACAATGAGAACTCAGCGGATACAAGAATCCAACCTGAGGACTGAGCTCAGTATTCATTACTCACCTTCACTTTTCAATGGTCTCTTGTGCAGATCTTTGAAAAGAAATGAATAATTATGGCGCGTCAGACCAACATAACATGTGATAATGAAAAGGAAATGAGACTCTGGAGGGCATGCAAGGAAGCACAGGATTGCCACTGTTCCACACATGGAACTTCCATTGAAGTCCAGGGGAGTTCTGAGTATTCACTAATGACAGGATTACCCCCCAAATAAGCACTGCACACAGTATTAATACAGCAATACAACATTGGGGTTTAATACAACACCAGCAGAGAGTCAGGCCTACAGAATTAGAGATTAATTGTTTACCTTGTCTAGTGACTGAATCTGTACAATGTACATTCGAGACACATACTGAAAAGACAGAGATGAGACTAGTTTCAGTTAGAGATATAAACGGGCATGCAGCAGGCAGTTAACCAGCTGAACATATAGTTTAACCAGTTAACATAGTAAATGCTATTTTACATCCCTAGTTTGGTTTATTTTTCTGTAGGGGATTTTTACATTTTAAATTATACTTTCTGCTGCTTTTTATGGTCATTTTGGGGGCCATAACACTGAACTATTTCAACAGAAGAACGACCTTAATAAAAATTTCATACACCAAGAGAAATCTACATCTATTGGGAGTGAGGGGGCAGAATACTGCTCAACTACCTCACTCTTTCCAGGCTCCTGGAATAGAAGAAAGTTTTTCTGAATTGAAACTAGCTGCTAAACAAAGCACAGACAATTTATATAGGGTACATCTAGACTACATGCTTCTCTCGAAAAAGCTTCTTTTGAAAGAGATCGTCTAGACAGCCACAACCTTTTTTGAAAAAGCGATTCTCTTTTCCGAAAGAGACCACCCAGGCAATCTGGATGCTTTCTTTCGAAAAAGCCCTGTTTACATTCAAGAACACCTTTTTTCAAAAGAGCTCTTTCCAAAAAAGGCGCTCTTCCTCGCTGTCGAAAAAAATGCCGCATTCTTTCAATTTAATTTTGAAAGAACGCGTCGGCAGTCTAGACGCACGTGAAGTTTTTTTTAAAAAAGAAACTTTCTTTCAAAAAAACCCTGTAGTCTAGACATAGCCATAAAAAGGGGCCTGATATTTTCCAAGAGACTTTGTCAGGCTTTGATAAAAAGGAGCAATAATTTCAAGGAGTAGGAAAAGTGTAGGAATCTGAACCATTCATCTTAAAACTATTGGCTAGAATCACTTAATGTCTGCAATGGCACAGGGTACCAGCAGGAGAAAGTGTGTTTTCAGTGAGTCTGCAGCAGTGCATATCACCTGTAACTTCCTTTTTGACTGGAGAACTCCCTTGCTGGTCAGTGCAGTCTCAGGGGAGGACAGCTCTGGCTGAGGTTGTGCTTATTCAGCAAAGACCCAGGGCAGCCTCTGCCAGCTCTCTGAAGATACTAAAACTACTCTCTTTAGAAGAAATCCTGTGGGAGCACAAGCAGCAGTACTACTGTCAGTGCTCCCTTGGATTGATCACTTTGGGGGCTGAAATAGGCCAGGCTGGCACTGAGAGAGAGAATCTGACCCTCATCTCTGCACATTGCTATGGCTGTTGTGAAACAGGTGAGGCTTGATCCACAGGGTGCACATGCCAGGAATTAACATTAGTATTCCAAACCTTCAGCTGATTAGTGACCCTCAAAGAACTGAATTGGAAGACCTAGGTTGCCTAGTTGAAATTGCATGTAGATAGCATTTTCCCCAGTAGGTTTAATTTAGCAGTTTGCTAGACAATTTGTTTAAGCCTCCAGCTCCGATTCTCTTTCTCTATGGCCTAGTTTAAAAGTTTTGTGTGAATCTGGGCATTAGAAATAGAAATCTTAGAAAAGATGACAATCCAAATTTCAGAGCTTTTTCGTCACTCATTCCTCACTATTGAAATGAAAGAATCATAAAACAAATGTACGAAAGAAAATGTTTTAGAGACGTTAGGAGAAGCATAACCATCAGAAGTTGTATATACTATGTATCTTCAAGATTTATAAGGATGAGAATACTTATATCAGATAAGACAGAAGCTATGGTTGAGGTGAAGACTCTTCATCAGTTGTGGACCTGGACTTTTATTCTAGTGGTTTGTCATAGGGGCATGTGAGCTGCTGGAGAAAATATTAGTTTTCACACAAATTAATGAAACTTGCTATTAACTTTTAAAAGTTTCATGCTATTTTTGTGTAATTTTGCTTCTCTTAAATTATAGTTAGATCTTACGATTCTCTGAATTAGAGCCAGTCTGTTTTTTTTTAACTAGAGTCTAAATGGGAAATTGTTGAACTGGCAGCATGTATATGTAAATACTGAGCTCCATGATGCAAAATTAAAAACAAGTTGAACTTTATCTAACTGTAGTGATGCCTCATTTTAGTTTGACCTCAGTAGCATTTCTTTGCCTAAAGTCTTCAAGAGTTGTATTGAGAGCTATATTAAATTCAACTTCCACTTTCACTCTAGTTCATATCAATGCTTATCTGACATTAATCTCATTACTCTATGTTTATTATTTTAGGATATATTGAGCTATTACTCATGAAGAGATGTTACCAGACTCGATGTCAAAAGGACTTACTGTTTTTTTATCAACAAATAACTGATTGTTCCTTAGTGTAGCAGAAGGCTTGGAGACCTGTTCCATGTACTTGTAGCTTGGCAGTGACAGATTATTTTCCTTTCATGATGATGATGTTAATAGTAATATGGCTGTAATGTTGATATATTATTGTGCTGTATGTAGGCCTGGTCAAACAATTTCTGTTTAAATAGTTTTTCAATGGAATATTTATGGTTTGACTAAACAGTTTTTTTTGTCTGTGAAATGTTCCTGATTGCATGGAAAAATCAACATTTAACTGAAAAGCCAAAAATTTTGCTATTGGAATGCCAGTATGGTGTTTCATGGAAGTTGTAGTACAGGTTCCATATGGGTTCATCTGGCTTTGTTGGCTGTGCTCCCCACCCAGACTGTATTTCTCATGATGTACGGGTGCCATCGGATTCCTATGCTGTACCATGATGGCTCACCAAGAGGGCAGAATGATGCAAAACAGAAGATGGTTGAACGGGAGGAAAGAGAGAGAGAGAGAGAGAGAGAATGTATTTGGCATGGACTGTCTCTTGATTCTAGATCTAGACGTAACTTTCAAAAGTCAAATAAATATCTGCTTGGCTGTATTACAGTAGTTTAAAAACAGATTTTTGTGACTATATTACTTTTTATTATTCATGATGGACTTTGCAATGTGCCTGGCTGTGTGACTAGTGAAGATTTATGGCATACTCGCATCATCTATCCATGAAGAATTTTTGCTTTGTGTTGTCTCCTCTTCTCCCATAAATGAAGTCCTAGCCTCTTTATACAAGACAGTCTCAATCACTTTGGTCTACTGCCAGCATAGCTGACTAAATTGGTGGCTCAGAAGGGAAGCTGTGTTAGTCTATAACTTAAAAACTTAAAAAATGAGTGGTCCTGTAGCACCTTAGAGACTACCAAAAATATATATACATAGTATCATGAGCTTTTGTGGGCACCCACTTTTTCAGATGAGTCAAGCAAGAGGCACAGAGGGACAAATTTAAAGCAGAAAAAGAGGGGAGAGGGAAAGGAGGGAAAAAAAACCCTGTAAATTAAAGTGTCTGTCCTAAATGAGAATAATAGAGTGGGCTGTAAGTGTCCCATATTTAGCTTTTGGTGTCATTTGGGTGTGGAATATAAGGGCCCATCTAGGAAATGTCTTTGTTCAGTCCCTGGGTAAATGTGTCAAATTTGCATATGAAGGCCAGTTCCCAGTCTCTCTCTCTCTAGTATCTTTCTCAGACATGAAGAAAAAATCTGCATAACTTAAAAGCGTGTATCTTTCAGCAACATAGGTTGGTTCCATAAAAGATATTACCTCTCCCACCTTATGGAATCATAGAAGCATAGGGCCAAAAGAGACCTCACCTTGTCTCTCCAAAATCCTGGGACTCTCACAGCTATACCAACACTGCACACAAAGAAAATTAGATTTTTGCCTTTTGCACAAGCAAATCCACAATAAATAACTGATTATTATATTGTTATTCATAGGCCATTATTAAATTTCAAGACCCACATTAACAAATGGAAGAAAATAACTGAGAAATATTTCAAGTATTATTTGAAAATTTAACCCTGAACTTTAAAGTATATAATCTTATTTCATGCAATATTAATCAGATGCTAAACAAAAATAGAACCAAATATAAAAAAAGAGAATTTAATTATAATAAATAGAAGGGTTTAAAAATATGAAAATATTTTAAAATAAAATAACATAATGGTTAACAAGAGGATATACTGTTGATGAATACAAATGATTTGCCTACCTTTTCCAGTAATCATTCCTGAAAAACCTACATTGCTAACTATGACTGATAGAAATAATTAAAATATCATTTACAAATCACATCCATAATTACAGAGTAAGGATCCTGTGGAATAAAGCTCACATTTTCATTCATGCGATGGTATTTTATGCAGCTTTCATAAATGCATGATTTGTAGTCTAGATCATTTTGTCTAGTTCTTTGTGGAATGGTGAAATGACAATTAACAGAACTATAGAAGCCCTTGATATGCTGATAAATTGCACCCTCATGTGGCTATATGTTTTATAAAGGTTACACAGTTATGTTCTTTGCTTTTGTCACTAGGAAACTATTAAAACAATGGCGATTTCATTAATTTATTTTTACAAAGGGCTTTGAAACCCTAAGTGAAATGTACCACAAGGACAAAGAATTATTATGAGTTAAAGTATTTTAACTTTGTCGGAAAGAACTTTCTCAATATTTTTTTCTTTAAAGCTGTGGTAGGGACCGTACAAGTTTGCACTTATAGGCTATGACTACACTGGCAGGTTCTTGCACAAAAATGGCCATTATTGCACAAGAACCTGCAGAGCATCCACACTGCCCTCCTGCTCTTGCGCAAGTTTTACAGTATGGCGTCAGAAGACAGGGTTTCTTGCGCAAGAGCTACACTCTTCTCTAACAAGTGTAAGTGTAACATGGCAGTGTGGATGCGCGGCAGGGGTTTCTTGCGCAAGAAAGCCCTATGGCTAAAATGGCCATCAGAGCTTTCTTGCACAAGAGAGTGTTCACATTGCCATGGATGCTCTTGCACAAGAACCCTTGCGCAAGATGTTCTTGCGCAAGAACCCACCAGTGTAGACAGAGCCTCTGAGTATCCAAACTAGAGGCCAAATTCTGTCTTTTGGATGCAAGTGACTTTTGTATAAATCAGAGCACCACATGCATGTAATTCACTGTGGAAATGTGCCCATATACAGAGCATAACTTGAAACAGACATGTTAACTTTATTCATAGATGTCAAGTTTTCATAGGACTCTCTTTTAGTAATATTTTTTGCATTGAAATTATACTTCAATCTGTTCCTGCTTCTCCAAAGTTATAGTCACACAATCTGTAATAGCTTTTCTTTTTTCAGTGCTTCATTTTTAATCTAAGCAGGTGTTAGAACTCAAGCAAACTTTTAACATTCATATTGATGCAGCAAGCCTAGATTTTCCCCAGATTATGAACTCTCAATCTTAGAGGTGCTGGGGCACAGCCCTGCCACATATGATGTCACGTTGTGTGTCAGTTGCTGCCATTTTTCGGCTCACTGGAATCAGTGGAATACACTGCTCTCATCATACTGCCTGCTTTGTAGTAGTACTGCACATGTAATTATCTAGATTGGCCCTCAACAGCTAATAGTCATCCAGGGAGCAACAGAGAAAGGCTGCCCCTGGGACTACAGATGGAGCAGGGACCAGAGCCAACCCAGGCCTCACACTTTGGGGAGTCCTGCAGCAGCTGCCTCAACCGTCCTATGCATGGGACGGGCGGGGTGCAGAGGATTACTTGGTGCCTGGCGGCTGCAGGGGTTCTCCCTCCACCCCACTGCAGAGGCAGGAGCTGGAGTGATCTGGTAGCCTGCCCCATGTCCCATCTTGCTGCGCTCCACTGCGCGGAGGCAGCGACCACAGCATCTTGGCCACAGGGTGTGCCATATACCGGGATGAAGTGGAACGCAGCCAGCTAGGAGTTAGACGCTGGGGCGGGGTGGGTGGCCGAATCACTCTGGGTCCTGCAATGAAAGCAAAAAAGCAGCAGCAGGAAAAAATTCTGTCAAGGAAAAAAAAGGGGGAGACCAAAGTTATTAAATAAAAAAAACTTGCACTACTCTCTCCAGTTTGGGACCACACATTAACCACCAATGCACCCACCCCTCCCCCAAGCCAGTCTCCCCATCCCAATGCACTCACCTCTGCCTCAGACCCAGCCCCCCTAGGGTCCCACTATCCCAGTGCACTCCCCCTTCTCCTGAGGCAGGCATCTCCAGCGTTGGGAGCCCCCGCTCCAATCAAATCTCCCTTCTCCTCCCCTTCAGAGCCAGGCATGGTGGAACAATCTTACTTTTAAAATGGCTGCTCCTGCCTTGGCTCGCACTGTAGAGAGAGGGAAGACATCACGTGTCCAGCTACCGGTCTTTACTGGTCACGTGGGCCAGAGCAGCATGCGCTCCATTCCCACCCCAGCCTGGCACCCCCCCAGCTTGGCACCCAGCAACTGCCCCTTCCTGCCTGCCTTCGCTAGACCTTGCGGTGCTCCTCACTCCCCCACCAGACGTAGCAGGGGAAAACTGTCCACATCTGGCTTCTGTCCCAGGGAAACAGGAAATACCGGACAATGCACGTCTGGTATTTACTGTTTTTTTTAAACCAGACGGAGCCCGCAAATACCGGACTGGCCGGGTGAAAACCGGACACCTAGCAAGCCTAACCCCTGCTGCTGCCTGTGCCAGGCACTCCCGGGTATATGGCTTGTCGCAGGGCGCTCGGGGCGGGGCAGTGGCGGGAGCTGCTCCAGCCCCCCTAGGACGCCGCGGTGAGGGTCCGCTCGCGAGGCTCTTTGTGAAGTGCAGCGTTTGCCCCCCCAGGGGCAGCAGGCAAAGGGGCAGGGCGAGGGCCTGAGGCTTGGTGCCGTGGGGGCCCGAGCGGGAGGACCGTGGTCCCGCTCTCCGGGCAGCGGTGTTGGCTAGGGAGCATGAGCCCCACAGCCAATCAGAAAGCCGCGCCTGAGGCCTGGCCTGGCTGGCTTCGCCCTGCTCCCTGGCGGGGCTATCCCGCAAGGCGGGCAGCTGCGCAGAGCGCCCGAAGCACCACGTGCCTCAAGCCGCAGTGACGCACAAACGCCGCTCTCACTGCCAGAAGGGCGACGTTAGCCCCGCCTCCCGGATGTTGCGTTTTTCTTCCTCAGAGCGAGGCTGCGTCTGACATAGGGGCGCCGGAACCCGGACATGGGGGGGAGGTGGCTCTGGTTGGGAGTGCAGCGGCGGCGTTTAGCGGCTGACAGGCAGCGGCGGCGGGGGAGCCCCGGGGAGCGCCCGGCCCGGGGCAGGTGTGTGCGGGCGGCTTCGGGGGGTGGCGAGCGCTTTTCGCTCCCTGTAGCTGGGCTGTCACGCTGCGTGGCCGCTGCAGGGTGGTTCCCTGCCACTGGGACCCTTCTCTTATTCCTAGGCGGGAATATTGGGGCGTCCAGGCCCCGGAGCGGGAGGAAGGACGCGCCAGTCCCTCCCTGGGGGCTGTGAGGGCCGCCTGTCCTTGGCGACCGTGCGTCTGTGGCCGCAGCCTATCTCTTGGGGGTAGGGAGTCAAAGACTCTCCAGCAGGCGAGGTTGCTCCCCGCATCCTGGGCCGAAGCAGGGAGGTGAAGGGCTGGGGATTTGACAAGTGGAGGCAAAACGACCTGCCACCCGAAATCTCACCCAGGCAGTCTGACGCTGCTCTGCTGCAGGAGCACAAAACTCCCTAGTGGGATGTTAGTCGGAGAATAGAGTATTGCCTTCACAGGTGTCGAGTTCAGTGACTTAAGTCAACTAGGGAGGAAAATCCTGACTAATCAATTAACTGGTTAAACATTAGGGTGACCTGACTTAGTAGAGTGCTGGGTGGGCTTCCACTCCCAGCCCCCATGTGGGGTTGCTTGCAAGACTTGGTCCCCCCAACCCCTATGCTGGGGCTACCTCCAGCTCCTGCCCAGGGCTGGGGCTGTTGCTGGCTCCTGATCACCCTGGGACTGGGGGCTAATGCCAGCTTCTTCCCCCATGCGCACTGGGGTTGCCACAGTGCATGGGGGCCTGGCAGGGTTGGAAGAGCCCTCTGCCCATAGTCTTTGTGAACTTGAGACTACTCCTGGCCACTGATTAACCGGATACCCATGCATCTCCCCACTGCTAACATCAGTGTAGAAAGTGCAATTAATCTTAACATTGGGTTTTAATATTTAATCTTGACATTGGGGTTTGTTTTTTAACAAGATTTCTGTTCTGAAAAGATTTTGGAAAGAGCAAAACTTATCTATGTAAGGATAATATCTTTCATCTGTCTCAATGTATTTTACAAACTATAGCAGCACGCTTTTGCGTATTAAACAAATGTGCTACATTTCTTCTGTTTGTACACCTCAGTGTTACATGATAGGCTAGAATGAGAAGATCCTAGGTTTTAATTATTTAATAAATGCTTAAAGTATGCAAACCCAATTAAACGTAAGTAGAAGTTGTGCCTAGTGTTAGTAAGTAATTGAGATACTGTTGGCCAGAGTGTAAATTTTATTAATATTATTTTGCAGATTGATCTGAATATTTTCATAATCTGTTAAATTTCAGAACTGAATTCTGGCTTCACTGTAAATCTTTTCAGTTGCTTATGAAGTGTCTGATATTAAAGCTGCACTACTGAAATGAAGAAAAGGAGAAAGTTCCCTGGAAATCTAAATGAGAAGATACATCTTAGCCATGAGAAAAATATTTCTGATGGGATTTTTGTAGTAGATTCTGACCAAGAACCTGCCACCAAATCTGCAGAAGTACCTGTTGCAGACCAGATTGAATGTTCCCAAGAACTTCCTCCATCACCAGAAGAAAGAAAACTCTTAAGTTCGCTGCAGTATAATAAAAATCTACTTAAATATTTAAATGATGATAGACAGAAGCAACCATCTTTTTGCGACTTACTCATAATAGTAGAAGGAAAAGAATTTAACGCACATAAAGTTGTTGTAGCTGTTGGCAGTAGTTATTTTCATGCTTGTTTGAGCAAAAATCCAAGTACGGATGTTGTCACACTGGATCATGTAACTCCCTCTGTTTTTCAGCATTTGCTTGAGTTTTTGTATACTTCTGAGTTTTTTGTGTATAAAAATGAAATCCCGTCAGTGTTGGAAGCAGCAAAATTTTTAGACATTATAGATGCAGTCAAACTGCTCAATAATGAAAATATCTCCAGCATACAATCTGAAGTGGTAACTGAAAACTCAATACCAGCTGAAACTGCCAATGAATTGACTGGTAAACTATCAAATAGTCATCAGTGCACTTTTTGTAGTCGAAGCTTCTGTTACAAGAAATCCTTAGAAAACCACTTGGCGAAAGCACACAGATCCCTTCCACAGGAAAAAAACCATGGACTAAAAATGGTTGAGAAAGCAGACTTTTCTACTAGAAGATCTACAAGGAACCGTAAATGTCCAGCTAAGTTTGATAACAGTGATAATGAAAGCAGTGATGTGTCTGACAGCAACTTAGATAAAGTCTCTTCTGAGAGAGAAACATCTGTTAAAAATGAATTTGAAGATAGTGGAAGTGAGTGCAATGCAGATGAAGAGGGTCAGGAAGAAGAAATATCAGATGAAGATTCTGAGACTGAAGAGCAAAGTAAAAAAGATGATACTGAAGCGAGTCCTGAGCCAGTAGGAAATATTCCTGAAGGCTTAGCTCCAATCGTCATTCAGAGTAGTAGCAAAAAACTGTTGCAGTGTCCCAAGTGTGACAAAACATTTGATAGAACAGGTAAGAGCAATTAAAATTGGTCTCCTTCATGGCATGATATTTTTAAGTAGAAAGTAGAATTTTCTGACTTTTATAGAAAACTAGTGTTTGTCTGCTAAAATTTAGTATTAAGTGCTAACTCATAGATCTTGAAAATTATAAATTATCACTGTAGCACTAAAATTAGGAGTGAATTAAAAATGCTATTTTTTTAAATTTTGCAAATGATATCTTTCTTTTCACTCAGTTTTGGTTCCAATGCTTAGTGTACTGAAGATGCTTGAAGAGAGAGGGCAGTAGTAACTTAATAGAGTGTAAGGCAGACTTTTTTTTTTTAAATCTCAAACATAGGCTTGATTTTCCGCTGAGCTGTTCAATTTTAGCAGATTAAGGTAGCTGATTTTTCTCGAGGCTATTGTGTAGTAAAGGCTATAGTATATAAGCATTGTCTTGTCGGCAATATGTAAACATATTGAACGTGGTAATAGCACACTGCTAACAACTGTAAATGAGGGTTTCCAGATACTGTCACAAAAAAACCCCAAATATGGCAGGGAAAAAATTGGTTGAGCAAAAATACCCCCAAAAATGGGGTACACAACTTGAGCAAAATAAAAAGGAGACCAAACTAGTTGAGCCCTCCCTCCTTCCCCCCCCAAAAAAGAGGTTACTATGCCTTTAAATTCCTGTGCTCCCCGCTCTCTCCCCCTCTCCCTCCCCCCCCCCCCCCCCCCCCCCCCCCCCCCAGCTTCCCAGGATTGGGGCTGCAGGTGGAAGCCAGCTGTCGCCTTGCGTTGCTGCCTCTGATATAAACCCTGGTTTATTGGTTAACCATTTAAATGGTTATACTTTTACATCCCGTGGTGCTGCCTTGGATTCAACCAGCTCCCTGGGTGAGGGGCAGTAGGTAGCAGCAGCTGTGTGCTGACTTCTGAGGAGCTGGCTGCTGCCCTGCATTGCTATCCCTGTCAGAGGCAACAGTGCGGGGCAGCACTCGGCTCCCTGGATGCGGGGCTGGCTGGCAGGCAGCAGCTGGTGTGCCCCCAGAGTTGGCTGCTGCCCCATATTGCAAGTGTATATAACTGTGTGACCACCGAGATTTTCAGTGGTTACATTGTTACACAATTACTTGTTTTTAACATCCTCAGTAGGTGTGTACAAATGTAGTAACTGATTTTATAAGATGTTTTCACATGTCTGCATGTCAGAATAACACTAAACTCAATTCTAGATTTATATTAAGTCTGATGGAGATTTTAACTGGTCTTGCCATTAAGTTTAAATTTGGTTGATCTGAAAACATACATTTTCTTGTGTGGGTCTCTTACATTTTTACTTACAAGTCATGATGCACTGAGATTTTATTATAAAATTTAATTTTTATATTGTTGAAGGATGTGATACATTAAGATAACCCCTCTTTGTAAAAGCTAAAGTCCTTTAATCACATGTTGTATTCTGGCTTAAATGAGAGAACTGTTCCTCAAAGTGTCAAGACATTGCTTCAGTCTGTACTCCAAGCTTTCCCACTATCTTTCTAAACTGAGGTTCAACTCATATCTGCTTTTTCACACAAGTGGTCCTACTGACCTCATAAATTGGGTTTTTTCTTTGTCATTGGTATTTTTCATTTCAACTGGAATAGTTAATGCATTTCTAAGTTTTAGTGGTGAGGTGCTGAGCCTCTTCGGCTGATTGTGGAAGTCACAGAGCTTACTAGAGCAGCGCCTGCTTCAGTCCTCACTCATCCCGTGCTCCTTGCAGCACTTCTGCTTTTGAAATGTAGCAAGAGCCCCATGGAACCCTTGCTACATTTCAAAGGCTGAAGCACTGCAGTTGAAACATGCTTGCCCCATGTTCCCTATGGTGTCTCTTCTGCCTTTTTAATATAATAAGAGCTGGGGGTGGCTCTTACTGCTATTTAAAAGGCTGAGGTGTAGCAGGATAGCGAGCCCTCCACTTCCTCCTTACTGATTTAATTAATTAACATTTAACATCCCTAGCATGTATGATCATTCTTAGTTAAACTAACATTTTATTTTGTAGGGAAGCTTGAGATCCATACCCGTGTGCACACAGGTGAGAAGCCATTCGAGTGTGATATTTGTCATCAGCGGTATTCCACAAAATCTAACCTGACAGTTCACAGAAAAAAACACAATAATGAAACAGAATTTCATAAGAAGGAGCACAAATGTCCATACTGTAATAAATTGCATGCAAGCAAAAAGACCCTAGCAAAACATGTGAAGAGGTAAGTATGAGCGGGATTGTCTGTTACACTTCTGCATAATGTATTTTCCAGCCCCAAAGCTTATATAGCACTTTGAAAATAGAAAAAGTTTTATATAGATGCAACATAATAGGGTACTGTGTCATCATAGCTTTCTGCTATAAATTTTAACTACAGCTTGAAGCTCTCTAATCCAGAAACATCTGTCATCCAGAATGACTTTAGTTATCTAGATGTCCACTTTTGATGGTTGTGGCCAAGTTTCCCATGGTCCCATAAAGTTTGTTTAAAGCCAGCAGTTGTAGCTCTCAGTGTTTTGTGCTGTTATTTAGCTCTAATTTACCCCTAAATGTCCTTTAACAGCACAGTAAGTAGTGGAAGTATTGGTAATGCTGCTAGACAATATTGACCTCCCATGGTCCAGAAAATTCTCTCATTTAAAACTGGTCAGGTCCTGAGGGTTCTGGACTAGAGAGGTTCAACCTGTAGTTCAAGAAAGCTACTCATTGAAGTTGATGCTCTCAGCGGTCATCACTCTCACTTAGGGAAGAATGTGAGTTTTTTGTGGCAAGGTATAGCTGATGATATCTAGAGTCCTTTTGCTTCCATGGTCCATTTCAGTGTGTTTTTAGGGCTGGGCTTGATGCAGGGACAGCAGTGGTTTGATAGCACAGGTGTATCTAGTGAATGAAGACAAACAAATGTGAATGCAAAATTTGGGATCTACTGGTGAACATTTAATTTAACAGTTAAGTATTTTTATTTACCTACAGGCCTTGGCAGGAGGGCCTGTGAGGTCTGGGAGGGAGTTTGAGTAAAGGAGGAAGTTGTGACCTGGGGCATGAGATTGGGATACAGGGGTTTGGTTCTGACCTAAGACAGGAGGCGGTTGTAATCTAGGGCAGGGGACTGGGATACAGGAGGGGGTGCAGGGGTTTGGGTAGTGCCCTAGGGCAAGGAATTGGGGTGCAGGATTTGAAGGGGGCATGGGCTTAGGAGGGGGGCAGAGGGTTTGGCTTATGTGGGGTGGGGGGGAGGGAGGGGCAGAGGACTGGTGGGGAGGCAGGGACTCAGGTGCCAGAGGCAGGCGCTGGCCGAGAGACTTACCTGTGAGATTCTCGGCCAGCAGCCCAGCATATTTCTTGGGCAGGAGCCTGCGCCGCCGCTGCAGAGCCTGAGGGGAGGGGGAAAGTGCTTTGCACACTGCCTGTTGTTGAAACAGGCAGCTCCCATTGGCCAGAACCCGGCCAGTGGGATTGTGGTGGGTGTGGGAGGAGCCATGAAGCACCACTTCTCTTCTCCCCTCGTCCCCCCCCCCACCTGCCCTGGTTTATGAAACACAAACAGTCCAGCATCCACTTTTCTGAGTGGCATGTGGGGGCGGAGAAAGCAGGGGAGACTGCCTGAGCTCCCTGCTATATCTGCATCCTGGATCTGGTGGCTTGGCGGGGTGGATTTGGCTCGTGGAAGGTGTTTTGCCCAGTCTTGTTTGAAGAGAATCTCTAGTGTAATACAAATAATGTAGCCTATGAACTAATGTGAGGGTATTGCAGGATTCCTTAGTCCATTTTTTATATGCTAGGCCTTCAAGAATCCAGTGTCATCAGTATACTGTTGACAGCTTTATCTGTCTTTTTGTTGGATTGGAATGACATGATTTGACGGCTTTCACACTGTACAGCTAAATTTGATGCCTGCATCTTATGCTGGGTAAACTTCAATTTAGATACAAATGGTAGTATTAGAAGGTTGTATTTATTTGCAAGGGAAAAGGGGATAATGTGAACTGGACCTAACATCTACTTTAGGGCTATCTGTAAATTATATTCCTAGTCTCATTCTAATGGCAGATAAAAATATATTTGAAGTTAAACCTATATTTACTTGATCTTAACTTACATCGGGGTGGGCAAGATACGACCTGGATCTGGCCTGCCAAACTGCCCAATCTGGCCTATAGACTGCCCAATCTGGGACCCCCAGTCATAGAGCAGCTTCATGCTGTTTTAAATGACTGACTGCCGTGTGTGTTGGCTCCAGGTGCTGAGGAGAGGGGAGGCTTCATGGAAACTGGTCAATGGGAGCTGAGAGATTTTGCTATGGGTGGGGGCAGTGCATGAAACCTTCCCTCCTTCGGTGTACAGAGCGCCTGCTTTCAAGGTCCTGCGGGGCTGCTGGCTTGGAGCCCTCTAGGTAAGCGCCTCTGAACCACAGTCTGTCTCTGGAACCCTAGCCCCTCCATCTACCCAACACTCTGCCCCAGGTCACTATTCAAACCCTCAGCAACACATCTCCCCTCCTCCTCCAAGTCACAACTCCCTCCCAGACCATGCACATGTTTCTACATCCCTTCCCCAGACTAGAATCCTCTCCTGCACCTATAATCCCTCCCAGACTGCATCTCAAGCCCCTGCCCCAGATCACAACCCCCTCCTTGACCCAGATTTCCTCTGACGCCACACCCCGTCTTGCACCCCCCAGTCCCCGACCCCGAACTCCCTTCTGCACCCAACCTCCATCCCAGTCCCTGTCCCTTCTCCATAGGAAAGTGCAGCCCTTATCAAAATCTTGAAGTGGCCCCGCAATCAAAAAATTATTGCCCACCCCTGATTTATATGGTTGAATGCATATAACTTCAGAATCTGTCATCTCAAGCAATACATATTTCATATGTTGTATATTTGAACAAAGGCTATGAAAAAAATATTTGTTAAAAATGCGGAGCTAAGTAGACTTTGAAATGACAAGAGAACAGCATGCTAACACTGCTTACTATGCTGACAGTTGTTAATATAAATAACAAAGTAGCTAAGAAACTTGTATCTTAACATTATTCATTTTCACTGATCTTTCTTCCTAGGTTTCATCCAGAGAATGTACAAGAATTTCTTTCAATTAAAAAGACAAAAAGTGAAGGCTGGAAATGTGATGTAAGCGTTACTTTGATTTTTAGCAAAAAATCATACAACTTGTGTTTGGATTTGTTTTCCTACTGGGATTTTTTAAAGTTTATGCAGTAATTACTTGTTTAATGATTTAATGAATATTTTATTTTCATTGTACTCTTCATCATGATGTCTCAAATTATAAAGGTTCATATTTGTGTTGATCAGGTGGATATAAATGTTATATTTTAGTGTGTGCATAGACTCTTTGGCTGTATATAAAGTACCAGATGTCATTTTACAAAATAGCTGTGGCTATTTGTATATTTGCATATATTTTATTTAAATGGGAGTTTAAATGTTGTAACTAGCAAAAAGACAAAAATAAAGCCAATGCTGATAAATTAGTGGAATATTTCCTTTTTAGAAAGGACATTGAGAAATTATAGACCAGTCAGACTTCTTTTTGGATCGATCCTGGAACAAATTGTTAGCCCAGTTTGCAAGCACATAGAGCAGGCGCCCTATCGACTAGTCTAATCTAATAGTCAATGCATTTTGCATCAACTATTAGTCAATTACTTTAGATTTAACATCCCTTAAATCTAATAGCCTGGGTCCCCCATGGCTCTGATATGCGAGAGGAATGTGGGGAGTCTTTCTCTTTCTCTT
>JANRFK010004893.1:17338742-17363289 GCA_030068395.1 Apalone spinifera | reverse complement strand
CTCTGTTCCATGTGGCGCTCTGTGCAGCGGTGGGGGGGAGGGGCTTTGCATGCTGTCTCTGCCCCAGCAAAACCTCTCACTTCTATTGTCCAATGGGAGCTGAGAGATTTTGCTGGTGGATGGGGGCAGTATGCAAAACCTCTTCCCCTCTGCTCCCCCTCCGCCCCCTACCTTCTCCACAGCACAGAGAGCCACAGGGAACTGTCAGCCACTTTGAGTGGTGCTGCTCCCTGCTGCAGGGATAGGCCGTGTCCTGGATGAAAAGGCTTAAATAGCCATATTTTGCCTGCCTCGATCTAGACTTTTGAATTAGGTTTGTTACAAATGGACTAGCAAATACATATTAAAAATGTTGATTTAAGGATTTTTACTTAACTTATTTGACGTGTGATAGTGACAGCTTGTATTGATGATTTATAAAACTTTAAGTTTCAGCATCTACTACACTTGAACCCCTTTAATCCAATAACCCTGGGAAGTAGAGTATGCTGGATTAAAAAATTTGTTGAGACAGAGACAAGACTCCATGCCCTCCACTGCTATGGGAGTGGCAGGGAAAAGCCTCAGGGAAAGTGCATCGCTGTGCTGCTGTTCCTCTAGCTGGAATGGAAGGAGGAGCAGGAGCACACATACACGCTTTCTTCTTCCCCTGCTAGAGTTTGTACCATAGTTATTTCTGGATTATGAACACCTAGAATATGGCAGTTGAGGTGCATCATTAAATAATTGTCTGACAGTGACCCATAATTTCCTACAATTGTGAAAATAAGTTGATAAAAATATAACTTCTTAATACCCATAATTTTGTGTAACTGAAAACTTGATAAAAATCTAAATACTTCAAAGTAAACCTATATTAGCCATTAACATATTCAAATATAAATAATCTAATTTTTTCAAGTCCTAAGTATAAGCAAGCCAAGGTTTTTCATTTTTTTTCAACTACTGAGGTTTCTTTCCCTTGGATTTGAGTTGAGTTATTTGGATATCAATAAAGTGAAAATGAGCTTAAAAGTATAGTCTGTGTGATTACATACAATCCCCATTCCCACCAATGATTTGGGTTTTTTTTAAAAGATGCTACAGAAAATTTTAAAACGCTTTGTTTGTTTCTAGCTAATGTTTGACCAAGTATTTTTGTCATTTTAGATTTGTAAGAAATCTTTTGCTCGAAGACCCCATTTGGAAGAACATATGATTCTTCACACTCAGGATAAACCCTTCAAGTGTACCTATTGTGATGAGCACTTTAAATCCCGGTTTGCAAGATTGAAGCATCAAGAAAAATTCCATCTTGGTATAAAACCTCCTTCTGACATGCAAACAATAGATTTGAAGTAGTACAGACTTCTTCCAATGGGCACTGAATTTGATATTTAACAGGAGCAAGGGAAAATATTTGATTTCTTAAGCTTATGAAAGGTTTCAAAAAGAATAGCTTGATTTTTTTTTTTTTAATTTCATTAAACTGCAATAATATCTTAAAGGTATGAATCCAAATAACTACCATGTACAAAAGACATGTTTAGGCTAGCTGACTGGGGAAATTCTGGTTATGGTTAAAAGCGTGGGTATGTTAATCACCTACAAGTACGTGTATTGCCAATTCACTTAATGATTGGTAGCCAGCACTATTACACAAATAATGGATAATCCTATAAGGGAAAAATATTCCATCAGTATGGAAACTTTAATAAAACAAAATTCTAAATATGACTAATATAAAAGTCTATAGATATTCAAATTATTATGAACTCTTAAGTCTCTTGCGCTAATTTTCTCATACCACACCAACTGAGTGTATAAGTGATTCCCAACTTGGTGACATACTTGCATTAGCTCTGATTAAGCTTTATAGATTATAGGGAATAGTGTGTAGTCATAACAGCACAAAGGGTAGGAGAGGCTAGCCACCTCAAATATGTACCATCCAAGACCATAGCATATATTTGCGCCAGCTAGCACCTGCTACAGTGATCAGAGCTAGTGTGGGTACATCTCTTTAAGCTAGGAATTGCTGTTAGATATCATAAAGCAATTGCTATAACAGACCCCTAATTTAGCAAAGAGATGTCATCTTCAATAAATTGGTCATTAAGTATGAAATCGATTAACATTGTGGGTTGCGAAAGACTATATTTGTTAACTTCTTGATCATGCTGAAGAGCTGTGGATTCTTCCAGGCTTTTTCTAGAAAGGAGAGGTGGTGGTGGTAGTTTTGGTGGTCAGAATTTGGTTTTAGAAGAATCCAGGTAGGTTCATGTCATATTACTGCTAAAATGTGTCTTTATGATAGTTATACATAAGTTCAGAGAATTAGACTATCAAACTTAAATTAGTTGATAGGCAGTAAAAAAATTCAAATGTTTAAATTTTACATACTGAAGGAATGTGTAGTAATTATCAATAATTCATTAAACTGGCCTTTTTGTTTTGTAGCTTAAGGAATCCATCAGTGACCCAAAATATACATGTTTGACTCAACATAATTACTCACAACTAATAGTAGTTCTGATTATTTCCTTTAGGCCCTTTCCCATGTGATATTTGCGGTCGTCAGTTCAATGACACTAGAAATCTAAAACGCCATATAGAATGTACTCATGGGGGAAAGAGAAAATGGGTGTGTTTTATATGTGGAAAATCAGTCAGAGAAAGGTAAGAAGGAATATTTCAATCAAGGCTTGGCATAATGTGAGATGTTGATAAGAAAGTAAATAAATTAACTGGTTTTTATAAACTCAAAGCTAAGAGGATTAGTAAACCAGTGTATCAAAGAAGCTGTATCTCTGATACAAAAATGCATTTATGGTGTAATTTTAAATACGAGAGTGCAGAGAGAAGGTGATTAATTGCAAAATACTGAATATAAAGTTCCTATTGAGTAAGTCTGTTGGCTGTATTGGAATTCACTACATTGTGAATACATCCTTTACTGTCTGTGTAACTGAGGAGGAAATGAGATTTTTTTTTTTTTGGTGTGCAAAAAGTACATTGCTGAGAATAACAGGAAAAAAAGGAACAATATATAGGAGTGGCCAGGGAGAACTTGGAGAAGTTCTGGATTTAAAATATACATCACCTGCTATTCCTGCCTACTTCAAAATTAAAAAAAAAAAAGTGAAGGATTTTAGTTTGTGAAAAAAACTCTTCTTTCTCTTCCTTTTCATTTCCTAAATGTAGCAAAACTTAATCAAATTGCACGTGGGTAGAATTCATAGGTCTAAAATCTGGGTAATAGCTTTTGCTCTTATTATTAGAGTCCTGCAGGGATGCAAAAATTGTATTCCCATCAATATCCGCAAAAATGAGTTGAGGATATCTGCTTTATATCCACAAATCTGCAGGATTCTAGATGCAAAATTTGTTTGTGCAGCTATATCTATCGACATCAAAGGGATATCTGAAGATTTGCATAGCTCTAACTATGATTATGGTCATATATCTTTACCTTGTATTTAGTGCCAGGAATGGCAGATACTAACTTTCAGCGCAGAGCACAAAATAAGTGTTTTGATATAGCTGGGGAAGTGGACACTCTCATAGAAAATGTATAAATCCGTACAAAAGTAGGATTTTTGTTCTTCAGGAGTTAATGCTTAACTGTCTGTATGAGAAACCTGATATGAGTTCTGAAACAGACTTCCGCATAGGTTCAGAACAGATGCCTTGTAAAACTGTCTTTATTTTTTTTAAACAGTGATTGAAACATCTTACACTAAATCTGATATTAATTTATATTTCAACCTAGTGTTAAAAGGTATACTTCCTATGAAAGGAGAAAAGTAATAAAAATCCTTCCTCTGACATAAATCATATCTGATTTTAGTCATTTAGCCGGATATGTTCCAAATATTTTAAGAGATCATACATCGAAAATTTCTGAGCTTACATATGTTTTCCATGGACTCCTTCCAAATAACTTAACAGCTCCCACTGAGTACTGTAGGAAGAGTATTTTGGCCTCAACTAGAAATAATTTTGTTATCGTTTAAGTAGATTATAGTGTGTAACAGCAGTATCTCTTAAAATTATAAAATTGATGGGCATGTATACATTTAAAGACAATATACAAATATAACAAGAAGCCAGTACATAAGATACAAGAGCACAGCACATTTTTTCAATTTCCTGTAATTCATTTTTACTTTGTAACAAGTTGCTGGTAAAAATAAAACAAAAAATCCTGTCCTACTTAAGTTTCAAAGTAGTTGAATATGTGCACGGAATTAAATATATTTGGAGATACTGGTTTCAATAGCAGACTTAAAAACCACAGTACAATAAAATCTCTGCTATCTGACATGTTGGGAGATTACAGGGTGCTGGTTAATTGAATATGATGGTTAACTGGGAGTTCAACTTTACCAATGGAATACCAATCTTCAAAGACTGCAATAAAATAAAGTATAAAATATTGTACATGTACTTACCAATCTATTAGTAGTGCTGCACTGAAGAGTGGTTGGTTTCTTGAAGCACTTAAGCATATACAGGGTAAAGTTTTCTTTTGTGTATGCCTATGTAATTAAACGTATATAAATTCAGAAATATGGCACTACATATCACTGTGGGCAATGCATGGTGTACACCCAGAACACTAAAACTACACTGAATGTAATTTAATTTTCTTTGATTCAGAAGACACTTAAGGATCTTCAGTGCTTCAGAGTCATCATCAGCATCAGTTATCACTAAATGCAGATGATGCAGGAGATTGGGCTGAATCAGTAATGACCCTATGATATACCCTGGTAGATTTTATTTTCAATAAATCCTTGATATTAGCTTGCTTACTTGTCTTCTGACACTCTTTCTATAAAAGCAGAATATGCAGTTGCATAACATACTTGCCAGTATATTAGTCCTGGTTACTAGATTCAAGATTTGTATTGGGAGATATCAGAAATACTGGTTATTTGAGCTTTTGGGTTAATTTAGTGCTGGATAACAGAACTTTTACTGTCCTTTTAACTAAACATATTTTACTTAGTAATTCTAGAGGTTACCAATAATAACTAAAAGAGAGGTTTCAGAGGTAGCCATGCTAGTGTGTTTCAGTGAAAACAAGGAGGCCAGAGGTACCTTAAAGACTAACAATCTTATTATGGCATAAGCTTTCAGGAGTTGTAAATCTTTTGATCAGATGCAGGAAGGGAAAGAAAAAAACAGATAGTAGGGGTACTGAGAGGGGAGTTTTGCATCAGAGCTAATTCAATCAGGGTGGTTGTGGATAAGAAGGTGAGAGTACCTAAAGTGGAAAATTAATTATGGTAATGAACAAGCCATTCCCAATCTCTGTTCAGACCCATTCCAATGCTGTCAGATTTGCACATGAATTTCAGCTTAGCAGTTGCACATTGCAGTCTGGTTTGAAGTTTTTTTTTTTTTTTTTGCTGAAGGATGGTAACTTGAAAGTCTCTGCTTGTGTGTCCAGGCTGTTTAAAATGTTCTCCCACTGTTTCTTGTATGTTACCATTCTTGATGTCTGCTTTGTGCCCACTTATTATTGGATAATGGGAGTTTGTCCAAAGTACATGGCAGAGGGACATTACTGACACATGATGGCATATATATTAGTAGTTGAGCAGGTGAATGAGCCTTTGATGATATGACTGATGTGGTTAGGTTCTGTGATGATGTCACTGAGGTAGATATGTGGACAGAATTGGCAACTGAATTTATTTTAGGCATTTTATGGTTGACTTAAAACAACATGCATTCCTTGATTTCAGAACAAACCTATGGAAAGACTAGACATGATGAATGAAATTCAGGAAGTTAATTTGTTCATATTAGGGATGTTTGATATTGTGTATTTTAGTAATCATGTAGCCACAACAATTTTTAGCGGTTACACAGTTACTAATCTACTTCCCGGTTCCCCTTGAGCACTGACTCCCACCTGCTCCCTGTGATGCTGCCTCTGTCTGAGGCAGTGGGGAAGGGGGGAGGTGGTGCTGAAGAAACTGGCAGATGTGGGGAGCCAGCTTAAAAGCTGGCTGTCCATGGGCACTGGCTCTCACCTCCCCTGATACAGAGGCAGCAGGGAAGGGGGGGTAATGTGTAGTCATTTAAGCTTAAACGACTCAGTTAATTGTCTGAACGTCTATACACTAACATCCCTAATTCATATTTTATGTAACTTGATACAAGTACTTGTATATTTAATGCGCTGTTTAATCCTGATGCATCATTTTAGGTAGAGAACATGCATACATCTATGCTTTAAAGTAGTAGTAATGCTGAGTTTCTAAAATATTTGTGGGTTTTTTTTTTTAACCAAGGACAACTTTGAAAGAACATATGAGAATTCATAGTGGGGAGAAGCCTCATCTTTGTAGTATTTGTGGGCAGAGTTTTCGCCATGGAAGCTCCTACAGGTAATGAAGCAGATTTTGATTCTGTTTAAAGAGATTAAGCTACCACCTTCTCGATGGTGATCTAGATATCTTTGACAACACACCTTGAAAAATTATATTGATAATGTTTGATTTGGGTTTCCAACACTAGTAAACATTTTTCCAAACTTTTTTTTAACATAAACATTTTTTGGGCATTTAGATTGATATTGATGTGTAAAAATCCTTTTTATTTTTAATTATCTAAATTTGGGGCTTTGATTCCTGGCAGCAAAATATCTTTCTAAAAGGGAAGCCACAAGAATAGTCATGCAGTCTTCCCCAGCAGTATGTTTTGGGTGTCCAAAGCAGTTGGCAGAGAAGTAAATCACTGGAATAGGGTAGGGGGTGGGACGAGGGAGGATGCAGCTGGTGGCTCCTCTGTTGTGCTGGGCTCAGCTGCTAGTCCCAGCTGGGTTGGGGAGGATGGGGTTTCCTCTTGCCCTGCACAGTATCCAGGGCCATGTCCAATGCACCCCAGATTTTCCCCTGACTATAGGAAGCTCTGTACACTTCCTCCTCCTCCCGCCAAACATGTTAGACTTCAACAGTGACATAAATTTCTCTGTGTTAATATAGACTTCATCTGCGTGTTCACCATAATGACAAGAGGTATGAATGTGAAGAATGTGGGAAAACATTTATTCGGCATGACCATCTAACAAAACACAAAAAAATACACTCAGGTAGGAAATATTTTTGGAAGTGTGATCAAAGTAGTTAAGAAAAAGTGAGTAGAAAAATAGCGCTTATGTAACCACTACCAGTCGGATTTGGACACGGGACCTCTGGAGTTTAGTACAGGAGCCTCTACCTTCTGAGCTAAAAGCCAGCTGCTTCTCCGCTCATGCTGTAGAGGTCTCTTGTTCTTATCTGTTACTGTGGTCTAGGTGCTACTGCATGGGACAGTGAACCACGCTAGGTGTGCGGGTTACACTTGTATCGTTTTTAATGTGTGTTGTGTAAGCCTATTGCAAATGTTAGTCTATTGCTTTGTGTCCTAAGGTAGGGTTTGTTTATCTTTTTAATCACTTGCAAAGTTTAAGAGCCGAATGTTTCCTCTTTTATAGAGAGCTGAGGGACAGTCAAATGGTGTAACTTTTTATTTATGTATTTGTTTAACGAGCAAATGTGATAAGAGGATTTTTTTAGTTAAGATTTCTTTTTTAATAGCAACTGTTTGAAACATTAATACCATAATACAAACAAAACTGTCATTCATACAATCTCTGTCCAAGTTTGCACCCCAATCACTTTAATGTAGAATACAAATATAGTGAAGTAACACTTAACTGTCTGAGTTTATAGAGTTGTGGATTGGTAAGTGCGAAATCCTAAATATGGAGAGAATCAAATCTGAGAAAACCAAAGCAAATGGAAGAATACAAAAGTGTTTTTAATCCTATTCTCCCCACCTGTTTTTTATCTTGAGGCAAATAGGAAGGGGATCATATTTGTAGAAAAAAGAAAGCTTGGAACCATTGGGATTCCTTTATTCCTCCAGCATAGGCTCCAAAGGGAATATAAGATTCCCCAGAGGGTGGAAATTACTTTCCAAAATAGTATGAAGATATGAAAGTGATCCAAGGACTAAACTTTTTGAGCCCTTGTTTGTATAAGACAGCTTATTATTTAGTGTTTGAAACTCTAACACCCACTATAAAACAAAAAAATCAGAACTTTTAAAGATTAAAAAAAATCCCCTTTTCTACTGTATTTGCCTCTTTTCCTCTAGAAAGTTACATATTTTGACTGTTCAAACTCGCTCTACTTACATCAGAAGAAACATTCTGCTACTTTGTGAAAGATCTCAAGATGACTCAAAAGAAACTTCAAGACTTTTAAACATCATAAAAGATAAAAGGTAACTATTGAAAACTAGAAAAAAAAATGAACATTTGGATGTAGCGCTATGTTCTTAAAATTGATTGTTGACCTGGTATTGCAAAAGAAAGAAGGCCAACATTTATTCCAAAACTAAGGCTTTTTCAAGGCTCTTGGAGCTTGGATTTTTAAAGGTGACATTTCAAGTCTTCTGAAGGGTGAACTTTCAGTCATTCTCTTGATTCTCCTCTTTATAACTCTGTGACTCAATGGGGTCAGGTACTCCAGCCATGAAGAATAGTTAACATGTAGGAGGAAGAACAAGCCAGAGAATGAGGAACTAAAAAATGAAGTGATGGGTAAAAACTACATCTCTGCTTGGATCAGCCCAAAATCATATAAATAATATGGGTGATATTATCCTTTGAGATATGGAAGAGATTTTGGTTGCCTGGAACCTTTGTACTAAATATGGTTGTCTTTTTTCTGAGACTTGAATTCTTAAACTTAATTTATATTTGTTGTTGTTTTCTTTTAAGGTGAAAAAGCACATCAGTGTGAAGAGTGTGGAAAGTGTTTTGGCCGCAGAGACCATCTAACTGTCCATTACAAAAGTGTTCATCTAGGAGAAAAAGTGTGGCAAAAGTAGGGTTTTTTAAGTTAAACATGTAAATATTTCCATAGTGTAAATGAAGTTGGACGCTTTTTTAAATTGCTATGATAACGTGTGAAATGTTAGGGTGGTTTTTCTCTAATTCCATTTTGCCAAGGTCTCTAGGTGTCACTAAAGCCAGTGCCAAGACCTGTGTTTTGAAATGGCCACATGGAAATCATAGCCATCTTGGCAATCTAAACAAGACCTTTTTCATACCATAGGCTGAATAACTTTGCTCTTCAAAAGCAGTCCAGTTCAGTTGTGTCAATCTGTAATGTGTTGGTAGCCTATTGTTTCCTACAATTTAATCTAATTACCATCTACAGACTGGGCAAATGACTGAATGATGTGGAATCCATTTAATAGTCTCTGATCTCTTCCAAAGTCCTTATACTTGATGATGGAAAACCAGAACTAGCTTTCAAGAGAAAGGCATTACTTTCAATATTAAGATTTATAGTCCATTACTCAAAATATGAACTTACAGAAGTGCATAAAAGCAATTACAATGTTGTTTAGCTTTTATTTTTTCAGTTCTTAAAGTACTGAAACATTGCTTCAGTCAACACATTTCATTGTCACTACTTTCATCTTGGGAGGAAAAGATCATAAGCTAGTCTTATGGCTTGTTTTGCAGCATAACTTGCTGCCAAACTGAAGACCAATTCTGGATGTTGGTCTGGGGTGCTGGAACAATTTTTTGTGCAGGTTGAACTTCTCTTAACCAGGACTCGCTGGTCCAGTAACATCGCTGGTCCAGAAGAACCACGGATGTTCAAGACCAGAGAGTCCCGCAGAGGGCTGATGGCAGGAAGCCCTGCAACGGGGGTGGAGCCCAGTCATAGGGCTATTCTGTGGCAATGAAACCAGCAGCAGGGCTGCTGCCCGGCGGCAAAATTACTGTTCCACGGCGAAAGTATCTAGGGAGACCGGGAGGCAGTGGGGTTATCTGACAGTGGGGTCGGGAGCCGGCAGCGGGGCTGCCCTGCAGCACAACCAGAGCCTGGCAGCCCCATTACCAACCAGTTGTATAGTTGCACGACAGGACTGGGAGGCAGCGGGACTGGTGGCGGGGCCAGGAATCCTGGAATGGGGCTGCCCTGTGGCACAGCAAAGAGCTTGGCAGCTCCACTACCGGTTGGCAGAGCTGCCTCGTGAGGCCCAGGAGGTAGCAGGGCTGCCAGCAAGGCTGAACCCCAAGCAGTGCTGCTACCTGGCAGTGCAGCTCCCCAACAAGGGAGCTGCCTGGCAGTGGGGCTGTACATGTACCTGTGGGACTGTCACAGTGGGGCCAGGAGCTCTGTGTGCAGAGACACCAGGGATGGGGGTTGGCTGGGAGGCTGGCAGGCAGGCCATGGCTGGGAGCATCGGTGGTGGGGGAAGGTGTAGGGGACAGAAAGGACCTTCCCTGATCTGGCAAAGTCCCTGAACCAGGACCAGTCATGTCCCACAAGTGCTGGACCAGGGATGTCCAACCTGCAGTGAGGGTGCTGAGAGTTGTTGAACCCAACTGGAGACACTGTATATAATAGAGAACATTTCAAATCAGGGGGTGCTATAGCACCCCCTTCAACTTTAGTTCCAGCACCTATGTTTTGGAGAAGATACTTCAGATCAGGACATATTTGGGTTTCAGTTATCCCCCACACAAAGTACTAGACTATTCAGTTTGCAATGAACAAAATGAAATAAACTAGATGGCCCTCTTGTTTTCTCCAGAGATGTTTTCTCTCTCTTATATATATTTTAAAATGTTTCCTGCAGGATGACAGTGACATCATCCTGTAACTCTGCCTCCCGCCTGCCTCCTCCCTCACTTCCCCCCTCCCCCAGCTTGAGCCTGACCTCGCTGCTTCCCCTCACCATTTGGAATTGCTATTTTAAACCAAGCCTCTACTCCCCTTTCTCAACCCCTACCCCAGAGGGCTTTGAGTGTCAAGAAACATGGCACAGTAGCCAGCAGACTCTACAGTTGGAAGGTGGGGAGGGGGAGAGGAGGTGGCAGAAAGGGTATGGTGCTCAGGACAGCAGCCCAGGGACAGGTGCTAGGAGCAGGGTTCCCAGTTGGTCTTGTGTCAGCAGAGGGCTCTTGGCACAGCGGGTGAAGGAGAAGAGACCCAGACTGGCATAGCATGGAGGAGAGGGAGTAGGGGGTCTGGGATGGCTTCAGGAGTGGGTAGAGGGAGAAGGGGCATGGGTTGGCATGGGGGGTGGAGAGAGAAAAGGAGCCTAGGTTGGTGCTGGCAGTGGGGAGAGGGAGAAGGGGCTTGGGCTGGTGCAGCCGCAGCCCAGCTCTTAGGGTTACCTAGCCCCATGAGAAGGGAGTTAGCAAGTGCAGTGAGCAGGGGGCACAGCTCCCTAGTATATTGTAATATAAATGAGAAGGGAGACCTAAAGAAATAATGACTCTTGTGCAGCTGATGGAATCTTTAAAGGCTATGTACATATTTGAGACTGTGGAAAAACCTGATCTTCTAAACCGGTTTCCTTCTTTACAGATATAAAACAACATTTCATCAGTGTGATGTCTGCAAGAAAGTTGTTAAAGGGAAATCAAGTTTAGAAATGCATTTTAGGACACATTCAGGTAAAACTTTAACTACAGGTTGCCTGTGGCTCAGCTGGACAGGGTGGGGATTCAGAAGCCGTCAGTGGCTCAGCTGGGCAGTGGGGAGGAGAGGGGGGGAGCCAGGAAGCTCAGTGCAGGACAGGGCAGAGGGTTGGATCGGCAGCAAAGGGCCAGAAACGACCTCTCCTGGTCTGGCAAAATCCCTCATCTGGGACCAGTCAGGTCTGGAGGGTGCCAGATGAGGGAGGTCCTACCTGTATTATTCTGTTAATGCCAAATTGGAGTAAAGCCAGATAATGTTGTCAGAATGCTGATAGAATTCGTCTAACTTTTCAGGCTTTATGATCTTTAGGGCACAGGTGGGGAACCTTTTTTGAGTCTGGGGCCACTGACCCCCAGTCAAGTAGATTTTGTGTGCTCCAGCCCCACGGTGGGATGTTGGGGGCGGGAGTGCCAACGCATGCTCCCCAATGCTGGGGGGGGGGGGGGGGGGAGGTCCTGAGCCTCAGGCGCTGGATCCAGACAAGCTGGGGACTGCAGATTTCCCACCCCTGCTTTAATGCAGAAGTAGCAAGATAGGATGAATTGAGTTCTGTATTTATTGTTGTATGTCATGCCTTGTTGAGTGTGAATACTGCCATGTGACTGTACTAATTGGTTCCTTCTTGACTTCCCTAGGCAAAGGAGTTCCTGGTTTAGCATATGTTCTAGTGACACTTACTCTGTATTCTTACCAATTTTACTTCTGCCTTCCATACAGGCTGGAGATCTAGGGAATGCTTAATTTCAGTTTGTAGATCAGGTTGGAACACAGATACCCAGAAGAGTCTTAAAACACTCAGTTCTGTATTTTCTGCAAGAAAGTAATTGTTCACTAGAAAGATGCAAAACAAATGACAAATTTAGCTTCTTTAACAATAGTATAACTTGAATGTTGTTTCTCTGTTAGGTTTTTGGGATTGTGAGTGATTAACTGGTTGACCAATAACCCTCACCCTTACTGGGTGATGCATATAGTTTACAGTTAACTGGCAGATCCAGCCTGTCCTGAGAAGCCCCTGCTGTGCTTCTGGCCAGACCGAAGGGTGGGGAAGGGTGCAGGCCTGACCCGAGTTAACTGGTACCCACACAAGGCTGGGAGCCAGTAGCCTGCTTTTCTCCCCTGAGCTGGAGCCCCCATTTAACTAGTTAAACACTACATTTAACCAGTTAAATAATTAAACAGGATTTTATGTACCTATTGGGAACCATGTTTTTATATAAAATATCACCCACACCCAATCATATCACTTCTACATAGTAATACTTGACTTTATATTTTATCTATTAATGCTGACTCTTTTCTCTACAGGTGAGAAACCATACGAATGTCAAATTTGTAGTCAGTCCTTCAGAATTAAGAAGACATTAACAAAACACATGGTTATTCATTCAGAGGCTCGACCTTTTAACTGCCAGCATTGCAATGCAACATTTAAACGAAAAGACAAGTTGAAATACCATATTGACCATGTGCATGGAACAAAGGCTGCAGAAGAAATAGTAACCACATCTGAGGAAAAAGTAATCTCCTTACCAGTACAGTATACCTCTGATGACAAAGTTTTCCAAACTGAGTCTAAACCATATATGGAACAGCCTGAAGTTTACGAAACAGAAGCGAAGCCTATGCTACAGAATGTACCAACAGAAGTATGTGTGCCGGTAACACTGGTGCCAGTTCAGATGCGAGAACCTCAAGCTGATCTAATACAACATACCACTACTCTCTCACCCCAGTCTCATGGCATTCTTCCCCCACAGGCTCAGCAGTCAGATTATCAACGAGCAACAGATCTGGCATTTCTGGAAAAATATACTCTCACTCCCCAGCCTGCAAATATAGTTCATCCTGTCAGGCCTGAGCAAATGTTGGATCCTAGAGACCAGTCTTACCTTGGAACTTTATTAGGGCTTGATACCGCTCCAGCTGTCACCAATATGTCAAATAACGAACATTCATGATCAGGTTGTAACATTCCACCTAATTTACTAAGCCATTAGTCACCAGAAAGTCAATATGGCTATTGAGTTTTTTAGTTTATTTGGATTTCTAGTCTTCTGAACAATTTTGTGGAGTGCAAGGAAAAAAAATGATTTGTTTACATATATGACCATTAAGACTATTTTGATGTATATTTATAGTGTTTCCTGTGGTTTTAAAGACTTTTAAATCATATAAAAGGTCTTTTGAAAATAGGTTCTCGAATATCATTTAAGAATACCAGCTGCAGCAAACATTAATCCCTTACCTGGTCATTAATGAAAATAACTGTTCACTTTCCAAATAAACTTTTCTGTGGATAATGGAAAGTATACTAGAAGACGTAAGGTTATGGCCAATTAATTAAAGTCATGATTGGAAAGGAACATGAAATTAAACCTCTTAATACCTCACCTTAAATTAAAATTTAATTTAATCCGAAACAAACTTGGTTACATTTTCTTTTACTATAATTCATATCTGTTTAGTGGAATTTGACTATAAACGATACTTGTGGTCTCTTAACCTTGGTTGTCTTCTAGAACATTTCCAACATTTGGGCCTTTAAAAGACTGAGAAATGTCATCCTCAGGCAGTAATTAAAGATAGGAATAGTTCAATTGTTAATGAACACGGAGTCAAACCAAGCTGAAGCCCTTACAAGTATACTGATTTCCACATTACTGCTGTGTAAAGTAATGAAAAAAAAAAAACCCTTTTCAGAAAATTAATGTATTTAAATTTATTAAGAGATTAATGAAATTGGCAATTATAAGTCTTCATTTGGCTTCTGGAAAGAATGTGAAAGGAAGTCATTTGCTTTTTCATGTTATGTGATATACATAATATATATGTGACAAATAATTAAGAAGAGGAAAGGAGATTAGAACATGTAAGGGTTCTAACTATTTCATTGCTGTTTTTCCTAATGTAGAACCATATCAAATCCACTATCTAGAAATTTTAAATTATTAAATCCTGCAAATTCTCTTCTAAGTAGACCTGTGCAAATCTATGGATCACTTTTGCGTATTGTGGATTGGATGCACATACAAACTTTGTGTCTATGTAAGGTTCTACTTCTAACCTCATTCTCCAAACAATACTTTCATTTTGTAGACTGTCAGTCTTACACCAAAGGAAATACAGAAGTATGATTCTATGTATCTCAGTTATGTCTCATTAGGGATTCTGTTTTAAGTTAAACTTTCCCTGCATTCCTTAAAAATCTGAATCTCACACTTTTATTACTGTAAGTTATTTTTATCCAATTTCTAATTAGTGAAACTGGAAGTTCATTTGCTATGGTCAGTTACTGTTAAACGTCTTCATTTGGTAGGAGCATAAGTAATCTCTGAAAAAAATCATACTGTTACTACAAATTCTTAATGGACCTATCCTGTAAAATGTTAATTTCTTTCAATGAGGAGTTTGAATGCTTTGCAGGATTGGGGCCAGAGCTGGGTGTCTGGTAACGTGTAGAAGCTTTTCAACTTGATTCTCACCTAAGTGCACCAAAGATTTTCTATTTGCAGTTGCATTATACTAGGATGCATAGAATTTAATGTATTATTTAAATAAGGACTTGTCCAAAGAAGCACAATAGAAGTCCTAGACATACAGATCTTTAAAATTCAGTACCTATAATAGAACTAAGAGTATGTTTAACTGTTTTGTGTTATATGTACAAAGCAAGATTAGAGATAAATACTTGGAGAATGTTTATACTGAGATGCTGTGCAAATACGTCAGGTAAAAAGAGGAGTACTAATTAATATACAACAATATTCAAGCTATTGAATACCCCTTTCTAAAAAGACACTGTCAAGCACTGTACTCCCTGCTTGTCCTCTGGAAAAAAATAAAGTTATGACCACCATGTTTACACCCCAATGGACAAAAATATAGTTGAATTTCAAATTTTCAAGTTGACAAGCACTGGATTATTTTACTCCTTTGCACACCAATATTGTGTATGCAACACAAGTCAATGTTCTTTCCAACATTTATGTTCATATCATTAAAGACTGACTAACTGATAAACTAACATCAGTGCTGTGAGCACAGTTCTGAGACTGATAGTCTAACTGTGCATCATTTACTGACTTTGTCTGCAATGAGGAGAGGATTGCAATTAAATAGGCATAAAAATATTGGTAGTTAAGGGGGTTTATTTTTTTTAATTCAATCAGTTTGGAACACACTTAACGTTATTTAAATGTTGAGATTGAATTTGGGGCATATATTACTTAGTGCTCTTTAAGTCTGTTAGGATTGTGCCTATTTATACATTTACTGTTCACTTTGTTTTATTTAATTATTAATCAACTAAAGTCAATATTTTCAAAAGTGCCTAGTGACTTTGGGTGCTCAACTTGAGACACTTTAAAAGTGTTTAAGTTGGGTACCCCAAATCATTAATTCTCTTTAAAATGTTGGCCTAATAGTTCTTCAGTGCAGTTTTACAATTAACCAGTTTGCTTCTTCACCATATAGTCAGGCTCAGTTATTTCCAGTGAAGGAAAAATAGTTCAGGCAGGAAAACTTACATAAAAGTGCAAGATTAAAATAGTTTAATTGTTTTATATATGCTGGGTTTTGATTCTTGGGGCGTATGGGTATAGTGAATTTGCATATGAGTCAAGTAAATCTCCATGGACTGGTACTTCATTGTGTAAGGAGGAATGGATGATCTTCAACCTGATAGAATAAAACGTCCGGGCCCAGAGAGAAGTATGAACCATCTTGACTGCATAGACCAGAGCTCCTTTGGTCATGGTACCTTCATATTAATAAACACATGTCTTTGTACCTATTTAACAAGAACATGTTCTAGAAGCATTGAGAGAGTTTTCAAAATTAAGGCTGTTTTAATTTGGTAGCATAGATTCAACTCACTGCTTAAAGCTGAAAGAGGAAGTGGATCTCTTTAAAAATGTCACTTTCTGATCAGTGCCAAAGGTTTAAAAGTTGTTTTTGGGGAGGGGGGGGGAAGTTTTGGAGGAAAAGTTTGTGCTCTTCTGTCTTCCTGTAAAATTTTCTTTATCTTACACTCTTGGCTGTAATTCTGTATAAATCACAGCATTTATATCTGTTTGAATATTGCATATACCTTTCAAAAATTAACTTCCCTCATATTTACTTTGTCACTGGTTATTCCAGCATATCATACCTTTGAATGGGTTATATATATATATATGTTTTTTAATTTTTAAGAAATCCTTCCTGATCATTGCTACTTTTTCTACAATACTATCAATTTCCCAGGCTGTCCTTATTCTGAACAGCAGCAGCAATAGTGGATTATATTGTTGTGTACCTTAAAAGTAGGGTAATATTTTATGTTTAAAATTTGCATAATTTTTAGAGACTAATCATGTCACACACACCCTTCAGAAACAAAGGTCTTAAAATGTAAAGAAAACACACTGTAGTCATCAGTCCTGGTGAGAAACATGTTGAGAACCGGATTTTCCAGGCAAGTCATTTGTTCCAGTATCCAAATCATAATGTTCCAGAATAAGTCAACAATCTCTTTAGAATGTGTTTGATGGAGTTTAAAATTCATTATTATATACACAAGGAATGACTTACTTTTTTCCCTCTTTAAAAATGGAACTTGCTTGTAAAGCAGACATGAACTGTGAGAATTTAGTTGCTGGAGAAGGGAAAGGCAGGTACTTTGATAAAACCCATAACTATCCTTTCTATTGCATAACTTTTCTGATGCATTATAGGTGACTATTTTCAAACTGACGTTCCCCATAACAAACCATGTTTAAACTTTTTTTATATCAAAAGCAAAATAAAAATATAATGGCAATATTTTGCCACTGTTGTATGAAATACTGTGTTTTGAGTGTGAGCTGTATAGGTTGATATTTTAGGTGGAAGTCTTTTTAAGTACAACTTACCATTTTTAGTGAAATCTCTGCTCTAAAATATTGTGAACATAGTCTGTATAATTGTCTGTGTAATTCTGTTCAATATTAAATATCTAAAATTCCTTTGTGATGTTGCTTTCATTTCAACATTTCTTGCGGAGTGATTGTTGCTCTAGATTTGTACTGACTTTAATACCATGAAAATGCACTAATTCTGCATGTTAAGATTAAAAAAAAGTTTCTTCCATTGTTTTTAATGTCATATTTGTGAGTGTCTCATGATCTTATATTTTATTTTGTAAATGTAATTTAGGAAGACCCCTTGGTTTGAGCTTGTCTCTGAATGTGATAAGCCTTTTAAAAAAATCTTAAGACTTACCAAAACGATTTATAAGTTGAAGAAGTTGACAATTGCAAAAAATATATTCTCTACCTAGTAAAAACTAGTATGTTCTGATGGTGTATTTTTCAGAATGGATAAGTATTCAATAGCTCCTAAATCAAGTGGACAGATATGTTCAATACTCAGTATTCAACAGTTTTGACTAGGAATTACTGAGTGCTTTTGGAGTGCTTGGTTTAGATGTCTTAAGGGGAGCAGAGCTCATCTGATAATCTGGCTTCAAGTATAGGTTTTCAAATATTTGAGTATCTAGTCTGTATTCTATAAACAAACGACATAATAGCTCTGATTTCTTTTCTGCCCCCCTAATAGCTTATTGTATTAGCCTAGCAGATATGAATCAATTTCTTTTGAAATTTGAAATCAACAAAAACCTCCAGGATCTATATAGAGCATTCTTAAAACTGAAATACCCCCTGGAAGAACCTGAACACCTTCAAGATAGAGCCAAAGGAGAAAACAATAGAATTTCACTTATCACCTACAGTCCACAACTTAAACCTCTCCAACACATTATCAAAAATCTACAAGCTATCCTGGAAAATGACCCCTCGCTCTCAGAGGCCTTAGGGGAAAGGCCAATTGTCGCTTACAGACAACCCCCTAACCTGAAACAAATTATTTCTGGTAACCATGCAACACAGCTACATCATAAGCATCCAGGAACCCACCCTTGCAATCAGCCCTGGTGCCAACTCTGCCCACACATCTACACAAGTGTTTTCATCACTTGGACCCAACCATATCAGCCACCAAATCAGAGGCTCATTTAACTGCACATCCAGTAATGTGATCTATACCAGCAATGCTCCACTGCAATGTATATTGGCCAAACTGGACAGTCTCTATGGGAAAGAATTAATGGACACAAATCAGGTATCCAAAAAGGCAACACAAAAATATGTTGGAGATCATGAGTGGTGTGGAGAGGGCAGATAAAGAAAAGTTATTTATTCCCATAATAGAAGAACTAGAGGACACCAAATGAAATTAATGAGTAGCAGGTTTAAAACTAATAAAAGAAAGTTCTTCTTCACACAGTGTGTAGTCAACCTGTGAAACTCCTTGCCAGAGGAGGCTAGAACTATAAGAGAGTTTAAAGAGAACCTAGAGAATTTCATGGAGGTTAGGTCCATAAAAGGCTATTAGCCAGGGGATAGAAATGGTGGTGTTGGCCTTTGTCAGAGGCTGGAGAAGGATGGTAGGAGACCAATCGCTTGATCATTGTCTTCGGTCCACCCTCTCTGGGGCACCTGGTGCTGGCCACTGTCGGCAGATAGGCTACTAGGCTAGATGGACGTTTGGTCTGACCCAGTACGGACGTTCTTATGTAACACTTTAATCTTCCTGGACACTCATTAATGGATCTCCAGGTCACTGTTTTGTTTCAGACCAATTCCACAAGCCAAATACACAGAGGATTGGAGCTTAACCTCATTCATAAGTTTAATTTTTATGCTAATGGTTTGAAGCAGGATATCGGATGGCTGCACATTATCAAACAACCAAACAATGAAGGTGCTTGATACTTGTGTAGAATCTGGTGTTGATCATCTTTCTTTCCAGGTACAAACTAATGATTCTTATCAGCCTCTTGTAATTTTTAGTCTGTGAGATGCTTCTAGACTAATTGTTGTTTTTCTTGTTACAGACAAACTTGGCTACCCCTTTGAACACCTGGCTCCTGGGCTGCATTTGCCCCATTCCTTTGTTTCATCTAGCCCATGGCAAGGTCAATGTTGTAGGTCAGAAGCCTTGAGCCTCGACTCCTCCGCATGGCTCGAGCCACACGTGCTGGTTCTCCAGCATGACCCTATAGCCCCTAGGCAGAATGACATTCAGGCAAGTTCCACATGCTGCTACCACTCCCAGCACCGTTCCTGCAGCTCCCATTGGGTGGAAACTAGGTCCTGTTAGTGTCGCGTTTAACCAGTTAACCAGTTGAGCCGGGCCCATCAAGGACAGGGGCGGCGGTGGGCCCCGCAGAGCTAGAGCAGTCTCCTGCTTGTGTGTCCCCTCTACTACCCCACCACAGTTAGGAAAGTCCTTTTCAGCAAAGCCAGCCACTAAGCACTTGCCACACACCCTTGCAGCAATACTGCTCCAACGGTAGACTTTACTCCAAACTGGTTTGCTGTTTGCAACTGAGCAGTAGCCATTTGGAGTGGCCATCTTTCCCCAAAGCTTCTCTATTGAGAGAGCAGCTCTCATCCGGGTGTCCTTGTTGAGGGGCCGGCTCAGCACAAAGGTCCAGGAAGGTTGCTTTATGCATCCTAAAGTTCTGGAGCTGCTGCTCTTCACCCCGTACCTGCACGACAATCCTCAGAGTTGGTTTTCCTAACCCAAAAGCAATGAACCACTGAGTATTTTGGATCTACCATAGCTCAATGATAGATCAATGCATCATTCTCTGAATCTGAGGAGTAATTGTCATGCCCTAGCAGGTCCATAATTAGGTATGCTGCAACACCTGATGTCATTTGCACAGTGCTCACCATAAGGGCCAGAAGGCTGGAATCCATGTTTTCTTGCTGCAGTTACTCAAGTTGGTGTGAAAACCATGTCTGGGAAGAAAAGAGATGGCTGACAGGATGTTTTTCACATTCCCAACATGCCTAGAATTATGTTGCCCCTTCCTTGGGTGGAGTGAGTGAAGGTGATGCCAAGGCACTATGGGATGCATACTCACAATACTTTAGTCTTCCTGTTGATGAGGGAGCTGCAGACCTGGCCTGAGTTGTCAACAGTGGGTACCACAGAAAAACTGATTTGGTGAGTTTTCAGTTTTGGCAACTTTTGCCTGTTGACAGTAGGGATGATAGCTGTAGTTCCCACTAAGGTGTGCGCCTGCATGTCCACACACAAAGAATTCTTCCTCCACCCACCTCCTCTGGAGAGCTGCTCAGTAGAACTTATGTGGCAGGCAGCTGCTCTGGTGAGCAGGGCTTGCTGAGATGGTGTGGTGAGGGAACTGCCGGGACCTGCCATGGTTGAGTGGTGGGGAAAAGGGGAGGCCTGCTCCAGTGGCTGGAGCTGCCACATGGCTGGGAATGGAACATGCCACATGGTGGGGGGAGGGGGGAACAGGGTCTGCTCTGGCAGCCATGACCAGGACATGCCACATGGCCAGGGGAGAGCAGGGTCTGCTCCGGAGGCTGGGAATGGGACTTACCGCATGGTGGGACTAAGGGGGTTCTGCTTTGGTGGCCAGAAATGTGTGTTAATAAATTAGGTTCTACAGTGGCACACATCCAAACCAGTGCACATCAACTCAATATTGGTGCATAAGCCAAAACTCATTCTGCTCATGGTTGGAAAATCTTAGCAGGAACACTAATGTATTTGTGTAAATGTATAACCACTGGATTTTTTTAGCTTCCCACAGGCACCAGCTTCTCTCTCCTCCCCTTACTACTTCTGACAGAGGCAGCAAGGGGACGGTGGGGGGCATGTGTAGTTATTAGGATTAACCAATAAAGCCCAGAGTTATCAGTTAATTGTGTAAAGGACTACATGCTAACATCCCTACTTGACAGCACTTTCACTGCTGAAACTTGCAACTGCAGACATAGCCTCAGAAACTTCTTCATCTGAGAGTAAGTTGAAAAGTAGCTCTGGAGCAATGCATGATGTCATAATCACACTGAACACCACATAGTGGAGAAGTCTGGAGTCCCTGATTTCTCACGGCAGATGCTGGAGTGCATAGCAAGGACTGCCAGTTTAAAAAAAGCACAAAAGTGCTTGACAGCCCTTTCCAGCTTCCAGCTTAAAGACCTGACTGAAGGGATGTTTTTCACATTCCCAAAAGGCATTGCTCTACATTGCACATTCCCATAGTGCTTAGCATTTGAATGTGACTCCAGGCACTGTTGGGCTGCATCTAGACTGGCAAAATCTTGCATCCTGTCTACGCTGGCTGCGAATATTTGCGCAAGAACACTGACTTTGTAATGTACAAAATCAGTGGTAGTTATGCAAATATTTTGACGCTCCCGCTCAGGGATAAGCTCTCTTGCGCAAGAGGGCCAGTGTAGACAGCCATGTTAATTTCTTGCGCAAGAATGCCTGATGGCTAAAATGGCCATCGGAGCTTTCTTGCACTAGAGAGCATCTACACCAGCACGGATGCTTTTGCGCAAAAGCAAATCTTTTGCGTAAAGGCACATGCCAGTATAGATGCTCTCTTGTGCAAATACTTTTAACGGAAAAACTTTTCCATTAAAAGTATTTGCGCAAAATCTTGCCAGTCTAGACACAGCCATTGATGTATACTCACCTTGCTTTGCTCTGTCTGTCAATGAGCATCTAACAATGTGATCATGAGATATTGACAAAGTATGGCAGTGTAAACGTGATTTGATGATTTTTGCATATTGACATTACTTTCGTTGCCAAAACTTCCTGGTGTAGACATAAGGTTAGTTACATAAATATGGTAATGTATAGTGTAGAACTGTAAGCAGTGTTGTGGCTATATTGGCCATAGGATATTAGAGTGGAAAAATAGGTAAGGCAATATCTGTTATTGGAACCAACTTCTTTTCGTTATCTCCTTCCCTAAAAGAGCTCAAAAATCTTGCCTCACCACTAGAAGTTGGTCTGCTCACCCAGGCTTTAGTGTGCAATTGAACAGCACACTTTGCACCTTATTTCATAACATTAACAGATCTGTATTTTGATCAATGTAAAAATAAGTGATGTTTATGAACTGGGAGGGCAGGGGCAGAAAGAGTGCAGCAGCAACCACCAATGCATAAATTGTAACCATCAAGGCCAGTTATTGACATTGGATATGTCTATACAGCAGCGTTATTTTGGAATAACTGATGCTATTTTGAAATAACAAACCCCTACACAGCAAGTTATTATTTTGAAATAATGTTGAGATGGAGGACTTCTTATGCTGACTCTTGTAACCCTCATTTCAGGAGGAGCAAGGAAAGTGGAAGAACATAAGAACGGCCGTACCGGGTCAGACCAAAGGTCCATCTAGCCCAGTATCCTGTCTGCCGACAGTGGCCAGCACCAGGTGCCCCGGAGGGGGTGGACCGAAGACAATGATCAAGAATTTGTCTCCTGCCATCCCTCTCCGTTGACTTCCTGCTGTGTAGAGCGCATCCAGCGGTGAATATACGGCGGGGCGAGCGGGGCGCTGCCCCGGGCCTCGTGCTTCAATAGGCCTCGCACATGCACCACGCTACTTGTGGTTAGCTGCGGCCAAGACACATGCGTGAAATGCTACTTCCCGTCGGATACTGCCCAGGCGCATGCGCAAAACTGTGCCTCTTTGGGCCCGGCCGCACAGCCCTGGGCCCCGCAAAATTATCATCTGCTCCCGAGCGCATCAAAAGCCACATTAAGCTATTCTGACTTTCGCTGTGCAATTGACCGTGCTGAAGTCACAGCTTCATTGGATTTTTGCCCTGCTGTGTGGACATGCCCATCCCTAGTTGTCAGTTTCACAGCTCCACGCCGAACCGGAGCCAGACAGGAGCTGGGTTTTCTTGCCTACCCAGTCTCCGCTAGGACGGTGTCTGGAAGGTCCCTCTGCCCAGGCCGAGAAGCTCGGGGTCTGCCCTCTGGCGAGAGGGCTGAGGAAGGGGGTTCGGCGGGGCTGGCAGCCCCTCCACTGGTGGGAAGCTGGCTGGACAGAAGGAGCGCATGGCCCATCAACCTCAGGCCGTGAGCAGCCCTGCCCGTAGCCGAGGCTGCCCACCCGGGAAACGCCCCGCCCGCAGGCGCGTCCCTTGCGCACGGAGCGGAATCGGGCTGGTGCCCAGCGCCGAGAGTGGTGGCTTCTCCCAAACCGCCCAAGACGCAACGGGAACGCCCCGCGCGGAGCCCTCGCTGGGGCTGCGGCCAAAGGGGCCAGCGCGCTGGCTCAGCGGAGACGCTGCTCGAGCGAACCTGCCTACAACCGCCGTTCTTGAGCTGCTGTTTAAATAACGCGCCGGGCTGCGATTGGCGCAGGAATTAGGGGTGGGCGCTGGGTGGCCGGGGAGCGCCGCTGGTTGGCGGGCGAGCGGCCCGAGCGGCGCGGCGATTGGCGGGCCGTGGGGGCGCTGGGGATTGGCGGGGGCGCTGGGTTTGAACTGGGGCGGGGCGGCCGGGCTGGGCAGTCCAGTGCTGTCGGGCTGGGCTCGCGGCGTGGGGACAGGGCCGATGGCTGCGGGGCTACTGCACGGGGAGCCCGCCGCGGCCTGGGAGCTGAGCCCAGCACCGGGCTCTGGGCGGCGCCGGCGGCGCTGGGCTGAGCGGGAAGAGGACCCCGCTGTGCTGACTCTCACCCACTTCTCCCGCCCGCCCTTCGTCAGCTTCGGCAGCCTCCGGCCCGGCGCCTCCCGCACGCGCCTCCTGGCCGTGGACAACCCCAATCCGGAGGAGGCCGATGTGGCTGTCGACCGCTTCCCGGCTCCCTCCACAGGCTTCAGCTTGGAGCGCCGGCGCTTCCTCGTCCAGGTAGGGGCGGGGCGAGCCCGCGCTGCAGCCCAGTGCGGCTCCCGGCGCCTCGCGCCGCTCTCCGCGCTGAATGCCCCGATCACCGACCCCCAGCCCTGCGCTGTCCAGGCAGTTGCTTCGCCAGCGCCCCGCGCGCACGGTGCTGTATGGGGGCAGCCAGACCTCGCTGGGGGCATCCCCGCGTGACGTGCTGGAGCTGCCTGTACGCAGTGGTCACTGGCCAGTCGGGATCTACCGTAGATCGTGGAGCTTTTGACGGGATCCTGACTGGCTTGGGGTGAAAGCTAACAAGTGCTGGCACTTCAGTCCCTCTCCCCCCCCCCCCC
>JANRFK010004893.1:17323992-17338642 GCA_030068395.1 Apalone spinifera | reverse complement strand
CTGTGCATTTCATAATTTTCATTTTTCTCTTATGCTTAAATGTAATTCTTTGAGTAGTGAGTTCTAAAATGCCTAACTTCTTGTGGCTGGAGTCATTATCCTCCTGGTAATTGCTGCTCCTGGAAGTGGCTGGCATGTCACTGTATCCCTTGAGAAAGGCAGAGCAGGGGGAACCGTGGCCAGTAGAACCTATGGGCTCAGTTCCTGTAGATGAGGGGCAGCACATGGCACCATGGAACCAGGGCTGTATGTGCCAGCTGCTTTCAGGAGTGATGCAGAGCCAGAGCAGGAGTAAGCCTGCCTTAACTCCACTGCTTCACCACCTGGAAGCTGTCTCACTTAAACAGTGCCCAGCCAGAGCCCGCTTCCTGAACCCCTGTCCTAGCCCTGAACCTATTCTCGAGGGTAGTTCATCTAATATTTAGGGAGAATCTTCCCGGAATTCAGGCATCAGCTCAACAAATTTATTCCAATGCCCTGTACCATCCTAAAGCTGAGCTAATGGAATGTGAGGACACAAGGCAATTGACAAATAATGAAGATGATTGGTCTATCTTCTCTAAATATAAAACTTGGATACTTGAGGTAAATGAGAATCAAATTACATAGAAAATCTAAATATGGCTTGTTTTAAATCTTGCTTATGTTCTGTTAATTATTTAGGATGCTTAACAATATTAGAGTATGTCTACACAGGAAAGTTTTGATGATTAAAGTACAGGTTTGGCACTCTTGGGGCATGACCCATTCTGAATGAGGAAATTTGACGGATCAGGGAAGGTCCCCTATCACCAGTCTCCCAGGACGCTGTGTCTCCTTGTGCTGGCTCTGCTCTAGGCCCACTGACACTGGGCTCCAGCCCACTGACACTGGCTAGCTGGTATTACCCAGGGATGGAGTCCCCCCGAGCTGCCACTGCCCTGCTTCTCCCCTTCCCCGCCAGGGCTAACATGCTTCTGGTGTGCCTGGCCAGAGCTTCACAGGAACTGGGCTCTTGGCAGACTTGCATTCCTGGGCACTGGGGCTCTCTGGTCCAGGAACATCTGAAGTCCAGGAGGACCACAGGATATTATTGGACCAGAAAGTCCCAGATTTAGGGGGTTCACCCTGTATTGTCGACATGCAAAAGTTGCCAAAAAGAAAGTTGCCAAATCATTTTTCTACTGCCATTTTCTGTCAACATATGGCCACACTGTTCTTTCTGTCAATGGGGGAGTTAACAATGCAACGTGCACATGCATTACATAATGCCTGGTGTCACCTTCAGTTGCTAAGCACTGTGGGAATGCATAACATAGTGCACAACTCCTACAATTGCATTTAATGAGTTAAATGTTGTATTTAACTGGTTAACTGCTTAAATGGGTTGGCAGAAGGCTGCTCCAGTCCAGCTGAGCTGGAGCAGCCCCACTGTGGCCAGGCTGCTTCTCCTGGGCTGGATCACCCCTGCCTGTGGTGCATCAGACTTGGAGCAGCCCCAGCTCACAGCAAGCCATCTGGGCTAGAGTGACCCCTACCTGCACTGGGCCCCGCAAGGTTGGACCAGCCCCCTGCCTGTGGTGGGCAGTATGCTGATCCAGTTTCTGCTGGTGAACTGTCACCGGTAAGCATGACCCTTGTCTTTGCCGGTGGATGTGGGATCTCCTCCAAGAATTGCATCCAGCTCTTGATAAAATGCCCTGTCAGGTGGAGTACCAAGTGGCCGATTGGCATCCTTCACCTTATGGTACAACTTGCGGAGTTCCTTTTATCTTTTCTCTGCATTGCTGGGTCTCTCTCATAACCTTTCAGGGCTTGAGGAAATGTGGCCATGCATGTCCTAGTTCCTATGGGTCACTTGCAGTTGTATTGCACCAATTCTTCACCCCTCGCACTGATAAGATCCAAAAGCTCTGCAGTGCTCCAACCATGGGAGAGTCTTGAGCAATAACCACCCCTGTTTTCCTGAGATGTCATGAAGAGCACTCAAGAGGAAATGGATTTTTAAAGTTCTTGGGGCTTACAGGAGGGAGGAGTGCATTTCGGTCTACCTGTTTATCTAACCGCAGAGCAGCAGAGTTCAAAGTGCTGGCCAGAGTGGCTAATTGGGCATTGTGGTAAATATCCTGGAAGTCAATAAACTTGAGAAAAGCCTACCATAGTACACATTGCATGGTTGTTGACAGTAAGGGGAAGGGGAGCACAGAAGTCCCTCATGGAGGAGGAAGCTTTTTGTCCCCAAAACCGGGTTCTTTTTTGCAACAATTGTCCTGTTGTAATGTGAACACTCACGGGGTTTCGTTGCCAAAAGGAATTTTTGGCAAGAAAACTTCCCAGTGTAGACAAGCCCTTACTCTTGCATATCTTTAATTTTTCTTCTTGCATACTGTGCTTATGCTCTCCTCTAGAGCTTTTCACAAACATATATATATATATTTATTTATAACACTACAGAATATGAACGTTAAAAAGTTCAGTGCGTCAGAGTAGTATAATGAAAGAGTTTTAGGTTTTTCTGTCAATGAGTATTTCGTCTTAACTCAGTTCTATCTCCCGACTTCACTATTGTATATTTTTCTACCTTCTCACCTGTCCTCTGCTATAACAACTGTAAACTCATAAAATAAATCAACTTTTAAAGTTGGATGTGTAAATTCTCACACAAACCCATATTCATATACTCAGTGGCTAAAAGTGGAAACATTCACATACCCTAACAGTTCTGTTTGCTGGGTTTTTTAAAATGATTGTTTTCTATTAAGAATGATTGCATTTCCTTACAATGTTTTTGTTTTTAATGCTTCATTCTCTCATAGTCTGGAGAAAGAATCTTTATTTCTATTACATGGACTCCATTAGAAGAAGGAAAAGTTCGAGAGCTGGTAACTTTTATTGTTAATGGCATTGTGAAGCATCAGGCTGTGTTGTTGGGTGATGTTGAGCAGCCTCTGAAGAAAAAGGTAAAAAATGTATTTTTAACTATCGCTAATTTCTGCCTTATTTGTTGTTTGCTTGTAAACATCTGATACAGAGGCAGCAGCACGGGCATGGGACAGACGGCTCCCCAAGCATATTGGCTCCCGCTTGCCAGCTTTGCGTGACTTGATATGTGTGGGGAACCAGCTTGAAAGCTGACTTTCTGCATATATCAGGGCCTACCTGCTCCCCTCCTTCTCTGCGCTGCTGCCTCTTTATAAGAGCAGCAGCATGGTAGCGGTGGGGCAGGCGTCTCTGCGGAATCCGGTGCTTGTGGGGATCTGGCTTTTTAGCTGGCTCCCTTCAGCACCAGTTTCTGCCTGTTCCCCCACTGCTGCATCGGTGGGGGGGCAGTGGGGAGGGGGAACAGGCAGCTCTGCGGGAACCAGCACACATGGGGAGTTGGCTTAAAAGCCAGTTCCCCACGGGCACTGGCTTCCGCCTCCTGATCATTTTGATTAACTGATAAGACTTGGCTAATTGTTTAAAAGACTGTACGCTAATATCCCTAATAGATACACACTAAAAGTGACATCCCCCTCCCCAATTAAAAACTCTCAATAAATTGGTGGTTGACATACACAAAAATTGTGTGCATCAAGATAGATGTATATTAGGGCGGTGAAAGGTTAACTGGGTAACTGGTAAGCATCATCCTAAACAAATGATGTCGATTAGTTAACCAGTAAGCTGTGAGGGCTGGAAAAAGCTCCCTGCCTGCTATAGGCAGGGGGCTGCTCCAGACTTTTATGGGGGCCTGCCACGGTCAGTGGCTGCTCTCATCTGGAGCAGTTCCTGTCTGCGGCTTGTCCAGGCACCCCGCGATGCTGGATCCCGACGCAGTCAGGCCAGGTAATGGTTACTCAGTTAAACAGGATTTTACATCCCTAATGTATATTGTGTATACAAAAAATAAATAAAAGACTATATTGTCTGGAAGCACTCTAATCTGTTTTCTTATGTTTGTTTTTGTGGTTTTTCAGAAGAGTCTTTGGGATGTTATTAAAAAGAAAAACACTTCAGGAGGATCAGTTTCTACTAGAGCTAAGAAAAAGCATTCAAATGTTAAAAATGTTAACAAAACCTTTAGTGTCAAAACAACAGATACAGTTAGAAGCCCACTCCAGTGTTGTGAAAATCTAGATATGATAGGAGGTAATGTGTCCCCGAAAAAGAACTCGCTGATCACTTCAGAAAACAAACTGCCTATATCACCTATCAGTCCTGTATTGCAAGAACATCACAGTGCTATTTGCACACCACTTTCAATGAGAAGATCTACTACATACTCAGTTCTTGGAACAATGGTAAATGATGAATTATTGCAAGAAATACACTCCTGTAACGTGAACAAACCTCATAATCCTAATGAGGAAATAAAATCCTCAAATATACAGAGGTCTCCTGGATTAGTACAAGCACACGGATCAAATATACATTCACCTGTTTATGGTTCGGAATGGACAGCTGAATTGCATTCTTCTTTAAGTCAAAGAAGAATTTTAAGTCCAGATTCTTTTATAAATGACAGTTATCAACTTAATGTAGAAGTTGTAGCAGAGCAAGTTGCTCCAATATTGTCACCTGATCAATTTGTAAAAGACAACTTATCAGCTACAGAATCAGTGTCTCAAGTCCATATATCTACTGAACCATCATCATTATCCTCCAGTGTGGAGGCTTGTGTAACCAAGAACTTGACATCCTCAAAATGGAAAGAAAATAAAAAAATGCCATTCATAAATGTATCTGTAGAAGGTGAGATTCCAAATGATGTCCTTAATGAGACACAAATAGTGAAATCTCAGTTACATCATTGTACTGAACTTGAACACAATTATCTTAGTTTTCCCTGCTCTGATAAGGATCTTCAGATTTGCAGTCGCTTCCAAAGAGAACAACCAAAAAAATGTCCTGTAGTTTCTGCTACTATCATCAAAAGTAAGGCTGCTCCTGCTGCTGAAAGAAAAGGAAGAGAAGCAACCAAGCCAAAATCTAGAAAATGTCTTGATAATGTGATAAGTCAAAGTCTAAGTGTTGTTTCTAGACAATTAAAAGTGGAAATACTCCAAAGCCTTCCAGTTATAGATCCCATCTCAGGTGAAACCAGATGTCACAAAGATGAAATACATACGTCTTCCATTGGATCTGCTTCACACAGTCGCAAGAGGAAGAGTGAGGTATACTTAGAAGATATTAAGGCTACAGTGACACATGTAGAAGAAACAGAAACCAAAAGAATCCTTACATCTTGTGTTGACAATAAAATAAAAACTACTGCAAGACCACTACTCTCTACGCACCTAAGCAGAGAGAAATTAAACCACAGAAAGAAAGCTGGTGAGCATTTTTATTTGTGTTTTTCAGTGAAAGAAAAATAACTTGTCTTCATATTTAGCCAAAAATGTTCTAAAAGGATCCCTAGAACTCTCAGCATTTCAGTACCACTTGCTGCAGAAGGTATGAAGATACAGTAGCACCTTGTCAAGCTGTCTGGTAGCAGTAAAGCATGGCTATAGAATACACTACCTGCATTCATTTAGTAGAAGCTTCTTAACTGGTATCTGGTAAATAGTCTTGTAATGTGCTGGAAAATGTGCCTTATTTAGTAATGTTGCTGGGGAATTGTTTCCTCTAAACTGTGCGGCTGGCTAATAAGCCCCATGCAGGGACTCAGGGATGCCTCGCATGAAGGTAGTACAGACGGGGAGAGGGGTCTCTTCCTTGGCTGCAATAGCTCCCTGCTAGGTTTGGAGGAGCACACCTCTTCCCCAGCTGCTGCAGCTATGGTGAGAGAATCTCTTCAAAGTTCTGCCTCCCCCCTGCTATCACCAGCCACGTGGCTCTGCCGTAGCCAAGAGAAAGGTGCCCCATGCCAAGTCTGCTATAGCCATCAGAATGGTGCCTCATCTGGCTGGGATTGCTGTGGTGAGAGGAGTGTGAGGGGAGACCTGTCTCTGGGGCGGGGGAAGGTTGGATCCTGTACACAAAACCCCTCATCCCAATCCCAGATCCAACATGCCAGCTCTGTGCCCTCTCCCACACTCCAAACCTCCCAGCCCCACCCTACCGCCAGCAGCCCAAGCCAGAACCCTTATCCCCTCCCCCCCCACCCTAAGCCCACTTCGAAACTCTCAGTCTCACCCCCAACCACAGTTTGTCCATGTGTAGAATGAATTTTGTTGTGTGACACATCACCTCCATATTGATGCACATATCTCTGTATTGGTACATAAGATAAAGTTTTATGTTCATGTGCAAAACGATCATTACAGGAAACACTGTTGGGTATGTACTTGATTTGTCTCCTGTGCTTTTGTGGAGCAAAGCCCTGGTTCTGAACAGTTCATTTTAACAGGCAAGAAATTTGAATTGAGGTGGTGGATGCAGGGAATTTTAAAATGGGGAGAGGAAGAGCTAGATAAGCTTTGGGGGGGCCTGGAAAAACTAGCATAAAACGTGACATGCTGTCAATCCATAGAATACTAGAAATTGAAGAGACCTTGAGGGGTATCAAGTCCAGTCCCCTACAGTCAGGGCAGGGTCAAGCACCATCTAGATCATCCCTGAGAGATGTTTATCTCTCTTCTTAAATGTCTCCAATGATGGAGATTCCACAATGCCCCCTAACCAACTTATTCCAGTGCTTAGTCACCCCAACAGGAAGTTTTTCATTATGTCCAATCTAAATCTCTCTTGCTGCAATGTAAGCCCATTGCTTCTTGTCCTATCATCAGACAAGAGAATAATTTTTCTCCCTTGTAACACCCTTTTAGGTACCTGAGAGCTGTTATCATGTCCCCTCTCAATCTTCTCTTTTACAAACTAAAACAATTATTTCAGTTTTTCCCTCTTAGGTCATGATTAAAGGTCTAGAAAACATATTTTTGTTGCTCTTCTCTGGACTTTCTCCAATTTCTCCACATCTTTCCTGAAATGTGGCGGCCTCCCCACCCCAAACTGAATACAATGTTCCAGTTGAGCCTAATCAGTGCAGAGTAGAACAGAAGAATTATTTCTCATCTCTTGTTCACAACATTCCTGTTAATCCACCCTGTAATGTATGTATGTTTGTTTTGCAACAGTGTCACACTTTTGACTCATTTTTAGCTTGTAGCCCACTGTGACTCTTGGATTCTTTTTTGCTGTACTCCTTTCTAAATAGTCACTTCCCATTTTGTATGTGTGAAACTGATTGTTCCTTCCTAAGTGTAGTACTTCGCATCTGCTTGTTTTGAATTTCATCCTGTTTTTCTCAAACTATTTCTCTAGTTTGTCCAGATCATTTTGAATTACAGCCCTATCCTCCAAAGCACTTGCAACCCTTGCAGCTTGATATCATCCACAAACTTTAGCATACTATCTATGCCATCATCTAAATCTTTGATGAAGATATTGAATAGAACCAGTCCCAAAAGTGATCCTTATGGAAACCCACTTGTGCCCTTTGAACATGACTGAATCATTGATAACTGCTCTCTGAGAATGGTTACCCAACCTATAGTAGCTCAGTTTAGAAGATTGTATTTCCTTACACCATGTCTTTGCTCTGTGGAAGATCGACGCTGCCACTATCAAACTTCCAGAGTTCAATTCAATAGAACTCAGAGGGTGCTCCCACTGTAGGCTAGTTCTCCTGCTCTTGCGTGGAATAAGGAAAGTTGATGGGAACATTTGCTTATGTTGTCTTCCTGCAGGATGGCGCCAAACTTGGATTAAGATAAACTGACTCCAGCTATGTGTTTTACATAGCTGGAGTGGTATACCTTAAGCCTAGCTTCTGAGTGTAGTATAGACCTGGCCCTAGTTTATAAGAGGTTGTGTGAGACTAGATCAAGTACTTAACTAAAGTCTAGTTATACCATATCTGCTGCTTCCCCCTCATCCACAAGTCTTGTTATCCCATCAAAGAAAACTATCAGGTTGGTTTTACATGATTTGTTCTTTTAAAAAATCCATGCTAATAGTTCTTTATCACCTTATTGTCTTCTAGATGTTTGCAGATGGATTGCTTAATTATTTGCTCCGTTATCTGTCCTGATTCAGAAATGAAGCTGACTGATCTGTGGTTTCCTGGGTTGTCCTTATTTCCCTTTTTATACATGGTCACTATACTTGCCCTTTTCCAATCTTCTGGAAATTCTCACATTGTCCCTTAATTTTTCAGAGATGGCTAATGACTCATATACCTCCTCTATCAGATCCTTAAGTTATTCTAGGATGCATTTCATCATGTCCTGGTGACCTGAAGATGTCTAACTTCTCTAAGTAATGTTTAACTTGTTCTTTTCCTATTTTAACTTCTGAACCCACCGCTTTTTCTCCAGCGTTTGCTATTTTAGGCATCAAATCATCACCAACTTTCTTGGTGAAAACTGAAACACAGAAGTCATTAAGCAACTCTGCCATTTCCACATTTCTTGTTGTTGTTTTCCCCTCTGGAATGAACAATGTCTTACCTGATTTTTGGTCTTACATTAGATAGAAGTAAGAGGATTTGTTTTCTTGTTGCCCTTTATGTCTCCAGCTAGATTGAGCTCACTTTGCATTTCTAATTTTGCCACTACGTACTTGCTTGTTTGTATTCATCCTTTGTACTTTGACCTACTTTTCACTTTTTATAGGACTCTTTTTTTTGATGATAGATCATTCACGATCTCCTGGTTAAGCCAGGGTGGTCTCTTGCCATGCTTCCTATCTTTTCTATGTAGTGGAATCATGTGTTTTTTCCACCATTAATAAAGTCCCTTTGAAAAATTGCCAAATGTCTTCAATTGTTTTTTCTTAGTTTTGTCTCTCATGGGATCTTACTTACCAGCTTTCTGAGTTTGCTTAAGTATGCCTTCTTAAAATCTGTCTTGATTTTTCTGTTCTCCCTTATACCATTCTTTAGAATCATTAATTCTCTCATTTCAAGATGACTTTCACCAAGGTGCCTTCCACTTTCAAATTCTCAGAAAGTACCTTTCTATTTGTTAAAATCAAATCTAGAATAGCCTACTCTGGGTAGCTTTCTTCACCTTCTGAAATAAAAAAAAAATTGTCTCCAATACATTCCAATACTTGTTGGATAATCTGTACCCTGCTGTTTATTTTCCCAACAGCTGTCTGGACAGTTGAAGTCCCTCATCACTACAACTCCTGTGCTCTGGATGACTTTTAGTTTTTTCAAAAAAGCCTCAACTACCTCTTCTTCCTGGTTGGTTAGTCTGTACTAGACCCCCTACCATGCCATCACCTTTTGGTTTTTTACCACTTTTAATCTTACCCAGATCCTCTCAACAAGTCTGTCTCCTCCTATGTCCATTTCAACCTCAGTCCAAGCGTAAACATCTTTAATATATAAGGCAACACCTCCTCCTTCCCCCTCCTTCCTACTCTTCCTGAGCAACTGTACCCTTCTACAACAGTATTTCAATCGTGTATTATCACAGAGACTTGATGGAATACAAACTGTATCATTATTGTGTTTATTTACTAGCATTTCGAAATCTTTCTGCTTGTTCCCAATACATCTCACATTTATACAAACTAAGATACTGATTTGATAATGCATTTCAAAACATTGAATAGTGTTTGAGACATTTAAGCAATGGCTCACAGATGTGAATGCATTTCTGATACAGTATCATCAACCTTGGTTCTGTGCTGCTGCTGGCGGACCTCTGTCTTCAGAGCTAGGTGCCTGGCTAATAGCCATTTTTCTTGGACTGACCATGTCTGAAAGCAGCCCAGAAGTAAGGGTGGCAATACCGTGACCCCCCTAAAGTAACCATGTGACCCACCTGGAATTGCCTTTTGGGTCAGGACCCCCAGTTTGAGGTCTCCACCATGAAATCTGTACAGTATAGGATAAAATCACACAAGACCACATATTGCGGAGTAGAAACAGATTTCACAGTCCATGAAGCATTTTTCATGGCCAGGAATTGGCCAGGTCTCTAGTTATATCTCTGTTATCTCCTGTCTCAAAGGATGTTCACCGTTGCCCTCATACGGTTATACAGCTATAACAGCTCAGAGGCAGCATAAAGAGGACACAGTTTTCCGCAGCCATAAATATAGTTTAAATGTCAATAACTTGAAACACTTACACCCAATGTAACTTATTTGAAACCTGGCATTGTTCTATTTGATCAGTGTTTTCACCTAAGTGCTGAATGGTGCCTGGCTGTGGGTAAATGCCAGTGTTTTAAAATTTTGAACTTTGGAAATTAATACCTTGTGCTGGGACTAGAATTTACAGTGAACATAAGAACAGCCATAATGGGTCAGACCAAAGGTCCTTCCAGCCCAGTATCCTGTCTGCCAACAGTGGCCAATACCAGATGTCCCAGAGGAAGGGAACACAATAGGTAATCCTTGCGTGATCCCTCCCCTGTCACCCACCTCCAGAGAAACAGAGGCTAAGGACACCATTTCTACCTGTTCTGGTTAATAGCCATTGATGGAACTAACCTCCATGAATCTATCTAGCTCTTCTTTGAACCCTGTGAAAGTTCTAGTCTTCACCCCATCCTCTGGTAGTGGTAGTCAAATAGGGTGTGTATCTTCTGAGAACAATTACAGGTCTTTTCTCAGTGTGCGGAGGAAGTGTGGAATTCAGTAATGTTTTTTGACAACTTATATTTTATTTTGTTGTTCTTTCACTCTCTTTATAGTTGCCACCAAACCAATTCATCCACATTATTCTAGTATTCATTAGCTAGAAGATTTGTGTATAATAGGCTTACATCATAATTAGAGAATTAATGTTTTTCCATCACAAATGACACTGACATATAGTTTTTGACTTTTTCCTAAAACAATGAAAGACTTAAAGATAAAAACATACTGCTAATCAACTCTAGACCAGCTACTTATGGAATTTTCTATGTCCTATTATACCTCTGCACAAAATTCACAAGGTTGCTCAAGAATGAGTTTATGGCCATAATCAAGGCTCGACAAACTGTGGAAAAATCCACTTGCCAGCCCTGCACCGCGCATGTTCCAGACCTGCATTGTGCATGCGCGTGCTGCCGCTGAACAGGGCTACTGGCTGAAATCTACTCACCACTGGCGAGTAGATACATAGATTTGTCGAGCCCTGGCTATAATTCTTAATTGTATCTTGTTCGTGGTAGATTTAAGCTTCAGTGATAATTTACTTTTTGTTGCTGACCTCTAATATTTTGTTAACATTTTTAGGTTCTTTGTCTAAAACAACAAAGAAATCTGCTAAACCCATTGATGGTGTGGCACAGTCTCAGCTGACCTTTGTAAAACCATTAAAAACAGGTATATAGATTTTCGCTATCCATGAAGTGAGGAATTTTGTTGAATTGAATATGGTAGTTGAACTGGGCAATTTTTTTGGCTAATAGTTTTTAATGAAAAGTGAAGTTTTTGTTGACCTAAAACTGTTTGTGAATTAATGTAGACTGCCAGATAATTATGACTGAACCAAAATGTTTTGGGTAAATGAAAATGAAACTCTTTGTTTCAACTTTATTGAAACAGCTTTTTGGAAGATGTTGGAGCCACAAAATAGTGGGGTGGAGGTGGGGGGGAGGGTGGTGGTGGTGATGTTGTTTTAGTGCAGTTGTGAGCCACCTATGGGCCACACGCGATCCTAGAGGATAAGCCACTGGAAGGCCCTCAAATAGGTTGTTTATGTTGCATTCGCAGTTATGGCTGCCTGCAGCTCCCATTGGCTATGTTCCACATTCCCAACCAATGGATACAGTGGGCAGCAAGTCCCACAGCACCCATTGGGCAGGGAATGATGAACCCAAGCTAATGGGAGATGTGGGAGGACATACTTGTGTAAACAAGGTAAATAATATGTCTAGTGGCACGCCAGAGGCTCGTCAGGGTTGCTAGTTGCTCACCACTGGTTTAATCGTTTGGGTACTGACCTGGGATGCAGAAGACTCAGGTTTAGCTCCAAATTCTAAAGTAGGAAGTTGAACTCCTGAGTCTCCTGTATACCAGAACAGTACCCTGCTATGGGGTACTTTGAAATGAGTCTTTCTAAATCTCTCATATTGAGGCTGTTTTACTTGGTATAAAATATTAGTTTGACGCCAGGACTGGAACTTGATTCTCCCACATCTCAGTGGAATGCTCCCCCTAGTTGGGAGGAGGGGAGAAGGACCAGGGCAGTTTTGGACTGGATCCTTCCCAGCGGTCAGGCAGGGAGGGGAAGAGTGGGAGCAGGGTTTTAAGTGACTAGTCAACTATCCAATAAACATAAGCTTATTGGATAGTTAAGTAGTGACCTGACTAGTCACTCTCTTTCTTTCTTTCTCCCTCCCCCCCATTCCTCCACTGCTTCTATTGGAGGCAGAAGGGTAGGGGAAGCAGGAGCTGGTGCTGGGGAAGCTGGCTTTATAAGCTGGTTCCCTGCAGCACCATCTCTGCGGGTGGTAGGGGAGACCGAGGTGTAGTGGGGGACTGGGAGAGAGCCAGGAATCATCTGATTCCCATCTCGCACCCAGTCCCAGACTAGAGTGATGTAATTTTAATTTGATCTTCGTCCATGTAGATAATCTTTTTTTTTTCCCTTTAAGTTATTCCTCGACATCCAATGCCTTTTGCTGCTAAAAACATGTTCTATGATGAACGCTGGAAGGAAAAGCAGCAGCGAGGCTTTACCTGGTGGCTGAATTTTATACTTACGCCTGATGATTTTACTGTAAAAACAGAGAGTTCACAAGGTAAAATAGATAACTTGAAATAGTGCACTCCTGCTAAATCATAGAAATACTTCAATCTCAATATATAAAGCTAAACTTGCTCCATGAGTCTTTTGAATTAGTCATAGATGAGGAATGAAACCGTTAAAAGCTAGTATTGTTTTAAGCTTTCATTACTTTACATAAGGGGTGTGTGTAACTTTTCAATAAGGGTAATTTTTATAGTGAGAGATTACTGATCTGTTTTTTCCCCTTTCATCTTTTGGCCATGAGATTGGAATGAAAGGAAGTTCCATTGCATCCCTGTTTTCAGAGCTGCTTTGATAATTTTAAAACTAATAAAAGAAAGTTCTTCTTCACACAGCGTGTAGTCAGCCTGTGGAACTCCTTGCCAGAGGAGGCTGTGAAGGCTAGGACTATAATAGAGTTTAAAGTGAAGCTAGATAATTTCATGGAGGTTAGGTCTATAAATGGCTATTAGCCAGGGGATGAAATGGTGTCCTTGACCTCTGTTTGTCAGAAGCTGGAGAGGGATGGCAGGAGACAAATTCTTGATCATTGTCTTCGGTCCACCCCCTCCGGTGCTGGTGCTGGCCACTGTCGGCAGACAGGATACTGGGCTAGATGGACCTTTGGTCTGACCCGGTACGGCCATTCTTATGTTAAAGCTAATATTTTTTTAGGTTTCTGTTTAGGTAGAGACTGAATGGTATTTTGTAGTTTATGTATTTCTCTCTCTTTTTTTTTTTTTTTTTTCTCTTTCATATTCTTTAACTGTGGCAGTGTGTTGTCTTCAAAAGTCTTACTTTCTCAAGAGGAGATATATTGTTATACGACTGTTTCCTGTCAATTTGTGTGCATTTAAACAAAAAGTAAAATTATAGCAAAAATAGTGAATGCCTGTAAAACGGATACTAATTTACATTTGTCAGATTTATAGACATTTTTATTCTCTCTTTTCAATTAGTAAATGCAGCTGCTCTTCTTTTGGGATCAGAAAATCACCATAAAGCCAGTGTTTCTAGAGCACCAACAAAAGAAGAAATGTCCCTAAAAGCTTATACTGCTCGATGCAGGTTGAATAAACTACGACGAGTGGCTTGCCGTTTGTTTACCTCTGAAACAATGGTTAAAGCAATTAAGAAACTGGAGGTTGAGATTGAAACTAGACGTTTGCTAGTTCGGAAAGATAGACATCTCTGGAAAGATATTGGTAAATATAAAATGTTGTTTTAGTATTAGATAAAATAGAATTGAGAATTAACTATAGCAAGTAAAATAGAAAAACTCTTCTACCAATTGGCGTTGTAACAATGGAAAATGATTTTAAAATCTTTGTTGAATTGAATTTTTCATCATATTTCTCATTCATTGCAGGAGAAAGACAGAAAGTTCTCAACTGGCTTTTATCTTACAACCCTTTGTGGCTACGCATTGGTTTAGAAGTAAGTAATGCTTTGCATGAATTTTCTATTCTTGTAAAACCTGTGCTGAGAGAGGATCTCAAGTTCAATTGTGGCTGGCAGACAGCTCTGATTTATTTATTAGAATAAAACAATTCCACATTTTCTTTGTAACTTATAGTTGTCTTGTTATAAAATTGACCAGGAAATTTACAAGTGACTTCTTTTGCGGAATACCGTGGAACTAGGCTCATGCTCCTTTGACTTTGCTCAAGTAACTTTACCCTTCAATAGCTAATAGGAAATTGATGCCTAGCACTCTCCTGCACTGCAGTCAGCTGTGCTGGTACTGGTTAGGGAACTCCTGATGGAAGCAGAGGACAATTTCTAGACCCTGAAGAGCCAGTAGATCACATTAAGACTAACTTTTCAGAAACTTCAGGGAGTAGCCGAGTTAGTCTGTACGGGTATGTCTACACTTGCACCCTAGTTCGAACTAGGGATGCAAATATAGGCATTGGAAATAGTCAATGAAACGGGGATTTAAATATCCCGCGTTTCATTAGCATGATCTCGCCAGCGCGTTACTCTGCTCAACAGCTGTTTCGAAAG
>JANRFK010004893.1:17304105-17320528 GCA_030068395.1 Apalone spinifera | reverse complement strand
GGGGGGGGGGGAGGGGAACGACAAGGTCTTTCCATCTTTGCCTCGAAGCCCAAAATCTTTGGCACTATTGTGTAAAGCACAAGATCTGTCTGGAGGCCCAGTACCTTCCAGGGTTGCAGAGCACATTGGCATGCTCTCTCAGCAGGACCTTCATGGTCCATAGTAGTTAGTCAGAATAGATGTGATACATTCAATCTTTTGCAGGTGGGAGACTCCTTTTCTAGACCTGTTTCCCATGTAAGAGAACAAGAAGTGCAGGGACTTCTGTTCCTTTCAGAATTGGTGTCAGGGTTCCAACAGCAGACTCATTTCCACTTCATGGGGGAGATGAGATGTATGGTGGAGGCATTTGCGGTCCTTTGGGGCGGGGGGGATGAACTCTACTGTATGCATTTCCCCCAGATCCCCTGCTACATTGGATTTTACTCAAAACCTGCAGGGGCAAGGTGTACCTTATTCTACTGGCAGAGGCGTGGTAGTGCCAACATTGGTTCTCCACTCTTCTCAACCTGGCAGCGGAGGTGCTGATGGCCCTTCCCCTGTACCTATACGTCCTAACTCAACAACAGGGATGTCTCAGACACCCGAACCTGCACTTGCTCCATCTCATGGCATGGAATCTGGATGGTTCAATCTGTTAGAGCTTCAATTCTCCGCCCAGGTTCAGGAGCTTCTCTTGGGAAGTAGGAAGCCCTCCACTGGCCAAGTGGAGGAGGTTTTTTAGCTGGTGTGCAGAATGGAATCTCTCCCCCCAGGAGGGCACCTGTTCCAGTGGTATTGGATTAACTGTTGCATTTATGAACACAAGGCTTAGCACACTCCTCTGTCAGAGTTCACCTAGCGGCTTTGTCCTCTTTTCACCCACGATGCTTGTAACGTTCCCTTTTTGGTCATCCTATGGAAACCCACTTTAGAAAAGGGTTGGATGGGTTGTATCCATATTCTTGCTTACCTGTGCCCGCATGGAACATTAACTTGATGTTCTATAAATGTATGGGTTCCCCCTCTCCCCTTTGAACTGATGGCTGAGTGTTCATTGCTTCATCTTTCCATAAACGTGGCCCTCCTGGTGGCCATCACCTCGGCAAGGAGGGTGTCTGAGCTGAGAGCTCTTTCCTCAGAACTCCCATATATAGTTTTCCATAAGGACAAGGTGCAACTCATGTTGCCCCTGGCCTTCTTTCTTACCAAAGGTGGCCATGTTCCTTCTAGTTTTCTATCTCAAACCGTACTCTAGTGCACCGACAAAGGGTGCTGCACATGCTAGACCTGAGAAGGGCCTTAGCTTTCTGCATTGATCGAACGAAACCATTCAGGAAATCCACACAACTGTGTGTGACCATAGCGGAATGGATGAAAGGGGATCCGGTTTCCGCACAGTGTACATCATCCTAGATAGTATGGTGCATATGCACCTGTTATGATCTGGCAGTCACAGACCACTCAACTAGAGCACATTCCTTGTTGACTGCATTTGTAGCATAGGTTCCCCTTCAAGAGATCTGTAGTGCAGCCACATTGTCCTCTATTCCCATGTTCCTTGTGCCATTGACAGGTTTTCTAGGGAGGATGCAGCTTGTGGTAGGGCAGTGCTCCAATCTGTGATTCCTAACTTCGACCCCACCTCCATGGGGTAGTGGCTTGGGAGTCACCTGATTGGAATCAACATTAACAAGTACTTAAAGAAAAGAGTGTTACCTATTCACGTAACTGGTGTTCTTTGAGATGTGGTGTTCACATCCATTACAATACCCACCCTACTTTCCCCACTTTCAGAATAGCCGGGATGAAGGAACCAAGGGAGGGGTAGGGTCAGCAGCACTATATATGCACTAATATAGTGGTGCTGCTCTAGGAGTCTCCACAACTGACCCTACAGGAGCTATTGCGGGGGGGGGGGGAGAACGGGAATGTCCAATGCTCGTGAACGTCATGTACATACATCTGATTGGAATGGACATAAACAACACATCTCAAAGAACACCAGTTACCTGAAAAGGTAACTGTCTTTTTTTTTTTTTCCTTCCTTTTCAACTGCCAGTCAAGTTTCTTAGCTTTAAGTGAATAAAACCAAACAAGGAAAATATTCTGTGTGCCTGCAGAGGAAGTCACTGCTGTGAAAATTTGGCTTAACGACTGAAGGGAACACTGTTTCAAGGTGCCTGGCTAATGATTTCAACCAGTTCAGGGGAGTGACTTTCACAACATCATCAGTAAACATGTACTGATTAAATTATTTCTTTCCACCTCTGAAACTTGTTATATGTCTGGCATAAGTGAGGAGTAGTTTTGAGATGACTGTGCCGTGGTGTCAGTATCATTTTCAGAAGTTAGGCATCTACGTTTATATCTGGGGTCCAGAATATTTGAAAGGATGTACAATTAGAGGTTGATCTATTTGCTTCTTTATTGCCTGCAGTTTAACTTTCTGGTGAAGTATTTCTTTTGGCATTGTAGCTCATAGCGCCTTCTAAATTTTAACATGATCAGCAGCGCAGCAGCAGTTTCACTGAAGCTTATTTTATCATGGTTTTCTTCAGAATGTTTTGAACAATTTCTTAAGAACTGGCCTATTTCATAAAACAATCAACCACAGAATCCCATCAAACTTCTTGAGGGAGAATAAGTTTGGATCTTCTTGCTCTCTTCAGCAAAACGAAAACATAATGGTAGTTGTTGAAGTCTCAAAATACTTCCATATTTTCTTTTATTTCTGTATAAGATATACTTAAATCTTGGCTAAAAGATGTATTAAATGTGCACCGCTGCCATATATTAAGGAACATTCTTCTGTTTCTTCTAAGTATCTCATTTTTGCCACATTTACAGTATTGTCTGAGAAAACTGCACACGTCACAATTGAATTTTTGTTCACAGTTTATTGCAGCTTCCATTGACACTTTTTTAAATACGGTTGTATGGTCATGTCCCAATATGTCTATTGGCTTCTGTAAGATATGCAACCCCATCGTCTATTGTCACACAGGCTCAAATAACTGGATCATTGTTTACATTGCTCCGCCCATAAAAGCTTAAACTGTCAAATTTCCTCTTAGTGTTTCTTGCACATTTTTCCATTTCCTTCTCGTACACTATCTAGCAATCTTCCACCAATGTCTTTTCTATCTGGTGGTTGACAAGATTGAATCCTTATAAGGTTTTTGTTATTATAAAAGAGGAAAGGAGGATTTGTGGAATAAATGAATCAAGGAATCTTTTTATTTATGGTATCTTTCTTGTATTTGCTGGTCATTACTACAAATCCATCCATGATGCTTGTGTTTGTGGATGATTGAAATCTTTTGCTTGATACTGATACTTTGTTGTCTGTAATATGTTTAGTTGCAGCACTGCTGCTAAAAGTGCCAGAGGATGATTCTACAATTGTTGTGGCGAGACAGTCTTATTTTCTTATGCTTAAATGCAATGCTGAAACAAAATTCAAAAATGCTTTTGAATAGTTGTTCTTCTCACTCAAATATCCAGTAATCATTTAAATTTTTTTTTCAGCAAGGATGCAGATCAGTAGTTCTTAGAGTGGTTGCTCATGTCCATTCGAAGCAGGGCTTTAAGGCGTGCGCGGACTGCAGGAAATTTATGCCCAAGGGCGATCCTCACGACAGTTGCCTAAAGTGCCTGGGTGAGGCCCACCTTGCAGTTGCCTGCAAGATCTGTAAGTCCTTTAAGCCTCGCACCAGGAGGGAAAGAATTTCCTGTCTGAAACTTCTCCTCATGGAGACAGCGCTGCAGCCGGTGCCGCCAGGCCATCCTACGGTGCGTAGTGCACCGGCGTCTACGCGTGATGCTCCTCACCGGCACCGAGCGTCCGCGTCGAGATCCCGGCACTGGTCTCACTCCCCACCATCTAAGAAGAGGAAAAAGTCCCGTGGTAAGCCAGAAAAGACTACCTCGGTCAGGTACTACGGTGACAGCTCACCGGTGCACGCATCCGCTATGGTGCGCCACAGTCGGCGAGAAGGTCTGGATAGTCCGGGGCGCCTGCCTTCTCAACGCCCATCCACACCGGACACCTTTGAAGCGGTGCAGGACCTCATCAGCCTCACCACCTCCCCTCCGTCGTCGGTGGAGGCGGAAGGGTCGAGGTCGCCTTCGCCACCTGAGGAACCTCCTGTGGCTTTTTCTGATCGCCACATGGAAGTACGCGTCCTTGAGATCGAGATTTTCGTACAAGTCTCCTAGCTGTAGCACTGGGATGATCGAGGCTAAGGTTACCATCCTGAACTTGTGTTTTATGACCGCCCTGTTCAGATTTCTCAGGTCCAAGATGGGACGGACCCCTCCCTTTGGTTTGGGGACTACAAAGTATCGGGAGTAAAACCCCTTTCCCCGCAGGTGTGGGGGAACCTCGTCTATTGCTCCCTTTGCAAGGAGCACGGACACCTCCTGACGCAGGATGTGATCGTGGGGGGTGTCCCCAAAGGGGGACGGAGGTGGGCGATTTGAAGGCGGCGGGCCCAAAAAGGGGATGGTATAGCCCCATTTTACTATGTTTAACACCCAGGCGTCCGAAGTGATTAATGCCCACGCCCGGGCAAAAGGATACAGCCTGGCCCCAAATGGGGGGCCAGGGTGGGAGACTGGTACGTAACCCTCGAAGAGGGCGTCAAAAGAGCGGTTTGCCTTGGTGGGAAGGGCCGTGGGGACCTCCTCCCTGATTGTCCGCCCTTGGGCGACGACGGCGACCCCTAGCGCCCTGGGGGTGCGCAGCTGCTCCAGAACCTCCACCGGAGGCCCGGGAGCAGTGCCTCCAGTAAGCCCCACGGAGGAGCTGGGGTTGCGCTCTCCCCCGTTGCCTATGAGGCAGCTGGTGACGTTGCGTGGCAGACGTATGGATGCCCAAGGACTTTAGAGTAGACCTTGTGTCTTTCAGCGAATGGAGCCTAGAGTCAGTGTGCTCCGAGAACAAAGTTTTGCTCTCGAAAGGCAAGTCCTGGATCGTATTCTGGACGTCAGGGGGAATTCCTGAGACCTGTAACCAGGTACCCCGACGCATAACAATGCCAGAAGCCATAGTGCGGGCTGCCAAATTGACCGTGTCCAGAGACGCCTGGAGAGCGGTTCGGGCAATAATCCTCCCCTCCGAGGCGATGGCCGCAAACTCCTGATGATCCTCCGCTGGTAACCTGTCCCTGAACTTTTCCACGGCTTGCCAGGTGTTGAAGGCATACCGGCTCAACATCGCCTGTTGGTTGGCGATGTGGAGTTGCACCGACCCTGTGGCGTAAACCTTACGGCCCATCAAGTCCAGCTGTTTAGGCTCTCTCGCCTTTGGAGAGAGGCCCGGTTGGGGAAGCCCTTCTTTTTGGGCTGCAGCTTGCACGACCAGAGATCCTGGGATGGGTTGCAAATATAGATGTTCGTGCCCCGAGTGTGGGACATAATAGCATCTCTCGACCCCTTTTAAGGAAGGGGTCAAGGTCGCCGGAGTCTGCCACAGGGCATTAGTGATTTGGGCCAACCGTGCGGGAGCGTCCTCGGTGAGGATGTGTCCACCATTGGATCCGTGTCCTCTATGACAGGTTCCACTGGGACGCTAAGATTTGACGCCATACGACGGAGTAGCTCTTGGTCCATAGGATGCGGGCATCCATAGAAGGCAGGCTTGGTGCCGGATCAGCCAGGGCCTCATCCGGGGACGACGAGGAGGAAGACTCCCGCATGGGTGCCGGATCGGTAGGTGCCGACTGCGGTCCGGGTGGACATCTTGCACCGCCTGCGGTTCCAACTCTGGCACCAGTGCCTCTGCCGCTGGGTCAGGCTGCGGTGTCCCCTGCGGAGAGAGGGGAGGACGGGCCAGTGACGCCGAGGCCTGTGATCTGGGACCCGAAGTCTCCGATGATAGAGAAGTGGGCACCGGCCACTGCCATTGATGGGAGGCCCAAAGAGCCCAAAAGGGCCACTGCGGATGCGGGGGCCAGGTTTGCTGCAAACGATCCCTCCGGTGCCGGGAACGGGACCTGTGGGTCGAGGACTCCCTCGAGGACCCTGAAGTAGCATCCGAATCCAAGGAGTAGTCGGATTCCGGCTAAGGCGGGGCCGAGGAAGAATGCGGGGCAAACCTAGCCATGGACTCTGGCTTGCCAGCATGGGAACGGCGGGGACTAACAAGCTGCGGCACCAGGGGACCCATGCCCAGTGCCGGGAGACTTGACTGCACCGGATGCGGTACCGAAGTGCCGGGGCCCGGCGCTGGGACAGTTGATGCTGTCGAATGCGGCACCGGGGTGCCTAGGCCCGGTGCCGGGAGAGAGGTTGCCAGCAGCTGCGGCACCGGGGTGCCTAGGCCCGGTGCCGGGAGAGTGGATGCTGCTGGTCGTGGCACCAGGGTGCCAGTGGGTGCCGGGAAACTTGACGCTGCTGACTGAGGCACCAAAGTGTCCAGACTCGATGTCAGCAGGAACGGAGTCGATAGCCACGGCACCGGGGTGCCTAGGCCTGGTGCCGGAAGAGGGTTCGGTTGCGTACACGGTACCGGGGGACCCAGGCCTGGTATCGGACATGGCGTGGTCGGTGCTGGCGCTTGCACGGAGGCGGATGCCAGTTCCAGGAAGCTCGGTGCCATAGTGGAGAGCGGTGCCGCAGTAGACGCCACATGCGGTACCAGTGCTGCAGAGTGAGGTTCTGGCAAGGGGCTCAACTGGCGACTCGGCACCGCCAACTGCCGTGATGTGGTTGCGATCGGTACTGATCCCATATGGGATGGTCCCGATGCGTAAGTCGCCCTAGCATGCCGACCCAGGACTTGCGGCGGCGAAACCATAGTCAACTCGACCTCTAGCGAAGGTGACCTCGACCCTTCCGCCTCCACCGACGACGGAGGGGAGGTGGTGAGGCTGATGAGGTCCTGCACCGCTTCAAAGGTGTCCGGTGTGGACGGGCGTTGAGAAGGCAGGCGCCCCGGACTATCCAGACCTTCTCGCCGACTGTGGCGCACCATAGCGGATGCGTGCACCGGTGAGCTGTCACCATGGTACCCGACGGAGGTAGTCTTTTCTGGCTTACCGCGGGACTTTTTCCTCTTCTTAGATGGTGGGGAGTGAGACCAGTGCCGGGATCTCGACGCGGCCGCTCGGTGCCGGTGAGGAGCATCACGCGTAGACGCCGGTGCACTACGCACCGTAGGATGGCCTGGCGGCACTGGCTGCAGCGCTGTCTCCATGAGCAGAAGTTTCAGACGGGAAATTCTTTCCCTCCTGGTGCAAGGCTTAAAGGACTTACAGATCTTGCAGGCAACTGCGAGGTGGGCCTCACCCAGGCACTTTAGGCAACTGTCATGAGGATCGCCCTTGAGCATAAATTTCCCGCAGTCTGCGCACGCCTTAAAGCCCTGCTTCGAATGGACATGAGCAACACATCTCGAAGAACAACAGTTACAGGTAAATAACCGGTCTTATTTGAAATGACCAAAAAAGCCAAGACTGACTGCACTTAAAATGTACTTAATTTTGGAGTAAGCCCATTGAACCCACTGGCACATCTGTTTTTTGCATATAGGATGAGATTCCCTTGGGAAAACCAAGTTATGCTGAAGTAACATGGTAAATAGACTTATGGCATCACCATTAATAAGGGACATGTATAAGATAAGAAAATGAAACCAAATAGCAACTGGGAACTCTAGATTTCTTTCTTTAGCTTTCTATACCATACATTTAGGATGTAGATTTTAAGACTTAGCCAAATTAAACTTTTTTTTAGTAACAGCATCCAACATAGGAAACAGCTTGGGAATTTACTTGTTAAATCAGACTTTTATACTAAAAGAAGAGAGTCTCGAAGACTGATGCATTACAAAGTTAAATTTTTTTAAAGTTATTAAGCAATGGTCCACATTGTTCTTCAGACATTTTCTTCCAAAAAGCAGTTTTCCTAATGATGTTTGATTCTCGCGATTAGGCTACATCTCTCCTTCTTGCACTTGACATGTTTTCCTTTTTTGTTCAGGAACAAATTTCTTCAAAATACACCTAAATAGGGTCTTTCTTTTGCCCGGAAGCCATGATAGTTTTTCTTTGGCAAATGTGTGTGGGAATATAGGAAATTTGTGTGAGTACTGAATAATGACTTGCCCTTTTCTTTCCAGTCCACTCCACTATTCCTTTCTGCTCTGCCTCCATCCTTTCTTACATATTGTGTCTCTGTCTTAAGACAATATCTTAATTAACATCTCTGCCTTGGTTGGTCCATGTCCATCACCATATAAGCACAGAATACAATAGTGCTATCCAGCCTGCGTCTTTCTTTGCGTGTGTGACTTTAGTCTGCTGAGAGACAAAAAATTAAAAGCGTAGAACTTTCAAGAACCAAGAGTTGGTAAACTTAAAAAAACAACAAATGGTCTGATAGCACTTTATAGAATAACTCGGCTACCCCCTGAAGTTTCCAAGAGTTGGTAGTTAGGCTGGTCAGACTAGAGCCATTAATTCATTTTTATGAGACTGTAAGTGTGAGTTTAGCATTTTTGTGATTTTAATTGCAACTGTTAGTTTTAAACAAGAGAAATTTTATATGTTTTTTTAAAAGTGTTTTTTTTTTAATTGAGGTTTTTTAATTTAAAAAAAATCTACTCTGCTCTCCCCCAAATTATCCCCTCTGTTTAACCACATCAAGTTTAGAAGATCACTGTAAAGTGGGGGTTTTTTTTTAATGTCTTAACATTTTCTTTCCTTTATCAGGTGGAGGTTTCCCTTAATGTGGAGCAGTTGGAAGAAGAAATTTCTTATTTAAAGAATACACTGAATATTAAGACACAAATGGCTGCTCTAACATCCTGCTCTAATCAAAGTAAAGTGAGAAAAAACAGCAGTACTTGGTCATCGGAACATCATTACAGTGAAAATGTTAAGCTGCTGATGGATTGGGTCAATGCTGTTTGTGGGTTTTACAATACTAAGGTAAGCAGTCCTTTCTTGTGTGCCTGCATTTCCAGGATTTGTATATCTGCAAATACATTTTTTTGTAATGGAAAATGTTTATAATTCTATAAATCTTTCAAAACTAACTCTGTTCTGTCTAGTATATATTAATGCCATGGTGGATTGATGTGTTTCATGGCAATTTAAATCACCAAGAAAAAATAATTGATTTAAAACAAGTTACTGACTGATACTACTTCACATATTTGTTAAACAGTGGTGCAAATCTGATTCTAAAACATGTTCACTTACAACTCAATATAATACTTTTGTTTATTTTTTTAGCTAACTTAATTTTTATCTATTTAGGAAATAGTACATAATATTCATTATCCATGTCAAACTACAGACGCAGCAGCAGTATATTAGGAATGATAAGAACTAAATCACACAAACACAATAGCATTTAGATTTAAGATTTGGGAGAGTTTGTCTGTTCATTCAAGAACTCCTTCTAACCAGTAAGAGCTAGGATGACCAAGCTTCCTCTTATCATAACTTAAAGTAACTTGAGGATTTGGTTGCGCTAGGGAAATGAGATGTGCCTGCAATGGGATTGCTTCTGATGAAACCATACAGAAATGAGACCGAATCACGAGGTAGGGGAAAGGGGCTGGTTGGTCTCCTTCTGCCCATATCAGGGACTGTCCCAGTATTGAGCCTCCGATCCCTCAGGTGCTCGTTAGTGAGGGCAGGTAGCTGAAACTCCTCTCCCCCTTTTCCCTCCCCCCCCGAATCATACGGGGACATTGCTGGCTGTTCTTGAGGGAAGCAGGGGAAAGTGCATGCTTTGCTGCATTCCTTGCTCTGGCTGGGGAGCACAGGGGGCAGATGAACCTGGATCTACCCCAGCTGGGGGACATTCACCCCTCCCTGGCTGTGTCTGCTGAATCTGCAGAGGCCATGGAGAGCCGCTTCTCACTTGGACACAAGCAGCTGCATTGAGAGAGGGCTGGGGTAGTCCTCTCTCCCTGGTGTGGCTTGCACACTGAATGCCACAAGCCCAGCCCAACACAATGCTTCATTTAAATCATTAAGATTTTTATTTTATTTTTCAAGAAACAAAAATTGAGCTAATGCCTTGAGAATGCTGGGTAAATCTTAATGGAGTATTGCATCCAGATCTGGGCCCCCCACTATAGAAAGGACGTGGGCTCATTGGAGAGGGTCCAGTGGAGGGCAACCAAAATGATTAGGGGACTGAAGCACATGACCTGTGAGAAGAGGCTGAGGGATTTGCACTTATTTAGTCTGCAGAAGAGAAAAGTGAGGGGAGATTTGATAGCAGCCTTCAGCTTCCTGAAGGGAGGTTCCAAAGAGGATGGAGAGAGGTTGTTCTCAGTAGTGATGGATGTCAGAACAAGGAGCAATCATTTCAAGTTACAGTGTGGGAGGTTTTGGTTGGATATTAGGAAAAACTATTTCACTAGGAGTGTAGTGAAGCACTGGAATGGGTTACCTAGAGAGGTGGTGGAATCTCCATTCCTCGAGGTTTTTAAGTCTTGGCTTGACAAAGCCATGACTGGGTTGATTTAGTTGGGATTGGTCCTGCTTTGGGAAGGAGGCTGGTCTCTTCCAGCCCTATGAGTCTAAGAAATCTTCTAGTGTTGCTTAAATGTTTCACATTTACAATTGTAGCTCTCTCCTGAGTTGCTGGCTGATGGTGTCCTTAACTTTATATATATTAAAAAAAAAATCAAATTATACTAACGGTAACTGACAAGTCCTCACAATATTAAATGTACTATGTCTTAAACTTCTACAGCTAGCTCTCCTCTTCCGCATTCTGACTATAATTTTGATTCATAGACTGAAAGAGCTTTCCTGCTTTTTAACTCCTAGTTGATTTCTTAGCTTTGAGTGAATAATGCCAAATAAGGAAAATATTCTCTGTGCCTGCAAAGGAAGCTTTTCCTGTGAAAAGTTGGCTTAGCAACTGAAGGAACTGTTTCAAGGTACCTGGTTTATAATTTCCACCAGTTCAAGGGAATGATTTTATTCACGACATCATTGGTAAACATGTAGTCTGACTCTAAATTACATCCCTTTATCGAAAATAAAATCCTTCTTCAAAAGATCCTGTACTCAAAAAATGATGAGTACAGGTTCTTTCGAAAAAGTGTTTTATTTTCAATTGATCCCTGCCTAAACAGCCATTTTTCTTTTGAAAAGCCCCATTTTGAAAAAAAACTGCAGCTGCCATTATGCAAATGAAGTGCGGGAAATTTAAATCCAGGCTTCATTTGCAATGTTGATACATCTAATTTACATCCCTCTTTCGATTAAAGGAAAGTAGTTTAGATGTTCCCGTACTGATTAAATAGTTTTGCTCCAACCCTGAAGTTTATGATGCCTTGCAGAGTTGAGTGATTTTGAAATGCCTATGCCATGACAGCAGCAGCATTTTTAGAAGTTAGATATCTACCTTTTTATTTGGGGCTAAGAATGCTCACAAGAAAATGAGGTGGAGGTAGTGTTTGATTCATTCTCTTCTTTATTGACTGCATTTTAACTTTCGGGTGAGGTATTTCTTTCATCAGCGTCATTTGAAAACCAAGTTAGTGAGGTGCAGGAACCGAATGCCTCACAGATGGTGGCACCGTGGTCGGCCCTGTTATTGGAGGCACCTTCATCATTGGTGCCAATGACTGCAATGCCAATCATGATGGCATTACTAAGACAGCAGGCTATGTACTTAGCAAAATGGAAACAGTTGCTAAGTGTCATCACATGGGCCTCTAGCCCCAGGTGACCTTCAAATCTGTAGTCTTAGTTTTAGATTACCACCTCCAGCTAAAGCAACAAGAGCTGGCAGTCTCCTCCATAAGGGTTCATCTGACTGCCATTTCTGCATTTCGCACATTACACCTGGCCACTTAAGGAAAGCAAAATCTAAATTATTTAAGTTTTGGAGGCTTCAAATTCGTTTCTCGGGCGTTGCCATTTCTAACTCCCTAATCTCTGAACTTCATAAATTTCACTTTGTGTATCTTCTGTTTCTGTCTCAAGTGCATCCAGGCCTACAGCTATCCCTCTGAAACTATTTTTTAATACTGGTACATGTGGAATGTCATCCCTGATACTGTGTGTCACACAATCAGCCTCCCTTTAAATGCCTTTTAGTCCCAATCCCTCCCATAATCATTCTTTAACTCTTTTAGAAATTAAAATCATGCTGGGTACTGATACCACCTAAGCAACTCCATAACATTTTGCACAATCCCTTTTCTATTCTGTGTATCTTGCTTTCCTAATATTGCTTCTCTATGTATTCTTGCTTTCAGGCAGGCAGTTTGTTCAAGATTTATGGGCTACAGGTGGTATCTTATTCTGAAAATATTTAGCACGTTTCTGACACGGGATAAGCGTCAGTAACTTACTGTGTTATAGAAGGTCCTTTCTGGGGTCCTTCATAGAATTCTGGTATGTCTGGTATCTTGAACTATTTTACTTTGGTAGACATCCCTTTATATTTTTGAATTTCAGAAATGGAGAGCCATAGCATGGACTCAGCAAATAAACATTACTTTCAGATCATTTGTGTTGCATATATTTAATTTCCCTTTGTATATATTAAGACATGTATAGCCACATTCCTGTCCAGATACATGATTACATTTTTGATAAATTATACTAATTCGTGAGTGTGAAAAACTTCAAGAGAGTTCTATTTTTTTTTTTTAATCAGGTGGAAAACTTCACAGTATCTTTCTCAGATGGCAGAGTATTGTGTTATTTGATTCACCACTATCATCCATGTTATGTGCCTTTGGAAGCTGTATCCCAACGTACCACTCAAACAGTAGAATGTACAAAAGCTGGTACAGTAGCACTAAATTCTTCTTCTGAATCTGATACATCTCTGAATATATTGGATGGAACATTTGACCAAAGTAAGTCATTCTTTAATATAACATTAAGTTAAAAATAATCTACACCTGATTAAAAAACATGATATTTTTCTTTCTGTTGTAAAGCTATAACTACCTCAGTCCTCTATAAGGAACTTCTGGAAAATGAAAAGAGAAATTTCCAGGTGATTAATACTGCCGTTTCTGACCTTGGTGGAATACCAGCTATGATTCATCATTCAGATATGTCAAATACAATTCCTGATGAGAAGGTGAAAGAGGTTTTTTTTTATATTACATATTAACTGCCATAATCTCCTAGACAATTCCAATTCAGTGGTGTGTTTTGTTTTTGTGTTTCTTTAGGTTGTTATTACCTATGTGTCGTTTCTGTGTTCACGGCTTCTAGATCTTCGAAAAGAGACGCGAGCTGCTCGGCTAATTCAGTCGGTTTGGAGGAAATACAGACTGAAAGCAAAGCTAAAACGCCATCAGGTATTTTATCAAGGACCTCATACTTTTGTTTAGTAGTAGTGATCACTCTTTGTGGCATGTGGCAAAAGTGGCAGAATTTCACAACGCTTTACCACCGCATGTGTAGCATAACATTTTTCTTTGAGTAGTGTCCCTGTGGGTGCTCCACTGTAAACAACCTTATTTCCCCATGGTACCCAAAGAACTTTGATAGCCGTGTCTGTTATGCTGTCTCTCCTGTACCACCTCTAGCACGATGCACCCACAGCATGTCTCTTGGTTAGCTATATGCTGGGCCAAACAGATGATTTACTCCCCAATCCTGCCATAGATCACTCATGTCTCAGTACCAGCCTCAGTGTCACAAGCCACAAAGAGAAAAAAGGGTAAATTTCTTAAACAGAAACCATCTGGCCTACAATCTTCTCCCCAGGCCTCTGTCTAAATGTGGCTTTTGGCAGGTAGGGCGAAGCATGGACAATGCCCCCCAACTGACAGCTGAGGATTGTTCCACACCAATTTAGTCACTGGTTGGCAGCGTTATGCGTTGCCCAGAAAAGCATAATATCCACTTGATGGGTCCTAAAAATCCAAACTGGGTGTTCCATTCATTTTACCTCTATCCCCTACACAACATTTTTCATTGTCCTTCAGGAGGCACCCTTCCCATGAGTGTTTAGTATGACGTCAGGGAGATCGCCTCCTCCAGTTAAGAGCCATGAACTAGTATCTACCAGGCATGGGGTTTTATGCTCGTTATTTCTTAAAACCCACAAGGAGGGGAAGATGGAGATCTATATTAGACCTCAGCACTCTCAGCAAGTTTGTCAAGGCTCAAAAATTCAAAACGGTCACCTTATCGACAGTCATTCCAGAACTGGAACAGTGAGAATAGATTTCAGGCCTCAACCTCTAAGACTCCTATTTTTCACATCTTAATTGACTCTGGGACACGACCGCTGCCAATACTGAGTGCTCCCTTTCAGGCTATCATTGGCCCCAAGAGTATTTTCCAAGGTTTTTTGAGTGGTAGCCACTCATTTATGGTTTCTGGGGATAATGATTTACTCATTTACTTGGATGATTGTCTCCTCAGAACCTGATCTCTCCAAGAGGCTCCCCAACTCACCAACACTGATACATTTGTTTACTGAACAGAATTACAGATCAACACCCAGAAGTCAACCCTGACCTCAGTGTGTTATCTCTTATCCTTAGTCATGATCATAAATACATTCAAAGAAGCCCACCAATTACTGACATACTTTGCCTCCAACTGTTGGAGCAAGTGGCAGTGGACATAGTAGTGACAGGTGTCACAAAGGGATGTCTCCAAATGTGGTTCAGTTCAGTTTACAGGGTGAACAAGGGCAGGTTGGAGAAACCCTGTTACTTCCCCATCGAGACCCGCCCCCCCACCCAAGGATCAAAAACTCCTTAGACTGGTGGAAGGACCCAGGCAATTTTTTTTTCCCAAAGGATCCCCTTGTCACAAACATGACTGTTATTCCTTACCACTCCATAGGGTGGCCTTCTTACACAATGCAATTTGTCATTAATGGAGATACACTGTCTGAGAGCTGTCAGCAATGCTTGCTTCCATTCCTCCCACTGATCACATGATCACACACAAAGAGTCTAACGGGCAACATAGCCTCATCAATCAACAGGGGAATAACCAGGTTGCCCTTGCACCAATTCCATAAGTTCTTCTTCGAGTGGTTGCTCATGTCCATTCAAAGTAGGTGTATGCACCGTGTGCACTGTGTCTTCCGGAGCGTTTTCCCTAGCGGCACCTGTAGCGCCAGCAGGGCGCCCCCTGGAGTGGCGCTGCCATGGCGGGGCATAAGTACCCCTGCCGGCGCTGCCCCACTTCAGTTCCTTCTTACCGCCGTGACGGTCGTTGGAGCGTCTCTATCTCTCTCTAGTCAGTTAATGGTTCCCATTCTTCTACTTGGAATGCCAGGGCCGCAGGGCTTTAAGGCGTGCGCGGACTGCGGAAAATTTATGCCCAAAGGCGACCCACACAACAGTTGCCTAAAGTGCCTGGGTGAGTCCCATCTCGCAGTTGCTTACAAGATCTGTAAGTCTTTTAAGCCTCGCACCAGGAGGGAAAGTGTTTCCCGTTTGAAACTTCTCCTCATGGAGACAGCACTGCTGCCGGGGCCGCCGGGCCATCCTACGGTGCGTAGCGCACCGGCATCTACGCGTGATGCTCTTCACCGGCACCGTGAGTCTGCGTCGAGATCCCGGCACCGGTCTCATTCTCCACCATCTAAGAAGAGGAAGAAGTCTGGCGGTAAGCCAGAAAAGAATACCTCGGTCGGGTACCACGGTGACAGCTCACCAGTGCACACATCCGCTGCGATGCGCCACAGTCAGCGAGAAGGTCTGGATAGTCCAGGGCGCCTGCCTTCTCAACACCCGTCCACGCCGGACACGTTTGAAGCGGTGCAGGACCTTATCAGCCTCACCACCTCCCCTTCGTCGTCGGTTGAAGTGGAAGGGTCGAGGTCGCCTTCACCAGGAGGTTGAGTTGGCTATGGCTTCGCCGCTGCATGGCCCGGGTCAGCATGCTAGGGCGACTTATGCGTTGGGACCATCTCATGTAGGATCAGTACCGATCGCAGCCACAACATGGCAATTTTCGGCACCGAGTTGCCAGTTGAGTCCCTTGCCAGAACCTCGTTCTGCGGCACTGGTACCGCATGTGGCGTCTACTGCGGCACCGCTCTCCTCCACGACATTGAGCTTCCTGGAACCAGTGTCTGTCTCCATGCCGCCACAAGCACCGGCACCGACCACGCTGTATCAGGTACTGGTCCTGGGTCCCCTGGTACTGTGTACGCAATGGATGTCTCTTCTGGCACCGGGCCTAGTCACCCCAGTGCCGTGGCTATCGACACTGTTCCTGCCGGTGCTGAGCCTGGACACTTTGGTGCCACAGTCAGTGGCGCCAAGTTTCCCGGCACCAGGCCCGAACACCCTGATGTCGCAACTGCTGGGGGCCACCCTTCCAGCACCGGGCCCTGGCACCCCGGTGCCACGACCGGCAGCGTCCACTCTCCCAGCACCGGGCCTAGGCACTCCGGTGCTGCAGCTGCTGGCGACCTCTCTCCCGGCACCGGGCCTGGGCACCCCCGTGCCGCAACTGCTGGCGAC
>JANRFK010004893.1:17283215-17294170 GCA_030068395.1 Apalone spinifera | reverse complement strand
CCCCCCCCCCCCCCCCCCCCCGGCCTCATTTTCCAAGCTGTCTAGTGCAGGTTATTTGTCGGCTCACAAAAATCCCCAACCACCTGCTCAGTCACCGATTTTTTTCCCTCAATACAGACTTTTCTGGGCAATCATTCAGGGGACATGCATGAGACAGGCCCAACTGATGATCAGGAAGTTCCTCTTACTCTGGTGTCTTTATCCATTTCATCCTCAGAGGAGGTGTGGCAAAAGAATTCACCTCAGGGCTGCCTTCTATCTGCCATAGGGCCCACCATTAATCAGCCACATAGTGCACTTGAAGCGAAGGAAGCAACTATCAGTTTGCAGTGCTTTTCCTTGGCATCTTCCCAGCCTCTCGTGTGTTCACAAAGTTCATGGTGGTGCTGGCTGCATTTCTCCACAAGAGGAGGAGGTAGAGGTATATTCTTACCTCATCAATTGGCTACTGAGAGGCTGCTCCAAAGAGCAAATAGATGCATGTTCACCACATCAGAAGCACTTTCCAGAGGTCGGGAACTCTTTTCAACCTGGAGAAGTTCATGCTTGTCTCTTCTTCCCCCCCCCCCCCCCCAAATAAGAGTCCATAGGAGCAATCCTCAACTGCTTAACAGGTTGGATGTGTTGGACCTTGGGTGGGGGAGCCCATCTAGTTAATTTCTGGATCCAAGGGATGTGGACTCCAGAGGATCCAAAGATCCGCATAAATGTCAAAGAGCTCAAAGGAGTTTGGTTGGTCTGTGCGGTCTTCCTGTCTCAGTTATTGTGCAAGATGGTGGAAGGGCCTCACACATAGTATGGCCTCCATGTTTTACATCAACTGATGGGGGTGGGGGGGGGGGGGGGCTCCTTTGCTCTATGCCAGGAAGTGCTTAATCTCTGGGACTTTTGCATTAGTTATGATGTGTTGTGAGCAGGACACGAGAAGTCATTCTTCCGCTCTACACTGCGCTGGTTAGCCCTCGGTTGGAGTACTGTGTCCAGTTCTGGGCACCGCGTTTCAAGAAAGATGTGGAGAAATTGGAGAGGGTCCAGAGAAGAGCAACAAGAAAGATTAAAGGTCTAGAGAACATGACCTATGAAGGAAGGCTGAAAGAATTGGGTTTGTTTAGTTTAGAAAAGAGAAGATTGAGGGGGGACATGATAGCAGTTTTCAGGTATCTAAAAGGATGTCATAAGGAGGAGGGAGAAAACTTGTTCATCTTGGCCTCTGAGGATAGGACAAGAAGCAATGGGCTTAAACAACAGCAAGGGAGGTTTAGGTTGATCATTAGGAAAAAGTTCCTAACTGTCAGGGTAGTCAAACACTGGAATAAATTGCCCAGGGAGGTTGTGGAATCTCCATCTCTGGAGATATTTAAGAGTAGGTTAGATAGACATCTATGAAGGATGGTCTAGGCAGTATTTGGTCCTGCCATAAGGGCAGGACACTGGACTCGATGACCTCTCAAGGTCCCTTCCAGTCCTAGTATTCTATGATTCTATGTCCATTTAGAGGCCAGCCTTCTTCTGGGAGTTGACAATGTTCTGGCAGATCGCCTCAGCAGGCACTTCTCGTCCAACTACAAGTAGTTGTTCCATCCAGATGTGGAGTCTTGCCATTGTGGACCAATTTGTCACCAAGCAAAACAGAGCCAGCAATTTTGCTCTCTGGGAGAGATGGAACAGAACACCCTCTCAGATGTATTCCTCATGCCATGGGCTGGAGTCCTTTTGTACTCCTTCCCACCAATTCACTTCATCAGTCGGGTCTTGCATCAGATCAAATGAGACAAAGCTCTCATGATCCTGGTTGAGCTGGTGAGGCTTTGTCAATGCTGGTTTGACACGCTCATGAACATGGCACCCTACTCACCCAGGACCCTGCTGTAGCATCTGGACATGCTGTTGCGGGATCACAGTTGACTTTGCATCCCAGCTGAGCTACAGTCAACACAGCCTTGAACTTCTACTTTCTGCCATGGATACTGCTTTGAGCGGAATGGACATGAGCAAGCACTTTGAAGAAAAGACTGTTACCTTTTTGTAATTGGTATTTGAGATGGTTTTTTATGTCCATTCCACGTCCCATCAGTTTCTTCTTGCCAGAAACTCTGACAGCAGGGAAGAATGAAGGTACGGTGCACACGGCACCCCTTATACCATGCCATGGAGGTGCCACTCCAGGGGTTTCTAGGACTGCTCTCCTAAGGGTACTACTGAGGGGAAAAACTTCCAGCACCAGTGCATGTGGTGAGTACACACACCTATTGTGGAATGGACATGAGGAACCAAAGGGAAAGTGGGTCGGCAGGGTCACATATTGAGTGCCACTCCAAGGGGCTCCCCAGCTGTCATCATTGGAGCTGCTAAAGAAAAATGTTTCTGATATCCATGCACATGGTATGCACACACCTAATTGGAGTGGATGTGAACAACACCCCTCAAAGAACAAGTTATGGGAAATTGAGAAACTTTTTTTTTCTTCTTAGGAATGCGTTGCTCATGTCCATTCTATCACCCACCCTCTTTCTTCATTGTTGGTGTTTCTGGTTTAAAAAAAAAACACAAAAAACTGAGGGATGGGGAAGCTTATGATCTCCTAATATTGCACTATATGGGCACCACTACAGAGGGTGCCAGTCCTCTATGGACATTGCTGAGGGGGTGGGGGGAACTTCTTGCATGCATGTGGTGAGCACACACACCTAATGTGGAATGGGCAGGAGCAAAACATTTCTAACACAGTTACAGGGCAAGTAAGAGTCTTACCTTAACCTAAATGTTGTTGTCCTTTTTGCAAGAAAACACTGGGACTTCGTTAATTCTCAGTTTACTGCTTATCAGTTTGAAAGGGAATCTTATCTGTTTCATAGATTGACCCTTTGGCACAGAATTGGTATTTAAAAAGAAATAACCTTAATGTATTCTGTATTTGTGGTCATGAGAAGTTTTGGGCAGTCTGTGGATAGAGTTGGAGTGAATATATTGAAAACAATATATCAATAAGCCATTAAGTGAAAAATAATGTTGAAAGCAGCAACCTTAATCCTTGGGATTTTTTTTTTTGTTCATTTTTTTTCTTCACTTCAATAGGAAGTGTAACTAGCTCTTGGGCTATAACTTGCAAGCAAACTTGAATATTCATATAATCTCAGTTTAATCCATAAATTAATCATTCTGGGTTTTTTGCAGACTAACTGGAGGAGATTTTCTTCTAGAAAAAGATATCTTCAGCTAAGATACTACGTTATCCTTGTGCAAGCTAGGATAAGAATGTTGACTACTGCTGCTGCATATAAACGACTTATTTGGGCTACAGTTACAATTCAAAGACATTTCCGTGCTTCTCTGGTGGCAAAAGAAGAACGTAAAAGATATGAAACTTTAAAGTCTTCATCACTTGTCATTCAATCTGCATTTCGAAGATGGAAAAAACAGAAAATTCAACGGAAAATTGAAGCTGCAATTTTGTTGCAAACTGCTTTCCGAAAATGGCAGGCCTCAAAATTAGTGAAGAGGGAGAGAGCTGCTGTTGTCATACAGTCTTGGTATAGGATGCATCGAGATTTGAAGCAGTATTTATGTGTTAAAAAAAGTGTTATCCAGATTCAAGCCTGGTTTAGATGTGTTCAGGCTAAACATGTTTATGAGAAAAAAAGGGAATGCATATTGATGATTCAAAAATATTACAGAGCTTATCGACTAGGAAAAGTTCAAAGAGAAAACTACTTGAAAAAACGTGAAGCAGTTATAGCCCTCCAAGCAGCTTTTAGAGGCAGGAAAGCTCGTCTGTTATACAAGCAAATAAAAGCAGCCTGTGTTGTTCAATCATTTTGGAGAATGAGACAAGAGAAGCAAAAATTTTTTCTCATGAAGCAGTCTGTTGTTATATTACAATCACATGTGAGAAAATATCAACAACTAAAAAGATACAAAGAAACTAAAAATGCCATTTGCGTTATTCAAACTCAATACCGAGCGTATGTTGCTTATAAAAATGCTGCCTCTTCGTTCCAGAAAATATGCCTTGCTGCTGTTGTGCTGCAATCTGCCTACAGAAGAATGAAAGCTAGGAAAGAGGCCCGCATACTGAGATCTGTGGTGAAAATTCAGTCAAGTTATCGTGCTTATGTTGCCCGGAAAAGATTTGAACATTTAAAATCTGCTGCAGTGAAGATTCAGGCTTTTATAAAAATGATACAAGCACGCAAACATTATCATGCTTTAAGGCAGGCAGTACTCTATGTTCAGCGAAGATACCGCTCCCAAAAATACATCCTTCAACTTAAAGAAGAACATAGGAAATTGAAGGGCGCTTGTGTCAAAGTTCAAGCAGTAGTACGAGGACATCTGATCAGAAAACAATTACAAAGATGGAGAGAGGCGGCAACCTTGCTCCAGGCTTACTACAGAATGAAAAGGGATAGGCAATGCTATTTGAGGATATATAGTGCTACTATTACCATTCAGAATCGATATTGTGCATACCAAGAGCAAGTCCGTCAGAGACAGAAGTTCTTGAAAGTCAAAAAGGCAGCTGTCTGCTTGCAAGCAGCCTACAGAGGTTATAGAGTACGCAAAATGCTTAAACTTCAGTATACAGCCGCTGTTAAAATTCAGACAGCTTTTAGAGCTCATTCTGCAAGAATGAAATATCAAGCAATGATTCAGGCCTCTGTTATGATTCAGAGGTGGTACAGAGCCTACAGAATTGGTTACAAAGTGAGATTGAGCTTCTTAGAAAGAAGAACAGCTGTGATTTCTCTTCAAGCAGCTCTTCGTGGCTGGCAAGTACGAAAACAGGTTCAAAGGCAACATGCTGCTGCTGTTACAATACAGAATGTCTTTAGAAAGTTCCAGGCTCAAAGATTAAGGCTTATAAACAATGCTGTGCTAACTATCCAGCGGCATTATAGAGCCAGTGTTGTAGGTAGAAAACAGCGGCAAGAATATATAAAACTACGTAACTGTATTGTACATCTCCAGGCAGTTTGGAGAGGAAGAACTGTGAGAAAACAAATTCAGAGAGCGCATCATTTTGCAGTAATCATACAATCGTTTTACAGAATGCATGCAAATCAATCAAAGCTGAAAACTTTGAGACAAGCTGTCATAGTGATTCAGAGACATTACAGAGCTTACTGTATGATGAAGGAACAACGTACACTTTATCGAAAAAGAAGAGCAGCTGTCTTAGTCTTACAAGCTGCTTTCCGTGGGATGAGAGTGAGGAAACAATTACGGGAACTCAATAAAGCTGCTATTATTATACAATCAACCTACAAATCCTACGTAGTAAAAACAAAATATGCAGCACTTAAAGCTATGACTGTTATGGTTCAAAGGCGGTATCGTGCAGTTGTTCAAGCTAACTATCAAAGGCAGGAATATCTGTCTTTAAGGAATGCAGTTATTAAAATTCAGACTGTTTATAGAGGCATAAAAGTAAGACGACAAATTCACTGTATGCATCAAGCAGCTATTTCAATTCAAGCCATGTTTAAGATGCATCGTATAAACATTAGATATCGTGCAGTGAAATTGGCAGCAACTGTAATTCAAATTAGATACAGAGCATTTTGTCACGGGAGAGTAGAACGTAAAAAATACCTACAGCTACGGAGATCATCCCTTGTCCTTCAGTCTGCCTATAGAGGCATGAAAGTTCGAAGAAAGGTAAGAATTCTGCATCAGTCTGCCATGGTAATACAGTCATACTATCGAATGCACAGACAACAAAAATATTTTAAAAAGTTATCCATGGTAACAAAACAGATACAGCAGTGGTATCGTGCTTGCAAAGACCGAGATGCTCAAGTACACAAATACAAGATTTTGAAGAGAGCCATACTCTGTATCCAGGCTATATTTCGTGGCATGAAAACAAGGAGACATTTGAAAATGATGCATATAGCTGCAGCCCTTCTTCAAAGGAGAATTAGGACCTTTCTTGAAAGGAAAAAATACATTTGTCTTAGGGCAGCTGCTATTATGGTTCAGAGAAAATACAGAGCAACAGCACTTGCAAAGCAACAGCGCCAAGAATATCTTCATCTCCGGAAGGCTGTTGTTACCATACAGTCTGCTTATAGAGGCTTTGTGGTAAGGAAGAAGATGCAACAGATGCACAGGGCTGCCACAGTTATTCAAGCCACTTTAAGAATGTATAGAATATATATTTCCTATCAATCTGTCAAATTTGCTTCAATAACTATACAACAACATTACCGCGCTTACAAGAAGAGAAAACATATGAGAGAAAAGTACTTAAAACAGTGCAACTCTGCTTTAGTTCTTCAGGCTGCCTATAGAGGAATAAAAACAAGACAGCTCCTGAAGAAAAAACATAATGCTGCAGCTATAATACAAAGTAATTATCGAATGTATAAACAAAGTTGTTACTACAAAAAAGTACAGTGGGCAACCCAAGTAATACAAAAAAGATACAGAGCAAGTAAGATGCGAAGACTTGCAGTACAGCAGTACTCTTCAATGAAGAAAGCAGCAACTTGCGTTCAGAGAGCTTTTCGAGAGATGAAGGCAAGAAAAAAACATCAAGAAATGTGCCAAGCTGCTATTGTTCTTCAGACGCATTTTAAAACATTTAAAGAACGACGAAGGTATCTTTCCCTTAAAGCTGCTGCTGTTGTCCTTCAGAGAAGATACAGAGCTTTAATTTTGGTAAGACGGCACACTCAGGAATACTATTCTTTTCAAAGAGCTGTTGTTCTTATACAGTCTCTGTACAGGGGTATTCAAACAAGAAGAAACATTCAGCATATGCATTTGGCTGCCAGAACAATCCAGTCAGCATTTAGAATGCGTAAGATGAAAATTTCCTACCAGAGAATGAGAATTGCAGTTGTCGTCATACAGAATTATTACAGATCTTATGTTAAAGGAAAAGTTCAACGGAGTATATATCTGAGACTTCTGAAATCGGTGTTGGTCATTCAGGCGGCTTATAGAGGCATGAAAGCACGACAAGAACTGAAAATAATGCATGCATCAGCAACTGTAATACAGTCTCTTTATCGTATGCACACACAGCATAATCATTATAGAAAGCTACACTGGGCAGTCAGAGTTGTACAGCAAAGATTCAGAGCTAACAGGGCAAGAGAAGCTGAAGTAAAAAACTATGCCAAAATTAAAAAGGCTGCCATTTGCCTTCAGTCTGCTTTTCATGCAAAAAAAGCAAGGCAGTTGGCTACAACTATACAAGCTGCACTATGTATTCAGTCAGTCTTAAAGATGCACTTAGACAGGACACTTTTTCTTAAGAAGAAGACAGCAGCAGTAGCTATTCAGTCAGCCTTCCGATGCCACAGAATAAGGACTCGTTATAAAGCAGTTCGAGATTCAACTGTTGCAATTCAGCAGTGGTATAGAGCTTGTCGAATGGCTCGTCTACAGAAAGCTGAATATTCTAATCAAAGGCAGGCCATAATAATAATTCAGTCTGCTTATCGTGGAACAGTAGCAAGAAAAATGGCAAAGCAAAAACGTTCTGCAAGAAAGATTCAGTCTTTCCTTCACATGGCTGTGCATCGTAGAAAATTTGTTCGACTCAGAACAGCAGCTGTTACATTACAGACTTACTACTTGATGTATAAAACCAAATTACAGTACATGAAGTATAGAAAAGCAGTGTTTGTATTACAGCAACACTACAGATCACATTTAGCTATGAAATACCAAAGAAGAGTTTACTTAAAAACCCAGAAGAGCATTATAATAATACAGTCTAGAATCAGGGGATTCATGGAGCGGAGGAGGCTTCAGAAAATTAAACAAAACACAGTGAAAATTCAGGTACATTTGAAAAGTCAGCATGTGTTGTGGTGTTGTATAAATCCTTGGTTAAGACTGTAACATCTGATGACAGAAACTGGAATAAGTTACTGTGTTTAAAAACAAGACCAGAAGTACTATTATAGATGCTAGTATGCGATAGGTTTATGAAGCACAACTGATGGAATCACAGTCAGCACAGATGAATTTGTTATACTCTGAAAGATTACTTTAAAAATGGCATTGTTAGTTATCTTCCACATCCAAGATGATTATTTTACAAGTAATACTCTTCCAAAATTCTAAGCCCTACAAATTTACCTTTAGGGCTGTGAAGGTAATATTTGGAGTTTGTTTCCTGATTTTTGCAAGAAGCAGAGATTCTGTAGGTTAAACTATTACCTTACCATTAAACCTTACCATTGTACATTTCCTTCCCCTGCACGCCCCAGAAAGGGAAGATTGGGTTTTTAGGGTTTCTTATAATGCTCCAGATTTTTTTGTCTGGGAGAAGGGAGAAACCTTCCAGTGTATTTTTCAATAGCTACTGCCCTTGAGAGTGTTTCAGTAGCTAGCTGCCTGAGCTATTTGATCCTTAGTCCCAAATTCCAAAAATGTATATGCAGAAATAATTTGATTGGCCACTTATAAAAAGTGAAATAATTGAGCAGAGTCTCAGTTTTTGGTAAAAGCAGAAGGAAAAGTACGGTACAAGTGACAATGCCAAGATTTACCATGGACTTAGTCAAAGACAACAATACCTTCATTACAATTTTCGTACTCTCTCAATACAGAAGAGCTACAAACACAGCTTTAAATCGAAACAGTTTATTAGGTTTCAGGTTGTTCTAGGATTAACTTTAAAATCTGTAACTTTTATCTTTAATCCTGGGATTTTTTTTTCCTCCTGCTGAAATTTGTCAGTAGAGGTATGTGTAGAACTCCCCATTTTATACTTTCTCTTCTTGCTGTGTGCAGGAAAAACTGCTTATATACAAAGTGCTATCAAAGGTACACAATAAAGAAACTGACCATTTCCCCCCCTTCTCTAATACTCTGTGTGTGACTTAAAACTATAAAACTTTTAAAAGACCATCGGGCAGAAGTGATTAGCTTTTTGTGGGATGGGGAGTTATCCTAGTTTGTCCCATTAAATAGAAAATTAACTGCTTCTTTGTGTTTTGTTTGATAGGCTTTATTTAGGGGTTTTAAAGCCAGGCAGTTGGCTGGTAAAATAAGAGCTGCACGAACAATTCAAGCCTGGTTCAGAAGATACAGAGCACGAAAGGAATATACAGCTGTGGTAAAAGCTACTTGTGTCATTCAAGGTTATTTCAAAACTCGACGGCAGAGGACCTGGTAATATACTATTGTTGTGTGACACACACAATCTTTTAATTAAGCACTTGTTTTATAATTTAGTACTGCTTTGTATTTTGGCAAATCTTGGTGGTTTCTTAGGCTCTTGATTCTTCAAAGATGCAATAATATGAGTAATGCATTGATTCCTTGGGGCTAGTGTGAATAAAGTTAATCATGTTTAAGCCTTTGAGGGCTGGTGCTATGTATTCCGTGTGAGTATTTGTCTTGAGACAAAGATCTAAAACTTCTCTGGTCACGTTTTACTCCAATATTTCATGTTTCTGTTGACTTTAGTCCGCTTTTAAGGCTCAAGACTAGTGTTCCATTTACACCCATGTGTAAAGGTTTAAAAAAAAGTTATGGATTTGATAACTTTAAAACGAATTGCACTTGTCTTGCTTATCTGCTACTGATAGCAAGAAATAAATGCAACTAAAACATTCTCATATTTAAAACTCAAATTTTTTTAGAAAAACTAAAATGTTCATTTGGATTAGGTTTTTAAAAATGAAGGCCTGTACAGTTACTATTCAGAGAAGATGGAGAGAGACTCTTATTGCAAGAGAAATTCTGCTACAATTCCTAGCAACCAAGCAAGCTGCAATTAAGATTCAATCAAGTTACCGAAGATACAGCACTAGGAAGCTGATTAAAAAGGTATTCACTTTTAAATTAATCTAAGACAGGGGTAGTGTTGAACGTTAAATATTTTCATTGTTTCCTAATCCTGCTTTCCTAACGTGGGAGCCAGCTCCATCCTTGCTGTAACCTGTGTTGGCTGTCCAGCCACTCCACAGGCAAATCCACATCCCATGGTCCACTCCAGAACCCACCACACCACCTACCTTCCTAATGCAGGAGTCAGCTCCATCTCTGGGGCAGCCTGGCTGCTCGCAGGATGGGCAGAACTTCAACCCAGGTGAATGCCCTTTCCCCTAGGCCATTCCAGAACCCATGCCACCTCCTTATCTTCAGAGGGTCCCTTATCCTGTGTTGGCTGTCCGGTCACTCCCTGGTGAGGGGGCATTAAACTTGTGTAATGTACTAAGCCAGTAATTTCTCTTTCTCTCTAAAAAGTGAGTCTGTTCATTGCCTTTCATAACTAGCTACTTTTACTCAAATTAATTTTTCCTAAAGAAAATGTTCTTGATTGGGATCTAGTTTAAAACTGTACTATATTCATAAGCAGGGCTCGCCAAGCCACGGCGAGCCCCGCTTGCCAGCCGCGAAGTTCTGCACGCTGCGCATGCGCAGACTGCGCTGCACATGCGCTGACCGCACTACGCGGCTGTGCCACGGGCGAGTAGATTACATTAATTGTTGAGCCCTGTTCATAAGGAACATTACATTAAAATGTTAAAGTTGAAAAGAGAAGTACTTAAGTCAGAAATTGACAAAGTGAAGTGTCCCATCAGCAAAGCTTTTTTGACTTTTTGAATAGTCCAATTGAAGTCAACAATGGAATATAGAAATCCTTCACTGTAGCTGTGTGCTTTACTTGTGATACTTTCTGTGTGTGTGTGTGTGTGTGTGTGTGTGTGTGTGTGTGTGTGTGAGAGAGAGAAAAGGTTTGTCACTAAAATATTTTTGAAGTAGGGGGGGGGTAAAACCAGAACTAACTTTGCATTGAGTTATGAATGACACCAGAGAAATACCAGCATTTTTTTTTCCTTTTTGAGTTCTTCCATTTCGCTAGAGGTTCAGGTTTCCTTTACTTTGTGAGAAAACAAAATCCTAGACTCTTAAATTATGCCAAATATAATATTTGACTAATCTACATTAACTAGCCAATTAGCCCATCATAAGACAGGATTTTC
>JANRFK010004893.1:17260776-17283115 GCA_030068395.1 Apalone spinifera | reverse complement strand
GGGCGGAAGGGTGATGTACACAGCTGGGGAGCGGGGCCATGTACGGCCCTGCCCCCCCCTTCCCCTCCCACCGTGGTGCTGAGTGCTGTGCCCCTCAGCCGGGCCCTGGCGGGGGAGCAAGCGGCGGTAAGCAGCCCAGCTGAGCAACGCAGAGCGCCACGGCGGAAGGAGAAGGGGGGGTGGGGCGCTGACGTACACGGCCGGGGGCGTGGCTGTGTACGTCAGCGTTACAGACTCTCAGACACTGGGTTACTATATATATGATAACAATGAAACCTGCATTTCAAATCAATGTAAAAATGGTCTGTTGCTGTTCTAGCCAAACTGCTTACAATAAAATCCATTGCCAACATTTTAAATTCCTTTAAGGAGGAAACTCCTTGTGAAAACTTCTGCTGCTATTATTTAATGCTGATTCTGTCTTATTGTGGTGAATTTAAATAAGAAATGTAGTGGCATCTTTATTTTATTTTTGGTCCTTGGCCACTTTTTCCATCTTACAATAGATTGTAACTTGATAAATATGAAAACCTATGAGAAGAGAAAGCGCACTTCACTACCTACACACAATTCATTTTCTAGAAGCAGCACGCTGCATGTTTGATTCAGGCAGCTTACCGAGGCTTCAAAGAAAGACACAAGTTTCTTCAACAAAAAGCTGCTGCTCTGGTCATCCAAAAACATATACAAGCGAGGCAAAAAGGAAGATGTGAATGCATAAAATATATCAAAACTAGAAAAGCGGCTATCAAACTGCAAGCATTTATTCGGGGGTGGTTAGTAAGAAAAAAGGTAATTGTCTTTTTAAGCAACATTGCTATTTGGATATTTAAAATATTTCAAGGACAATGATAATACTAATACAGGTTAAATTTGTCTAACAACTCCTAAATTTCATTTTTCTTCATTAAAACAAGAATGTTGATGTTTTTAATAGCATAATAATCTTTACATGGAATTTCTTTTTCCCCATTTGAAGTGATAGTGTCCTGGTACTGCTTACATTGTGGGTCTCAGATAATTTTAGAGATATTATCCAATCCTGGGCATAAAGTTTGATTAGAAGTTAGGCTACTTAGTTAATTATGATTACAGTGAAAAAGTCTGGCTTCAGAGGTTACAATAACCCCAGCTGCGTTCTGTGTGTCTACATTTCTGAGTTTTAGTGCCATAGATTATGATTGTAGCAAAGACTCCTGACTGTTTTTCTTTTTGCAGATTTTAGACCAGAAACGGAAGATGCAGCTCCTTTGTTTTTCAGCTGCTGCGTATCACCATCTCTCTGCTATTAAAATTCAGAGAGCATTAAGAATTCATCTTCTATTGAAACGTGTACAAATGCAGATTCCGTCTGTCCTATGTATTCAGGTTAGCATTATGGGGAGGAAGTAGCTATTTCACACTATTCCTTTCTCTTCAGTGCAAGGTTGTTGTAGTGGTATCACCCACTGTCACCATTCTCCCCATTGTGGATGTTGATGCCATCCCCCCCACGCTGTAGTCCTGTCAGAGACCCTGACTAGAAACCAGAATCCTGACCCCTCTCTTCTTTATGCTGGTGGGAAGAGAGACAAGCTTCATGAAACAAGGAGTCACAAGGTGCAATGAGACACGGAGTCCGATCCCCTAAATATGTAATGGGACCAATGTGCAAGCCAACCCCAATTAGTTTACAGGGACCTCATTTGGACATTTACTAATGCAGTGGTACTCAGCTATTTTATGTCAAAGTCCAGACTCCAGAGAAAATAATACAAAAATAATAACCGTATTGATAAGTAAATAAGATTTCATGATCTGTTCATAAGTGTCTGGTTGTCCAGGTTTGGTCTGTGGTCTGCCAGTTGACTATCTGTTCTAACCTAACTGATCACACAAGGAGCTGCTTAGCTGAAACAACTAAATTAACCTCCCAAAGTAAGACTCGGGATGCTGAATGGAAGGTGAAAACATGCCAGAACTGGAAAATTTGCTATATAGCAAAACATCTTTCCAGACCCCAACTTAGCCCTCATCCTCAAAGGAGATGCTGAAACTAAGGATAGGGCTAGAAACCTCTCTCCCCATCCACCTCTGACAAATGAGGGTTGATCACCCAACCTCATTACTTCAGCCACAGTCTAATGGCACATCTGCCCCCTCACCAAGCATTTCTTTAGATGCTCCCAGCCCCTTCAAAGCCACACCTTTGCTTGTATAGTTTTGGTTTCTGGCTTTGCATCGATTACATCCACAATACATTCAGATTTTAGTTCTTACTCTATCAGCTTTGAAGTTACAAGAAGTGCATGCATGCACATGTTTTGGTATTAGGCAAAGAAAGCAAGCTTAATTTGTCTTGTCTTTTAAAACCTCTCTTTTATCTTAAACAGCGGTGGTTTCGAGCAAGACTTCAACAAAGAAAAAATCTACAAGATCATCAGAAGGTCATTAAAATACAGAGATTGGTTAAAAGGTGGCTAAAACAGAGGAATGAGGCTGCAACCACAATCCAAAGAGCTGTACAAAAGTTCCTGTTCTACAAACACAAAAGGAAGCTGAAGAACGGAATAATTAAATTTCAGGTATAGTTCTTACAAAAGCCTGCTTCTATTTTATTACCACCCAAAGGTGTGTTTTTCAGAGCATAGGTTGGGTTGTTTGTTGGTTTTTTGAAAATGAATATTAGATTGTAAAACTAAATATCAATTAGCTGTCTAATAGTCGTGAAAGACACTGTGTTTGTATTTTTTTTAACTGGGAATCTAGCATTCAGAGGACTGAATACTAAATCTGATTATTAGTTTGTTTTAGATTTCTACAACTGAAATATTTTGAGATTAACATTTTATTAAACTCCTGTAAGGTTGATTGGAGATTCTAATGAAAATTATATCCTAGAGCCACTTTTACTTGTTAGACTTGCCTATTTATGAAATCTTTCTGCTATGTTTTCTCTTAGGCATTGTGGAGAGGTTATTCTTGGAGGAAGAAAAATGACACAGCAAAAACTAAAGCTTTACGACACAGTTTGGAAATAGCTAACAGAGAGAGCAAAGAAGAAAACAAGCTATGTAACAGAACTGCAGTTGCCATTGACTATCTTCTCAAGTACAAACATCTTTCTTATATTCTTGCAGCATTAAAACATCTAGGTTAGTAGTTTCTTTTTATAAATAAAAATTGGGCACTACCAAAACAACAGTGGAGTCCCAAACTTTTGAGAGGGGCCATATAATTATATTGACGCCTACAGTGCAACAGGGAAAAGTGATGAAATTAAAGGATTCAATAGTATGCAAAGCTATGTCCTTCTGAATAGAATATGGCACTGATAAGCTAACATAAGAACCATAACCTTCAGAATTTAGTCATTACTTTTCTACTCTAGTTCCTGGCTTTCCCTTGCCCAGCAGTACTACTTATGATATGTAAAGCATAAAGGGAGTTCTACTTACTGCATATCAAATGAAATGAAAAGTATTGCATACAGTGGATACCTTTGTCTTGCTAGAATGTTCAAGATCCTAGTTTTAAAAAATGGCTTGAAATTGATTTTATTTTTGTTGTAATATATTTGCTAAGCTTACTAAAGAACAATGTTACTATTTGCAAACAAGTTGATTTAGCATTCACGAATGAACCCTTTTTATTTTAGAGGTTGTTACCAGGCTGTCCCCTCTCTGTTGTGAAAATATGGCCCAGAGTGGAGCAGTCTTCACTATTTTTATTCTAATTCGGAGTTGCAACCGTAGTATTCCCTGTATGGATGTTATCAAATATTCAGTTCAAGTCCTCCTTAATGTTTCAAAGGTATTTCAGTGTTTTCTTTTGCTTATAAGTTTTTGGACTCTCTAATTTACAGATATTTACATTTATCCAAAGAGATTACCATGAACTTAATCTAATGTAATAACTGCTTGTTTTGGGGGCAAAATATTTTCTTGAATATAAAGCGAATTATTACATTATTTTGAACGATATCATCAAATTATTTTTGAAGGAAAACAATTTCATCCTGCAAAGTCATGTATAAATTTAAACATGGCTTTCAGTGAATTTAATGTATTCTAACTAAAATCTGAGTGGTGCAGGGTGTGCATGGTTGGAAAAAGTACCATCCTTTTATGTTGTGAAATTGTTAAACAGTTTTGTGCAGATAAGAGAATAATCATTGGCAGGGTATTGCATCCGGAAGTTCTGTTTGCTTTGGAATTAAAAAAAATTATACAAAACACATCAGGTTAAATGATGCTTTTCCAAATTTTCACCTTTTCATATCTACAGATGTGATAAAAATATTATTGAAAGCTAACTAAGCACAATGTTGGGTTGGAAATGAATTAGTTCTATTTATAGATCTAGCTTTTGGATAGAAATGTTTGTCAAACCAGCAAATTTTAGATTACTAACTTGAGTTTTGGCTAAAGAATACACATGTAATAGTCTACAGTTATGAAATAATCATTCATTTGTGATGCACTGAAATTAGTAAAAATGTTTAGGCATTCAAGTCTAGTAAATTTTGCTAAGTGGATATCTTCTATTTTAGTTAGAAAAATATCCATTTAGTTACAAAACATATATGTTAATCAAATGACTTTCAGTATTTTGTAGGTTTCCATTATTTTAAAAAAGGATGAAACTTTGGTTAGATAAGCTGCATTATAGTTGACTAAGTAATCTGAGAGCACAATATGTACCTCTGCTGTCTCAGATTCTAGGGGAAAAAAAAGACTTTATCATGAGGCAGGTAGGCACTGTACTTTACTGCCCAGAAATGAATTGTTTATCTGAACTGTAATCTGACACACAAGTATCACCCAGTTGACCTAAAAGAGAGTAGTCTTTATTTTCTTATAGCTTGAGAGAGCGCTTATTTTGAGATCTGTTTATAGCAGGTCTTTTATCTTCCTTTTCAGTATGAAAGAACTACTCAAGCAGTTTATGAAGTAGAAAACTCTGTCGATACATTACTGGACCTACTGCAGATGTACAGAGAAAAAGCTGGTGACAAAACTTCAGAGAAAGGAGGAAGCATTTTCACAAAAACGTGTTGTTTGTTGGCCATTCTCTTAAAAGATTCACAAAGAGCTTCTGTAAGTTTTAGTACTTCTTATTAGTAGTTTGTTATGGCTTCTTCCAGCTGGTTGCTATTGAATTATTCCGACTGCCCACTGAAATATTTGCCTTTATCTCTCTACCAATATATACATGACAGCTGCAATAGTGCTTCTTGCTGTAATATTGTAATAAGGTTGTTAGTTCACCTTGAATGTGGTGCATGATCTCTGAGTTATACAAGAGGGTCTTTTCACCCGTTTGTTACATCAATTATAGATGTATAAATTTCTGATAATCTACTTATGCTGCTTTTTCTTGGTGATAGTTTATAAATATTTTCTTTGCCTTTGCTCTCCATTTCAATCAATGTTCTCAAATTCTACTTGCCATACAGTAGGGTGGGGGTGGATTTGAGGTGGCTCTGTGTAAGCTGGCATGCATGGGGAGCCAGCTTGAAAGCCAACTTCCCGCGTGTACTGGTTCTTCTTCGAGTGGTTGCTCATGTCCATTCGAATCACGTGTGTGCACCGTGTCTTCCGGAGCGTTTTCCTTAGCGGTACCCGTAGTGCCAGCAGGGCACCCCCTGTAGTGGCGCTGCCATGGTGAAGCATAAGTAACCTTGCTGGCGCTCCCCCACCTCAGTTCCTTCTTACCTCCTGTGATGGTCGTTGGAGCGTGTGTCTCTGTTACAGTAGTTAATGGTTCCCATTCTCTTAGTGTTCTAGATAGTTGTAAATAGTAGATAGTTGGTAGCTTGTTTTTTCTTCTCCCCCTTCGGGGGTGAGTAATGCCAGGGCTGCAAGGCTTTAAGGCTTGCGCAGTATGCGCAAAATTTATGCCTAAGGAGAACCCTCACGATAGCTGTTTAAAGTGTTTGGGTGAGGGTCGCCTAGCGGACGCCTATAAGATCTGCAGGTCGTTCAAGCCGCGCACGAAAAGGGAGCGTGACTCCCGTTTGAAGCTTCTCCTCATACAGGCGGCTTTATAACCGGCACCGACTGGACACTCCACGGTGCGCAGTGCTCCAGCATCGACGCGCGATACTCTGTCCCGTGCGCGGGCTTCGGTACCGAGGGCTCAGCACCATTCTCTCCCCCTAGCACTGAAGAAACCCAAGACTTCGCGCGGTAGGTCACTGAGCTGGAAGTCCAGGTCAGGCCTACACCGTCGCGTCGAGTCCCCGGTGCAGGCGTCTTCGAGTGCCTCGGTGTGGTGCAAGCGAGCGGGACGACCTTCCAGTCCGGGTCAGCTACCCTCGCATCATCCTTCGACGCCGGACACTTATGAGGTGGCACAGGGCCTGATTAGCCTCACTACGGCCCCTCCGTCGTTGGTTGAGGTGGAGAGGTCGAGGTCTCCTACGCCAGTTGCTATGTTGGCACCAGTGTCTTCTCCACACCGGCTGGATTGACTGGCACCGGTCGCATACGCAGCGGGACCATCCCCTGTGGGACCAGTACCGCTTGCTTCTACCTCGGTGACTGTCTCGGCACAGGCCGCCAGGCCTCACCCGGCACTCGACTGGACTAGACCTCCCTCGGTGCTGGGACCTCTCCCAGAACTGGTCTTGGCTGCGCTGGTGCCGTATTACGCATCTACGGCTCCATCAGCGGCATCGACACCAAGCCTCTTTTCCGGGGTGCCTCTTCAGTCTTTGACACTGATGCAAGTTTCAGCACCGATGCACGTACAGGCACCAATGCACATACAGGCACCGCAGCAGGTACCAGCATCGGCCCTGTGGGCCATACCGGTACCGCCATCGCCAGTAACGCCAGTCTCTTTGAGGGCAGCCATTACGGCTCCAGCGCCTTCGGTCCTGCCTGCTGTGGTGTCCACGGGGGCAGCGTTGGGGGCGCCACCTGTGTCAGAGTTGGACTCGGGAGCTTTGCGTCCTCAACCGGCACCGTCCTCGGTACCGCAGTCATGCACCGTGACGGCGCCACACGTGGCCCAGAGGTCTGCCTTCCCGGCACCAACTCCAGCATGCCCTCACTGCACACACACGGGCAAGCCAGAATCTATGGCCAGGTTCGCTCCCCTGATGGTGGCAGGGCACTTGTCATCGGTGCCACCCTGGCCCGAGTCTGATTACTCGTCCGATTCTGATATGGGCTCTTTCAGGTCGGAGTCCTCGGGATTTTCGTCGCATTATAGATCCTGTTCGCAGAACCGGTGTGACCATTCGAACGTGCAACAGGCTTGGCCGCCTCAACCACAGTGGCGTCCAGTGTCTCCGGTCACCGAGCGGCCCCGTCGGCGAAACTGTCACGACCCCCTTCCTCTCCCCAGGGGACTGCGACTACCGATGCTGCTAGAGACCCACAGGCTTCAGTGCCAGAGCCGCTTCCACACGTGGTGCCGCCTGTCCAGCTGCCCCCTCAACCGGTCCCTACACTGGAGCCGGTGCTGACTCAGGAGCAGTCGTCATCCTCATCTCCTGATGAAGCTTTAGCAGATCCTGCACCGCCGTTGCCGACTATGGATGCTCGGTTGCATCAGGATATGCTCCTGCGTCTGGCCTCCAATCTGGGTGTCCCAGTGGAGCCAGTCATGGAGGACATGGATCCTATGATAGGCATTCTGTCCGGCGACGTGCCCGCCCGCTTGGCGTTGCACTCAACAAAACGGTGGCTAAGATCACTAACACTCTGTGGCAAACCCCGGCTTCCTTATCCCCTACCTTAAAGGGGGTTGAGAGGCGCTACTATGTCCCACAGTCGGGGCACGACCACCTTTATTTGCAACTTGTCCCAGGGTCCTTGGTCGTCCAAGCCGCGACCCAGAAGGAGAGACTTCCGCAGCCGGGGCCGTCCCCGAAGGCTAGGGAGCCCAAACGCCTTGACTTGATGGGACGTAAGGTATATGGCACCGGTGGGGTGCAGCTCTGCATCACTAACCAGCAAGCGATGCTGAGTAGTTATGCTTATAACACTTGGCAGGCGATGGATAATTTTAAGGAGAGGCTCCCTGCCGAGGCGCGTCAGGAGTTTTGGGCTATGACCACTGAGGGCAGAATGATCGCCCGTACAGCTCTTCAGGCTTTCCTGGACGCTGTTGACTCGGCAGCCCATACCATGGCGTCGGGCGTAGTTATGCGCTGTGATGCCTGGCTGCAGGTGTCTGGGATACCTTCGGACGTCCAGACTACTATTCAGGACCTGCCTTTTGATGGCAAGGCTCTGTTCTCGGAGCACACTGACTCCAGGCTCCATACGCTTAAGGGCACGAGGTCCACTCTGGTCCTTGGGAATCCACATGCCGGCTCCTCAACGTCGTCAGCTTCCCTACAGACAGCCGGGGAGAATGCAGTCCCAGGTCCCCTGTGGGGATTACTGGAGATGCCGCTCTTGTGCTCTGGGTGCGGCCTTGGCCTCAGCCTTGGCCAGAGGTCGTCATCGCCACCCAAGAGGAGACAACCCCCGTGAAGTTGGACAGGGCCCCCCTCAATGGTCTAAACACCCGTTTTGATGGTCCTATAGAGGGTTGCGCACCAGTTTTCGCCCCCCGGCCTCCTGTTGGGGCCAGGCTATCCCGTTTTGCCCACGCCTGGGCAGAAATCACCACCGACGTCTGGGTTCTGAGAATAGTCAGAGACGGCTATACTGTCCCTTTCCTGGGCTTGCCTCCTTCCAACCCACCTGCCCGGTCCCTCGTCAGGGACGCCTCTCACGAAGGCATTCTCCGTCAAGAGGTGTTAGCGTGCCTCCAAAACGGAGCGGTAGAGAGGGTCCCTTCACACCTAAGGGGCAAGGGGTTTTATTCCCCGTATTTTATTGTCCCAAAACCCAAAGGCGGAGTTCGTCCCATCTTAGACCTCAGGGACCTCAACAAGGCAGTGGTAAAATCCAAATTCAGAATGGTAACCCTGGCTTCTGTTATCCCTGTATTACAGTTAGGAGACTGGTATGCAACTCTCGATTTCAAGGACGCCTACTTCCTAGTGGCAGTAAGACCCAGCCACAGGAGGTTTCTCCGTTTTATTGTATCCCGTCGTCATTTCCAATTTATGGTGCTCCCATTTGGCCTCTCGACAGCACCCAGGGTCTTCACGAAATGCATGTCGGTCGTAGCAGCGTTCCTCCGCAAAAAAGGGGTACACGTCTTTCCGTACCTAGACTGGCTAATTCGTGGTCGTTCCTACGAACAAGTGGAGGCCCATGTTTCCCTTACAAGGGCTCTCTTTGTAAGGCTAAGTCTCATGCTGAACGAGGAAAAGTCATTGTTGACTCCCTCTCAGCACCTCGAATTCGTAGGCGCTCTCTTGGATGCCAGGGTGGCAAGAGCATTCCTCCCCAGAAACAGGTTACTGGCCATAGTGGAGCTGATCTCCGAATTAACCCGGTTCCCCATTACGACTGCCCGAGACTGCTGGGGCACATGGCTGCATGTACATATGTGGTACGCCATGCTCGAATGCGGCTGAGACCGCTGCAGGCCTGGTTAGCAAGGGCATTCAATCAGGCCAAAGGTTTCTGGGACATGGTTCTCCCGGTGCCTCCAGAGGCGATTGCCTCCTTACAGTGGTGGACTCAGGAGGCTGTGGTGCGCAGCGGGGTCCCGTTCACTGTACTCTCTTCCCCCCCGCTCACATTGGTAACAGATACCTTGGACCTGCATTGGGGAGCATACTTGGGGAGTCACAGGACCCAGGGCTTGTGGTCGCCTGTAAAGCGGACCCTGCACACAAATGTCCAGGAGCTTAGGGCAGTCTGGAGAGTCTGTGAGACCTTCCTGTCGAAGCTGTCTCGCTGCTCTGTCCTGGTCCGCCTGGGCAACATGCCAGCTGTGTTTTACCTCAACAGGCAGAGGGGAACCCGGTTGCCTCCCCTCTGCCACAAGGCTTTGGAACTGTGGGACCTGTGCATAGCGCACGATATAGTTTTGAAGGCGGAATACCTGCCAGGATGCAAAAACTTGCTGGCCAATGCTCTGAGCAGGTCCTTCGGAGCCCATGAATGATCTGTCAAGGATTCGGCAGCTGGGGTGAGGTGGGATAGGGAGCATGCGTAACCATGCTAGTTAACAGAGTACACATTAAAATCCCTACATTACTCAGTGGTAACTTTGATAGACAAGGCCACAGGTGGATACTAATATAACACTACCAGAGGTGCAGCTATAAATGATTTAGTTCATATTTGCTGTATCTTTGAACCATCATTTGACAAAATTGCATTCAAGGAATAAAATTATTTTCTGAAAATAGTTTAGTTGGAAATATCTGGATATAAAGCTACTTGTGTATCGTAGAATACTAGGACTGGAAGGGACCTCGAGAGGTCATCGAGTCCAGTCCCCTGCCCTCATGGCAGGACCCAGTATCTCAAGTGTCACTAATAGTCCAAATGTCTGCCATCCAGATGTTGAAATGCCAACTGAAATTAATTATCTATTGATTTCAAATACATTTTAGTGTGTGTTTGTGGAGAGAAATGCTGCATGTTCTATGAAAAAAGTAGACTGTATTGAGCAAACTGAGTAGTTTTCCACTATTTAACTTACTATTAAATTGTCTTTTGAGTACTGATTATGTGAAATTCGTGTTTTTTAGGAGATCCGCAGCACACCTAGAACTGTTTCTCGTATTCATAGCTTATATAAACTTATAGCTCGTAAACACAAAATGGATGCTGAAAGAAGTCTTTCCAAACACAAAATGCACACATCCACAAGTCGGAATTTATTAGTTCCAGTAACTCCTGTACGAACAAAAGTAGTTTCAAGGTAAGAATTTTAAATTAATCTGCTTTATTCCCTGTGAAAATATATTATTGTCTAATTTCAAGCAATTATTTTTTCACAGAATTAAACCAGACTGGGTTTTAAGGAAAGATAACATGCAAGAAATTGTAGATCCTCTGCAAGCTATTCTAATGGTAGTGGATACTCTTGGTGTTGCCTACTGTTAAAATGTAAATACTGTGTTTGAAAATGTGTATATAAATGTATGTATTCAAAATGATTAAATACTTTTGAGGGAGGTAACAAATTAGTGTTAAAAGTGATTACTTGGATACAAATTTACTCTAAAATTGGCATTTTATTTTATATGTTGCATTGTGTACAGTTTTTTTATTTGTACTCTTTCTACTAATGCCTAAAGCAATTGTACAATAAAATACACAAGAGCTTCAAAGCAGTTTGGTGTTTTTTCTTGCTTTGTTTCAAATGTACTGTTCTAAGACAAAGCAGAAAATTTAACATGCAGCTCCTCCCTAAGGCTGGCTGCGTTTTGAATGTCCATTTGACAAAGAGGAAATACTGTTATCGTAGAACACTAGAACTGGAAGGGACCTCGAGAGGTCATTGAGTCCAGTCCCCTGCCCTTACGGCAGGACCCAGTACCATCTAGACTATTCCTGATAGATGTCTGTCTAACCTGCTCTCAAATATCTCCAGTGATGAAGATTCCACAACCTCCCTAGGCAACTTATTCCAATGTTTAACCACCCTGACAGGAAGTTTTTCCTAATGTCCAAAATAAATCTCTTAACTGCAGTTTAAGCCCATTGCTTCTTGTCCTATCCTCAGAGGCCAAGGAGAAGAATTTTTCTCCTTCCTCCTTGTGACACCCTTTTAGATACCTGAAAACTGCTATCCTGTCCCTTCTCTGTCTTTTCCTTTCCAAACTAAACAAGCCCAATTCTTTCAGTCTTCTTTCATAGGTCATGTTCTCTAGACCTTTAATCATTCTTGTTGTTCTTCTCTGGACCTTCTCCAATTTCTCCACATCTTTCTTGAAATGTGGTGCCTAGAACTGGACACAATACTCTAAGGCTTTGTCTACACTGCTGGTTTTGCTGGCAGTGAGTATGCAAATGAGGCTTCGATTAGCATATCACCATGCCTAAATTGCATAATTTATGCACACCATTTTTGCGCAAAACCCCGGGAGGTTTTTTTAACCCTTCTCCGGGAGGCATAATCATCTTGTGAAAAATGGGGGTTTTGTGGAAAAAAAACCCCATACTATTTTTTTTCCACAAAACCCCTTTGTGCAAAAACAGCATGCATAAATTATGCAAATGATTCATGGTGATAGGCTAATCTCCATCTCGTTTGCATACTCACGGCTGACAAAAATGGCAGTCTAGATGTAGCCCAACAGAGGCCTAATCGGCACAGAGTAGAGCGGAAGAATGACTTCTTGTGTCTTGCTCATAACACTCCTGTTAATGCATCCCAGAATCATGTTTGCTGCGCGTGGTGTTTTTTTTTTTTTGTTTTTTGTTTTTGTTTTGCAACAGTGTCACACTCTTGACTTGTATTTAGCTTAGGATCCACTATGACCCCTAGATCCTTTTCTGCAGTACTCCTTCCTAGACAGTTGCTTCCCATTCTGTATGTGTGAGACTGATTGTTCCTTCCTAAGTGGAGTAGTTCACATTTGTCCTCATTAAACTTCATCCTATTTACCTCAGACCATTTCTCCAGTGTGTCTAGATATTTTTGAATTATGACCCTTCCCTCCAAAGCAGTTTCAACCCCTCTCAGCTTGATATCATCTGCAAACTTAATAAGCGTATTCTATATGCCAATATCTAAATTGTTGATCGAGATTTTGAACAGGACCTGTCCCAAAACAGACTCCTGTAGAACCCCACGTGTTATACCCCTTCTAGCAGGATTGTGAACTGTTAACCATTCTCAGAGAGTAGTTATCCAGCAAGTTATGCTCCAATCTTATAGTAGCCCCATCTAAGTTGTATTTGCTTAGTTTATTGATAAGAATATTGTGCGAGACCATATCAAATGTCTTACTAAAGTCTAGGTATACCATGTCCATCGCTTCTCCCTTGTCCATAAGACTCATTATCCTATCAAAGTTTTATTGTGAAAGTCAGCCTGCAGAGATGATATAGAAGAGAGGAAGGATAGTTCAGTAATTAGAGGACCACCTGGGGCTACGGGAGACCTAAGTTTCAATTTGCATTCCATCTGTTCTCTGTCTGTAAAATAAGGATAACACAGGGGAATGTTGGGAGATTGGATACATAAATCTCATCTTTATGTCCAATTAGATCTATTCTTCCTTTCTCCCAATTAGAGAGGTGCCAGGACTCTTCCCATTCAACAAGCCATGAATATGAGTATTTCACTCCAGCAACTCTTCACTGCCTCTCCTTTCTTGCCTTTTACCTGTATCTTTAAAAAAAATCATCTAAGGAACAGCACAGGAAGCATTAAAAAGAAACAAAATCTGTATAAGCAGTCTCTGTAGAGCATGGAGAACTTTTCGTCCTCAGAATCATTCTTCTGAGGGCTGGCTTTCTGAAACCAATGATTTGGATATTTGTATTGACAAAGGTCCACCTGTCCCCCCACCTTAAATAATAAGGAAGACCTTGGCTTTTACTTCATGATGAACCTAAGGAAGACCATGCCTTTCTTGTCCCTGAATCATCTGCAAAACTGAACTATCCACCGTGACTCCTACATGTCTTGAGTGGTAACAGCTAATTTAGTCACCATCATTTTATACATTTAGTTGGGATTATGTTTTCCAAAATGTATTACTTTGCATTTATTAGCTCAGTTACCTAGTTTGAAGAGATCCTTTTGAAACTCTTTAATCTGCTTTGGACTTAATTATCATGAGCAGTTTAGTATCGGTATATTTTGCCACCTCACTGTTTACCTCTATCTCCAGATCATTTATTAATAGGACTGGCCCCAGTGGGACACCACAAGTTATCTCTCTTCATTCTGAAAACTGACCATTGATTCCTACCCTTTATCTTTTAACCTGTTATCAATCCATGAGAGGACCTTCCTTCTTATTTCGTGATAACTTACTTTGCCTAAGAGCCTTTGGCGAGGGACCTTGTCTAAGGCTTTCTGGAAATCTAAACACTATATTCACTGGATCTTGTTTTCTAGATGCTTGTTGATCCCCCCCCCCCCCCCCCCCCCCCCCCTTAAAGAATTCTAATAGATTGGTGAGATACGGTTTCCCTTTGCAGAAACCATGTTGACTTTTGCCCTATAAATTATGTTCCTCTATGTATCTGATAATTCTGTTTTTTAATATTGTTTCAACCAATTTGACCAGTACTGAAGTTAGACTTACTAGCCTGTAGCTGCCAGGATCATCTCTACAGCCCTTTTAAAAAATTGGCATCACATTAGCTATCTACCAGTCATTTCGTATAAAAGATGATTTAAAGCAGGGGTGGCCAAACCATGGCTCATGAGCCGCATGCAGCTCGCGAAGGAAAAAAATTGTGGCTCCTGATGGAACCGGGACAGAAACCGGAACCGCTCAGGTCAGCCGCTGTCGCGGCCAGGCCACTGCGAGCTGCATGCGTGCTCGCTACCCGTGCCCATTCTGCTCACAGACACCAACACACTACATCATATCCTGCACGTGCAGGCCAGGTTGCACACAGAGTCCCAGCCTGCGTGTGCTAGCAGCTGGCTGCTGGGTGCAGGCAGCGGCAGTGGCTCCAGGTGTGGTGCCAGCGCCAGCAGCAGCTCCGGGACCTGGGTGTAAGTTTAGTGGGGGAGGGGGATTGGGTTAGAGCGAGGAGCGGAGTTGTCTGTTTCTGGGGAAGGTTGAGGGGGGTGTGCACGGCGTGCCAGCTGCTCAGCACGCAGCCGCCTCAGCACCTGGAGGGAGACACGCAGCTGTAGTGGTGGCTCCAGAACCAGTGGTGGCTCTTAGGTTAGAGCAGGGGCAGGGAGGGATTGGTATAGAGTGGGGCCGGTGCCTGGCTCTGGGGGGGAATTGGGTTAGGGATGCGTGTGCCTGGCTCTGGGGAAGGAGAGGGGGATTGAGTTAGAGCGGGGGGGGGAGGGGAAGAGCATCCAGCACACTTCCTGAGACCCGGAATCCCCAGGTACTGGCTCCAGCTGTGTCTGTCCCCTCCTTCTGGCCAGACCCCCCCACCCCCACACGAGCACTCTGTCCCAGTACCCTGTCTCCTGTCCCCACCAGCACAGTTGGAGCCATGTTAGTGAGGCTTGGAGGGTTTTGCAGCAGTTGTTTTTTTGCATCTCACTTGTGTGGCCCCAACTAACTTTTCTGCAGGTCAGTGACCCCTGACTCAAAACAGATTTCCTGTCCCTCTCATAAATAAAGACAATGCTGAAACATTTTGTGTTTGACATTTTATTTAAAAATTAATCCTGGCCAACAAGCCCTCAATTGGGGCCAAGCTCCCATCTGGCTGCAGCATGATAACATTCCTGCCCTCCCTCCCCCGACCCCAAACCTGAGCCTATCTTACACTGGAACCCCCTGTCCTGAGCCTCACATCCCCAAACTCCTGCACCCCCACATCTTCAATCTTCTGCCACAACACTCCTGCAGCATCCACACACTGCAAATCTGTGACCTGAGCCCATCATACTCCCAGCCTCCCTGCCCTGAGCCCCTCAATCACCCTAGCCCAAACTCCTGCACCCTCACAGCCACAAGCCTGCAGCTTGCACAGCACCTCAACTCTCCACCTGACCCCAACACTCTCCAGCCTGGAGCCCCCTCCCTGAGCCAGCATCCTCTTCTCTACTTACTCCTGCACTCAAATTCCCTCCCAGACCTTGCACCTCTCACCCCTTCCCAGTGCTTTTTTTTGAGAGCCACAATAGCAGTGGAGACCAAGTGAAGAGCTGGGACAAAGTTGTTAACCCACCACCCTCAAAAAAAAGGCAGGGCCGTGAACACCCGGGACAAAGTTGTTAACCAAAAAAGAAAACCATGCCTTGGGTTGGCCACCCCGATTTAAAGGATAGGTTATAAGCCACAGTTAGTAGTTCTGCAATTTCATAATTATATTCTTTCAGAAATTTTGGGTGAATGCTATTGGGTCCTGGTGACTGGTTACTCTTTTGTTTATCAGTGTTTGAAAATCTCCTCTAATGACATCTCAATCTGGGATAATTTCTCAGATTTGCCAATCGAAAAGAATGGCTCAAGTTTTGGAATCTTCTTGACATTCTCAGCCATGAAAACTGATGCAAAGAATTCATTTAATTTCTCTGTAATGCCAATATTGTCCTTGAGTCGTCTTTTAGCATCTTGATTGTCGTGTTTAGCAGGCTTCCTGTTTCTGATGAACAGGAAGTCCCCAACTTATGAATGGACTGTTCCAAATGTTTGTAATTTGGAATGCATTTTCACACAGAAACAGTTATAAATGGTAGCTAGGTTCCCAGGCAAGCCCACAAGCCATAATGTAGCTGAAATACTACATATTTGCAATGAAAAATAGTAGAAATAGCTTATTTGCCTTGAATCCTGGTGATTGAGGAAAGACGGGTTTAATTGGAGGAGGAGGAGGTGGTATGTAGAGATTCCAGAAAGCAATCTGTGCATCCCCTGGCTGTCTTCCCTCCCCATCCCATGGGCTGTGCATGAGCTCCTGCAGCCAGCCCAAGTCTCTGGCACCCCCACCTCCTCAGGCTGCACCCAGTCCTCCTGCTCAGCAGGAGGTGGTGAGTGGTACAGGCACGGGCCAGAGGACTCCAGAAGAGCAGGGGGTAGCTATGTAGCCAGTGGTTGGAAAGAAGTGACTCTCTGAAGGGAAAATATCTACTTCTCTCCATCCACCAGGTGCATGGCTGCCCTCTGCTTCTACCCAATCCTCTGACCAGCATTACGCTGCTTGCTACCATATGTGCCTGAACATTTGAGATGGCACTTGGTCTTAATGTCCACCAATGTCTTCCTACCCTGTTCTGTGGCTCTGCTTCCCCTGGAGAGGACCTAGTTAACTTAATTAAAATTGAAAAAGCTTGCCAGACCTTTTAGCAGACATTGAAACTGTGGGAGAGTCATTCAGGTGGTAACAACCATTTGACAGGCATTTGCCAACCCTAAGTATATACTGTCAGTTTCTGAATTTACTGTGTTAATCTACAGAATTAAATTTAAACATTTGCTTTAAAATATTTCATTAGCGTGTTGCTGTAAATGATAAAATCACATCTCTTAAAAAAACTCATCCTCCATCCAGGCGATTTATGGGCATAGGGTCACCGTTAAACATTATAGAGCCTGATAAATCCTAAGTAAGTCTGTGTCTGAGACTGCAGGCGAGTTTCTTTTTTATATGTTGTAATGTTTGTAAATTGAATGTAATTCTAGGAGCGAAGCGCCTGTACTTACATAAAAAGTAATAGCATTTTTTTCTTCAGATTCCTCTTTTTTAGTCTTCCTAATTTTTTTATTTTTTTATATATATATATATACTCTCTCTCTCTCTCTCTTCATTTACCCATTTATGCTCCTTTCTATTTTTCTTTCTAGGGGTACGTCTAAACTACACCCCTCTGTCGGCAGAGGGATGTAAATTAGACACATGAAAAGTGCAAATGAAGCCGGGATTTAAATATCCCGTGCTTCATTTGCATAATGGTGGCTGCTGCATTTTCGACAGAAATGCCCCGTTTCAAAAGATCCTGTACTTATTTTTTGAGGAGTACAAGATCTTTCGAAACGGGGCGTTTCTGTCAAAAATGCCCTGTCTAAACAGCCGTTTTTTAAAAAAAGCCTCATTTAAAAAAAAAAAAAAAAGTGGCAGCTGCCATTATGCAAATGAAGTACGGGATATTTAAATCCTGGCTTCATTTGCACTTTTGATACATCTAATTTTGATTCTCTTACTGTGTTTTTAATGTGGGGTATACATTTAAGTTGAGCCTCTAATGTGGTGTCTGAAATGTTTCCATGAAATTTGCAGGGTTTTCACTTTTGGCACTGTACCTTTTAATTTCTGTTTAACTAGCCTAATTTTTGTGTAGTTCCCCCTTCTGAGATTAAATGCCACCGTGCTAGGTTAATGTGGTGTTTTTCCTGCCACAGGGATGTTACATTTAATTGTATTATGGTCACTGTTTCAAAGTGTTTCAGCTATATTCACATCTTGAACCAGATCCTGTGCTCCACTTAGGACTAAATTAAGAATACCTTCCTCTCTTTTTGTGTGTTCCAGAATAGCTGTTTAGGAAGCAGTCATTTAAGGTGTCAAGAAACTTTATTTCTGCATTCTATCCTGAGGTGACATGTCCCAGTGATTATGGGGATAATGAAAATCCCCCATTATTATAATAGTTTATATAGTCTGTCTAATCTCCCTTAGTATTTCAGTCATTATCACCACCCTGATCAGGTAGTCAGTAATATATCCCTACTTCTATATTCTTACTCTTAGGCTTTGTCTACACTGCAGGGTTTTTGCACAAGAAGCTTTTTGCAAAAGAGATCTTCCGCAAAAATTTCTTGCTCAAAAGCATGTCCACACCTCAAAAGCGCATCGCAAAGCGATGTGCTTTTATGCAAGAGCGTGTCCACACTATTGGATGCTTTCTCACATATAAAGCCCCCCGGAACCAGTTCTTGCTGGGCTAGAGGTCACCAGTTGCTCTTGAGTGCTGTTGCCAGAGTCCTCCAGAGATGCGTGCTTAAAGGAACCCCCCTGGACAGCTGCTTCCCTGTTTCTGCTGCCTGCTTGCTAGCCTCTTTAGGAAACTAAAGCTTCAGCAGTGCTTGCTGTATGCCCTTTGCTTTTTTGGGGACAACATAGCTTTTTCTTCTTCTCCCTTGTGTGCTATGGAGCCGGAGCTGCCTGTGGGCATGCGACGGACCTCCAGGGCCATGGTGCGCACTCTGCAACGCCTGCTTCAAGCAGCATTCCTGTTCCAGCTGGAGTTGGACTCCAGGATCCTTTTAATCAGCCTCTGTCTGCTGCACCCCATAATACAGAGAAAATTCTGGAGGCTGGAGACCAGCTTGGTGGGACTGGCTGGTCCTGGAGCGGTGGAATGACTGGCAATAGGTACAGAACTTCTGGATGCGCAAGGCCACCTTCCAGGAGCTCTGTGCTTGGCTCGCACCCGCCCTCCAACAACGTGACATCCACCTGCACCTGCCATCCCTCTCCAGAAGTGAGTCACAATCGCTCTATGGAAGCTGGCCACCCCGGACAGCTACCACTCAGTGGGCAAACAGTTTGGGGTGGGGAGGGCCACCGTCAGAGCCATCCTGATGCAGGGAAGGAGCTCATGGGCTGGGCGGGTGGGGGGGAAGGGTGTTGTGGAAGGGTGACCCTCAGGACCAAGGGGCTGGGGACCATACAAAGTGGAGTGAGGGTGGGGGGAAAGCTCTGGCCCCAGGGGCTTATGCCTTCTCTCCCTCACACAGGCCTGGTCCTGGGGTGGGGAGGCAGCCACAGGCTCACGGGTGGGGAGGGTTCCTTGGGGGGCAGACACGTCCCACTGGGAGCGCACAACCCTCTCTCATTCTTTGTTTTCTAAAACACTTAGATTTGGGGTGGAACGCTTCCCTGGCACCGACAGTCTGGCACCGGTCATCACCTCTTGCTTTTGCGGAGTGGCCAAAAAAGTCAACCAGGCACAAGCCCCAGGCCCGCAAAAGCTCAAGGCCAGGAAAGGTGATCAGATGGGAAACCAAGCACCAGAGATAACTTCTGCAGGATGCCTAGGGTAGTCCTACTTGCTCCCTATTGCCCATTCCGGAGTTCAAGTGCCTTCTACACTGGAGGTTTTTCAGGCAGTGGAGAACACTGTGACCCTGGCAATACCATCGCTTCCAGCACTAATTGGGCCCTGGCATTGAGGGAAGCCGCTGTTTGTCCCGTCGCCAAGTGCTGGACAGTCTCACTCTCCCACTTGTTTTGAGAGGAGAGCTCTTCATAGCCCCATGCACTTCGTGAGAGAGACCAGGGTAAGAAGCTGTGCCTGAAGAGTCACCAGTGTTGGAGCGCACACCCCTGGAGACACCTGCTCCCTGGCAACAGTGGCACCATAGAGAGAGTTGCTCCCCTTATGCATCTCACCTCTCTAGGGACATTTACCCATGTCCATGGTACCTCTCTCCACTTCACCAATACTCATTGGCATGGAGCTACATGAGGTGTAGTACAGCCTATTGGTCCCGCTCAACGTCATGGCACTGGTGATCACCCTCTCGCCACCAGTCACTGCCAACCAGAAACTGGTCCCCAGATCATTGTAGCTCTCCAGGATGCTGGTCAAATCATGTCTCTGTCATGGAGAACATCATTAATTGTGGGCTCTCAGTACTGGAGAGAGCATAGCACACAATCCCCTTCCTTTGCATCAGCCAGCATTAACGCTGCTAGCACTGTGTCAGACTCTGTCTCCCTGCTCTCAGCACATCCGGCCAGACTACAAGCGGTGCTGCAGATGGCTTCGTAGGACTCCTCGTGGCCCCAGGCACTGTGATGCTCATGGACTCCCTAGGGCTTTCTTGTGCAGCCCCATGTTACCTGCTCATTGATTGGAGTGTTGAAGGTTCTTTTGGTGCCCTCAGCTAGCCATGTGCATGCTCACTGAGGCAAGAGGGCCAGTTGTGCCATGCTTCATCTTTCTTGTCACCAGATGAGGCAATAAAATGGAACCCCCACCTATGGTCCCGCCTGACGACGTGAAGGCCCGTCAGGATCTTTTTAATAGGGTTGCTACCAACCTGGACCTCCAGGTGGAAGAGGTGCAAGAAATCTCAGATTCCCTCTTTGGGTACTGGGCCAGGCAGTGCCAGGCAGGGGGCTTTGCAGCTGCATGATAAAATAGCCAAGGCTCTATGGCAGACTTTCTTCCATTCCACCTATATCCAAGAGGATGGAATGGAAATCCTTTGTGCCTGCCAAGGACCATGAGTATCTCTATGTTCTTCAAGTGATTGCTCAAGTCCATTCCATGTAGATGTGCACGCACTTCATGCACGCTTTGTCGAAAATGTTACCCTTAGCGGTAACCGTTGGGCCAGCAGGGGTACATCTACACAGCAACATTATTTTGAAATAACTAGCGTTATTTCGAAATAACGTAGTCCACGTCTACATAGCCGGCAGTTATTTCAAAATAATGTTGAAATATTATCAAGCTGGAGGACTTCTTACTCCCACTCCTGTAACCCTCATTGTATGAGGAATAAGGGAAGTTGGAGGAAGAGTGCTCTATTTCAAAATAAGTGCTGTATAGACACTTCCAATTTTGAAATAAGCTATGCAATTGATGTGGATGTGAACCAGTATTGGAGTAGTAGACTACCTGATAAGCAGGAGCTTATCTGGTAGCACTGTTGATTACTTGATCACCCCCTCCGCTCCCTGCCGCTCTACACTCTTAAAGGAGAAGGGACAGTGGAGCCGGCATGCAAAGATGCTGTCTCAATCTCTGGTCCCCTGCGGGGTCTCAGGACAACCCTCCCCCATGCTGCCACTCTGCATTCTGAAAGGGACGGAGCAGCTGGTCCTGCGGGTCTCAGCACAAGCCCCCCTCTCTTCCCTGCTGCCACTCTGCCTTTTTAAAGAGATAGAGCAGCCAGTCTCAGCACAAGCCTCCCCCTGCTACTCTGCATTATTAGGGACAGGGGCACCTGTATGCAAAGATGCTGGCTCAGTCCTGGTTGCCCACCTGTAGCATCCCAGCCTAGCAGCCCAGGGACATCCCTGCTGCTACACTGGCAGAGGAGCATCCCATTCCAGGCAGCCCCCGTTGGGCTGACGGGGGGCTGGGAGAGCCTGGAAGTGAGAGTTGCAACTGTGCTAAGGCAGCAGGGCAGTGGACAGTCCACCTCAATTTCTGCCCACTTGGCTATAGGGCGGGGGGCTGGGAGAGATAGAAAGTCTGATCTCCAGCTGCACAGGGTAGCAGAGAGAAGGGAGTGGGATTCCCTTTGAGCTCCTGGGCAGGGAGGAGGCTGGGAGAAGAGAGGCAAGTTCTGGCTGGACGAGAACTCCAGTAACCACAGTGTCTTTTTTTAAAGGAATCGAAATATTTATAACCTGGCATATCTGACTCTGAGCCCCAACTCAGGGGCTGCAGTGACATTATGACTAGGAGAGTTGCCTGTTCCCAAACGATTTCTATGGGTCCCAGACAAGTGATCGCCATTAGGTTTTACAATTTGGGGACAGGGCCTGGCTGTGAAAGTCATTAAGGGCGGATGCCAGGTCTGTGTTTGCTAGTGTCGTTTCTTGATTCTTCAGAGGGCCTCAGTGACTCATAAGTAAAGTAACAATCACAACTGGGATTAGCATTTGCAGGATGAAGACCTTATTACGTGACAGTCTTTCAAGCCGGGAAGCAAACTCCACAGCAATGTGTTAAAGTGCTTTTCCTTTGGGGGGAGGGGAAGGTTACCTAGTAAGCCTACTGTGTCTTTCTTTGTGAAATGCAGTGAAACCAAGAAAGGTTTGCCTTATTCCGCAGGGCTCTGGTCTGCAGCATTTGCAGCGTGTGGCTCCATCACACTGGAGAAAGGGGTAAGCAGTGAGGTGGTAAAGTTTGCAGATGATACCAAACT
>JANRFK010004893.1:17231685-17257496 GCA_030068395.1 Apalone spinifera | reverse complement strand
TCATTTGCATAGCTTTGGCGCAAAAGCGCGCCAATGTAGACGTAGCCATAGACTACAAGCCTCTTTCGAAAATGAGTTCTAGACTGCAACCACTTCTTTTGAAAAAGTGAGCCGCTTTTTCGAAAGAGAGTACCCAGGCAGTCTGGATGCTCTCTTTCGAAAAAGCACTGTTTGCACTCAAGAGCACTTTTGAAAAAAGGCATCGTTCTTCATAAAATGAGGTTTACTGCGGTTGAAAAAACTGCTGCGTTCTTTCGATTTACTTTCGATTTACAGCAGTCTAGACGCAGGGGAAGTTTTTTCGAAAAAAGGCCACTTTTTTTGAAAAAACCCTGTAGTCTAGACACACCCACTGTATCAGTTATGCTCAGTGCATGTTTAGAAGTTTTCTTTACACCCATGAGGCCTAGAAACTCTTTTAGGGGAAAAAAGTTCTAGACCGTCTGAATATGTCTAGCAGGCAATGAATAGATCAAGTGGCCTGAAGCCATCCCTTAGGATGTAAGTTTGACACCGCTTTTGTAAATATATTACCATTTAGTTTTACTGAATATGCCCATATCCTTGTAGTATGGGACAGTGAAAAAAGTCTTGGTTTTTAGTACAGGTTGGAGCTCTCTGGTCCAGCACCCTTAGCACCTGATCCATCCAGAATGAGGGAATTTGCTGGATCAGGGGAGGTCCCCTGCCACCGGCCTCCCTGCTCCCTGCCCCTCCTTGTGGCTGGCTCTGCTCCAGCCCACTGCCACTGGGCGGCAGCTCTGCTGCTTCCTGGCTTCGTCTCAGGAACAGCGGTCTGGCTGGTGCTTCCCTAAAGCTACTTAGCTGTCATGGCCCTGCTTCTGCCCCACCCAGCCAGGGCACCTTGGGATGTCTCTCACCAATTGTCTATGGCCCCCCTGCTGCTGCACCCCTCCCCCAGGGCTCCCCAAGGATGTGGTTTGCCAACCCTGCTATTGTTCCACCTGGCCGGGGCTTTTCAGGGATGGGGCTTACCAGCTGCTGACGCCCCCCCCCTCCTTGGGTACGAGGTCTCTGGCCCCCGCCACGGGACTCCCAGCTGACTCGCATTCCAGCATCAGGCTTTCTGGTCCAGAAACATCCGTGGTCCTTCAGATGAGTCCTGGATTTATGAGGTTTAACCTGTGTAATTGCTAACTACTTGGAAAGTGAAGTATAAGTTCAAAGGGTAAGTGGTTGCAGAATGGGACCTTGTGTCTGAACCCTAGATATCTGTAAAGAATTCAGCCAAGCCAGTTAAGTTTAAATTCATCCAGAAAGCAGTTACATGCATGGGGAAATTTATAATGAACAAAACATAATTTAAATCTTTTGTAGATAAACCTTGTGATTTGCCACTTATAGAAAATGGGAAGATAGCCCAGTATTATTATAGTTTTAAAAGTTACTATTTTCCAATGAGTAAAGACAAAAAGCTTTACTACAGCTGCCTGGCGGGCTATACAACTGAATCTGGAAGTCAAGATGCAAGGATAACATGCACAGTAGGAGGATGGTCACCAGCACCCAACTGTTACAGTAAGTCAATTTAAGTGGCATTTTTTATTTCTTGTGGAAATTTTAATTGATTTCACTGAGAAGGAGTAGTAATGAGACCATAAATTAGGGAAAAGTTAGGAAGCAGAAGTGAAAATCAACACTTTTCATCTGTCTCTGTGAAAATCAGTACCAAAGTCAGTAATGCCATTTTGTAAAGTCAGATAAATAAAGGGAGGTTCAGTTCTTTGTGAACTATTAGCCATGATGGGCAGAGATGATGTTTACCAGAAGCTGGGAATGGGGAACAGGATGGATCATTTGATGATTCCCTGTTCTGAATACTTTCTAAAGCACCTGGCTTTAGTCATTGTTGGAAGTCAGGATACTGAGCTGGCTGAACCTTTGGTCTGCCTCACTGTGCTTGTTCTTATGATCAGAACATCCCTAATTTTATATTTTCAGCTTTTGTGTTTTCCTTATTGGTTTTATTCAAGTGGAACTAGACTGCCTTACCATCCCCCATAATGAGCAAATGACTAATTTCAGTCAGATTTTTACTTCTCTTTGCTTCTTCTCATCTCGAATAACTTTTCCTCTTGGAGCTGGAAGCTGCCCACCCCCCCAATTCAGAATTGTTCTGGCTCATCTGCAAAGATTAAACAAAATAAAAGCTACACTTTGGCAGGAGTTGCCAGCAGGTGACTGGTGGGCTGCTCCCTCAGACAGTGATAGCAGCCCAAATAATATTTAGAGAGTTAGCCAGGGTTTTTAAAACTCAAAGCTGTGGTAACAACTTTCCCTTCAGGTGGTGCCAGGAATAAATCAAGGGGGACAAAGTTCCTCTGTGTGAGAGTGATCAGTACAAACATGAGTGCTTTTACTTAAAGTTACATTTTCTTATTAGGTCTCAAGTGCACACACATGTGTGCGCGTGTGTACACACACACACACACTAGCACTAGGTTCAGAGCTTATTAGCCGTTTATATTTACCCAAAGTCTGAGAGAGTTTGGTAATCAACAACTAGACTACCAGAAACACTTGTTCCATTCAGCTGTTGGGGAGTTTAGGTGCCAGCTCCTTGCCCAGAGAAAAGCTTCCAGATTGCACCCTCTTGCCTGATCTCTTATAGCTAACTTTAAAAAAAGCACATAACTTATAGTGACTTGTGGGTCTCACCATGCTCTTAGTTATCAGAACATTCCTAATATTGCTAGTTATAACAACAATATTATTTATATGCCAGGGTGCTTAAAAGCAAAGTTAACTGTCCTTTGATTCTGATGGTATATTAACTTTCTGTCCCATCCTTCCATTTTGATAAGCAGAAACTGCAAAAATGCAGCTGTTTGGCCTTGCCCCTAAGATGATTTCTGGTATGTGGTATTTGGTTTTCAGAGGCTAGGCACATGCAATAGCTGACTGCAGTAACATCAGGTTCCAGCGATACATGCAGTAACATCAAGTTCTGGAGTTACAGGGGAATGAGGAGAACATCTGTGCCTTTTAAAATAAAATTAAAAAGAAATAGAGGGCATGTTTGGCCAGGAGACAGTGAAGCCATCAAACTCTCTATGTCTCCACAAAGGGAGCAAATCTGCTGCTTATGACCTGCTCATGGCCATCTGTTCTCTTGCCTGTGACCTTTAATTGTTGTGTGGGGAGAACTTTCACTGTGTATTTGCCAGTCCTCCTATTTTACCCACTGAGGGAGAGTCGTACAGCCTGAAAGTTGGGTAATTTCTCCAGAGCTCAAGACCTGCCTCCATCACTCTAGAACTCATGGTGTGAACTGCAGCTTCAATAGTGATGTGGAAGGGAATAAGGCAAGTAGTTAAGTCTGGCAAGAACCCCACCACTGTCCATAGTGACCAAACTAGGTGACTTTCAATATCTTCCTGTTGTCAACAGTTAAAATACCTATTTGAGTTTGGGTTGTTATTACTATGTCAGGAGGGTAAGCAAATGGACAGATTTCTGAGTTTTTCATGCCCTCACTGTAGGCAAAGAGATGCAGAGACCAGGAAGCAGACAATCCCCATGTTATATAAAGTTACAGAGAGAAGCATAATACTCTGTGGCCTCCTTTTAATCAAGCTACTTATTTCCATGTAGAAAAATGCAGCAAACCCCTGTTGGAAAATGGCATCTTCTTAGATACAAAAGTGTCCTACAAAATACAGGAACAATTGCAATACAGGTGTGCTTCTGGTTATCAAACTCCAGGAGGTAATACTGAAGAATTAGTGTACTGCCTTCCAGAAGGATGGTCTTCTCATCCAAGCTGCGCTAAAAAGTTTGGTATGAATTTACATTCCTCTTTAACTGACTTTCTTTGTATTTTTGCTGCTTTATGATACCCTTAGAGCTAGTTTCTGTCTGTTAGGGCAGCTTTAAACTCTCAGGGGCAAAATGTCAGCTGGCTAGAAGTGAATGGAGTTATGTCAATTTACACCCATTGGAGCTGCTCACTTCACATGCATAAAGTTAAGCCTGCATGTAAAGGCCATGGATATAGACTCATGGGCCAGTCAGGTAGATCATTGCTTAAATGACTGAAACCTTAGAGGATAAATACTGTTTTACATTGAATGCTGCTGTGTCATTCCACTGTTGGGATATTAAATTCAGAAAGGGAGTTATTGTACAAATACCATAGCACTGAATGACAATGAGTGATGAGGTCACATTGCCACATGTTTACATTATGAGTTAGCTGCCAGCTCCTTGCTTCCTTCCTAATGGTGAATTATTAAACTTAAATGTGTAGCCTGATCTATTTATTGCATTGATTACCTGAGCAGTCCCACTTATCACTTTGAGGGTTGACAAGTTCTTGTCCCATGATCAGGTCTTTGTATTAAGATTACTATGTAATTGAGAGCCCCCATGTGTACAGTTGCCATAATCACGCTATAAAAACTCCTTTGTGTTTACAACTAGTTTATTAATACATTCAGGACAGTCACAAACGGTCTAATTCAGTAAAGTAGATAGAGAATACAGAAAGAACACCTGAATATCTATCCTCACATCATCCCTTGCAGAACAATCTGAAATGGCAGTGTAATTCCTCATCACTTCCTCATCACTGTCACTTTCTTCATCTTCACCAGGGACCATCATTCTGTCATCTCCCAGGCTGTCTACACACTGGCGCGCTTTTGCGCCAAAGGCATGCAAAGGAGCCAAGTCACAATTGCAAATGAAGCGGGGATTTACATTTTCCCTGCTCTATTTGCATGAACATGGCTGCCGCTTTTTTCCATCTCGGAGCTTTGACGGAAAAAAGCACCAGTCTAGACAGGGCTCTTGCGGAAAATAAAGCCTTTCCCACAAGATCTCTTATTCTCTTTGCATGCCTTTTTTAAAGGGAATAAGAGATCTTGCGGAAAAGGCTTTATTTTCCACAAGAGCCCTGTCTAGACTGGCGCTTTTTTCCGTCAAAGCTCCGAGATGGAAAAAAGCGGCAGTCATGTTCATGCAAATGGAATGGGGAAAATGTAAATCCCCGCTTCATTTGCAATTGCGACTTGGCTCCTTTGCATGCCTTTGGTGCAAAAGCGCGCCAGTGTAGACCTAGCCCCAAGGATTACATCTGTCTCTCCTCCTGCCCAGAGGCTGGGATGTAAATTTTATAATATATTGGCATCAAAGTAACATACCTAATGCATGTTCAGTGGGGGTATTTCCCGTCTTCCTTATTATATTTTCTCAGTCTACTACTGTTCAACTGCCTTTCTATATGCTAGCATAGTAATGATTTCAACTCATTATCATATATAGCAATTAGTTGCCATATCACTGTTGTGGCTAGATATTCTTTCCAAAACTCTCCAGAAGCTGATGTTAGCTCATGTTCCTGCGGGTAACTGATGTCGTTATAGACAAAAGTCCCCTTTACATTTCACCCAAAACTTAGGGATGACCATGGGACTATATATCAATGCCAAAGTTGATGGGTTAACTGTTGAATCCAGAGTCTTAAAAGATACAAGCGTGTAGGTTCCTTGCATTATTGTTGAAAATAATAATGGAAAGGCACTGAATATAGTAAAGACAAGAAAGCCTTATGGACTACAACTGTTGACAGTTAAGTACATTTCAATTGCAAAAGAAAAAAATATGGTAGAATTACATTGACTTGAAATCATTGGTACACTAGCAGATAGAAAGGCAGTTGAACACTAGTAGCCTGGGAAAATATAAATAAGGAAACAAATATGAAACCTGGAGTGTGGCCATCCCCTTGCTTTACTGTTGCAAAATACAACAAAGTAGAGTTAGAAGTTGCACAAGCTAAAAACCAAAGCTGTCCGAGCAATATTTGGTGAATTGTACATTTTGTTGAATTAGGGTCAATTTTTGCTTTCCAGATCAATCTATTTGCAATTCAGAAATATTCACTGAATGAAATATAGAGAAGTACTACAGTTATTTGTAATGTATATCTATGGGGTGGTATTTGTAGTTCAGAATATTTTTTCTGGTCCATGGCTGGCTGCCCTCTGCTATAGTAACAGAAGATATGCCTGAAGAGAACTCTTTAGGCCTTGATTCTCTCCGGTATAGGGAAGGTCCCACTTCTATTGCTACTTCCATTTTAAACAGTGCAAAATTTTTATGACTCCCCCCTAGCATAATCTAAATCTTGTTGTCACACGTAGTACACTTACTGCTGCGTGTGAATGTTGGCATTATAGATCAAAGAACTTGAATAGCTGGAGTTTATTGCTATTTACAAATTAATCGCAAAGCTTTGTGTCAAATTTGAATAGTCTACTAAAACAAGGAGAAAAGTCCTACAATGTCATGTAACTTTAAGTGAAACAAGCTCCAAAATGTATGTACTTTTTTTTTTTTTAAAGAAAGCTGTTTAGTACCAGACTTGCATCATGGCCGCTACTCAACTACCCAGCGAATCCTCAAACTGAATGAAACACTGATATATGAATGTGACGAGGGATACCACACCACAGGAGGAAATACTTCTGAAGAGGCATTCTGTCGGACATTTGGATGGTCCCTCACTCCGAACTGCAGTAGTATATAGTCTTTAGATTGATCTTCAAAAGTCTGGTATTCTTTTAGTGCTTGCTCATATCAATTCAAATTAGGTGTGTACGCACTGTGTGCATAGCCATCAGAACATTGTACCCTAGTGACTACTCGTCAGGTCAGCTGTGGAGCCCCCTGGAATGGCACTGATGCAGCACTCTATCTATGACCTAACTAGCCTAACTAGCCCTCAGTTCCTTCTTACCACCGATGACGGTTGTTGGAACTGTGGCTCTCTTGCCTTCCCGGTGATCCATGTGTCTCTAGTTTGTTGACTTCTTTCTGTTTTTCTTAGCTAGTTAGCTAATTAGTCTATTGTTTGTTGTAGTGGTTGTGGAGGGGATTCCCCTTCCTGCCTGTGTCCTTTCAGGGATCTGGGGGCATGCCCACTTCACAAGGCTTCAAGCCCTGCAGTTCCTGTGTGAAGCCTATGCCTACGAGCATCCCCCATGACTTGGGTCTCCACTGACTGGGAGAGGCCTACCAGGTGGACTGGTGCAGATTCTGCAAGGCCTTCAAACGAGAAAGGAGCGGGACTTTCACCTAAAGCAGCTCCTCATGGAGTTCACCCGCAAAGGCCTGGCACTGAGTGTGTTGGTGTGTAGCGCACTGCTGTCGGTCACGGAGATGGTGCAGAAGGCTGACTCGGCATGCCAACCCTGGCACTGTTGTTCACTAAAGCCATTGGCATCCCAGCATTGGTCCCATTCCCCGGTGAAGCCTTCTGGGGTGAAATGAATAGTGGCACTGAGTGCACCAATGCCCTCGTCAGCTCCAGCTGCACCACCTGGCCCTCCAATGCTATGTACATCTTGGAAGCTGAACCCCAACCTGCTGGAAAAACTGAGACTAGAGTCAGTAGAGATCAGACTCCTTCATGCCGGATACCTTTGAGCTGGCATGGGGCCTAATAGAAAGCACAACCTGTCATCCAGGACAGGCCACTGCCTGTTCCCTATCAGCCATCCAAGGGGAAGCAGGCCATGATGGGTCTGCCTGCATGAGATGCTGGGCCCTGCTGCTCAGAGTCCCAGCATGCAGTGCCAGTCTGATTCATGGTGACGGTTCTGTGGTTGGCCTTATTGGAGCTGCTCCCCATTCAAGGGTTTCTCCAGACAGCTGCTCCTGGGCAGGATCTGGATTCTCTGCAAGATCCCAGACCCCCAGCACCAATACCCACATGGCACTGTGAGCCTCTGTACCATTTGGATTTGAACCACTGCTCCAGGGACCATGTTAAATGGTGCCATCATACCCCACCTTGGCACCGGTGCCAAACATAGTGCTTTGCTGCAGAGCAAATATTCACCAGGGTTGTCCTAGCATTGCTCTGGATTGTGGCCCCAGTTATAGTCCTGGTGCCAATTATCATGCAGCACCACTCACTATTTAGACACTGCTTGCATCTCAATGCAGGTTAAGCTTGTCCTTTCGGGACTAGTCCAGGGCTCACTACCCAGGGCTGCAGAAACACTGTGCATCAGTACTGGATGCAACATCACTGCCACCCAGCTCAGCCTTCCTGCTCAGCATCACTGGCGTCTCCCTCTGGAGGGGCATCTGCTGCTTTGGGAACTTAGGAACTGCTGGTTCAACGCCAGTGATTCCTAGGTCCTCCAGAGATGCTAGAGTTCTACAGTGGGCTCCCCAATGGAAGTTGTGTACCCCATGAGCTTTCATACAAGCCCAGAGAATGCTGCCAACAGGATTTCTGCATGCTCCTTCCGAGTCCTATGCCCTGGAGGCAAAAGTGAGCCATCCACCTTGTCTGGAGCTAGTAACCCAGTCGTTGAGAATTCTCCCTCCCCCCAGCTCCTAGCAGCCCCAGTTTGGTGTGCTATGGGATATAACTTTGTCCTTCGTATCCTCAACCTACTCCCAGGATGAGGCAGTGTCAGGTAGAGTGGTCACTGGACCTCTGTCCATGGACTATTGTGTACTACAGGATCTCCTCAGAAAGAGGTACTTAGTATCAACTTCCAAGTTGAGGAGGTCATTGAACAAGAGGACCCGACGGTGGACATCTGGGCTCCAAAGGGTCCATCCAGAGTGGTGCTCCCCATGTCTGGCTGCAGACCCCAGAGATCCAGAAAAGCAAGCAGGACCAGCCTTTGACAGCATTGGATTCTTCACAGAGGGGACCAGTTCCAGCCTGCATATTCTTAGGGACTCAAGGAACACCGTGATGTTCTTGGGCATGCACATAGTGAAAAGCCTTTACACCTCCGTCCTCCGAGAGGTCCTTACCTCCTAGAGCCAAGAGTAACTTTGCTCAGCACTGCTCCAGGTACTCCTGCAGAAGTTGGCCTAGCCCTAATTGGGCCAGTCCCAGGGCCAGATGAAGATGCCTTTGGGCTCTAAGCAGGCCTTTTGAGGATATGCCCAAAGATGGGGGGAGGGAGGATTCTCAACGACTGGGTTACCAACTCCCATTGATCTTTCTCTGCCGTTCCTGACTTGTCTGTCCTATTTCCACTGGGCGTGGGTCGCTATTACCTTGGACTGTTGGGTCCTCAGCATGGTGGAGATTGGATGTTCTGTTCTATTCCACTCCCACCCTCCCTTCTGCTCCCCCAGCCCATCTTTCTTCAGGGACCCTTCTCACAAGCAGCTTCTACACAAAGTGCAGGTGCTCCTGCACTTGAGGGCAGTGAAGGAAGTTCCTCAAGAGTTCAGAGGCAGGGTATTCTATTCCCTCTACTTCCTGATCCCAAAGGCAAAGGGAGGCCTTAGGCCAATACCAGACTTCAGGAAACTCAACAACTTAATCTCCAACCACAAATTCTGTATGGCCTCCCTGAGCTCCATGGTGATGGCTTCAATCACAGGGGTCCCCTTGGCATTGTCTCCCAATGTGCTGATTGTGCCACTGAGCTTGCCTATGTACTCTCTGGGGCACCCCACCACCATTTCCTGCTGGACCAGAAGCTCTGGTCTCCTCCAGCCAAGGCGCAAAGTTGGGGTAACAGCCCCCCCCCCACCTCCGGCCTCAGGTGATCAAAGCCGTCACATTCATCATTCCCTCCTTGTATCCAGGAGATTGGTGAGCCACCCTCGACTTGAAGGATGCTTACTTTCACATTGCCTCCAGGCCTTCTCACTGGAGGTACCGCTGTTTTATGGTGCGGGATTCTCACTACCAATTCACTGTCCTCCCTTTTGGTCTGTCTACAGCAGCCTGTGTGTTTACCAAATGTATGGCAATAGGGGATGCTTCCATCTGCTGTCAAGGTGTCCAGGTTTACCTTTATTTAGATGACCAGCTTCTAAGAGGCCAGTCTTGTCATCAGATGGAGGCTCAGGTAGGACTCAGCAGGACTACACTCCTGAAGCTGGGTCTTGTGATCAACCTGGACAAATCAACCCTCACACCCATAGAATGGATCAGGTTCAGAGGGGCAGTTCTGGATGTTACACAGGCTAGGGCATTTCTACCAGGCCGTGCTTCACCATGATGTCGCTTGTTTTTTCACCACCAAGGCACCAGAATGTGCCTCAAGCTCCTGGGTCACATGGTGGCCTGAATGATGTCATCCTATTCACCGGGTTTCATCTCTGGCTGCTACAGTTCTGGATAGCATTGTTGTATAGTCCAGCCTACAACAGCATCAGCAAGGCAGTAACAGCATCAGCAAGGTAGTAATGCTCCATCATTGTGTCATCCAGATGTTCAGATTAGACCTGCAGTCAGTGGCTGTCGGAGTCCTGTTCCACCCTCTACAGCCCTCACTTTCTCTCTTCACAGCGCATTTGATTTGCGTTGGGGCCTCACCTCAGGGATCTCACCCCTGTAGATGATGGAGGAGTGTTGTCTCTACATCAATGAGCATGAACTCCTGACAGTCCACCTGACATGCCAGGTTTTCCTGCCTGACCTCTAGGGGCAGCATGCAGTGGTCATGATAGACAACAGGACTGCCATGTACTATATCAACAAGTGGGGGGAGCCTGATTTGTTCCCTCTCTGTCAAGAAGCCCTTCTGTTGTGGGAGCAATGCATGGCCCGTTCTAGCCGTCAAGAGGCATCTTACCTTCAGGGGGACCAGAATGAGCTGGCAGACTGTCTCCAAGGGCGCTTCTGAAGGGGCAGTTCAGTCAGATGTCATCCATGATATTTTGCAGAGGCTGGGGTTTCCCCAGAAAGACCTCAGTGCGATCAGAGACAATAGGAGATGTCCCCAGTTCCGGTGCTTCCAGAAACTCAGTCCGGGATCACTGGCAGATGCCTTCCTGATCCCATGATGGAACGGCCTTCTGCATGCATTCCTGCTGTTCTTGCTTGTTTACAAGGGGCTTCTCTCTCAAAATCTGTAGGAGACAGAGCAGACATCATCCTGATAGCCTGGTCTGGATCCATCAGCATTGGTACTCTGCTCTGCTACAACTGTCAGTTCAACTGCCAGTTCCCTTGCCTCTTCTCCCAGACCTCATCATGCAGGTCCTCAGTCATCCCACCACCTGGACCTTCCCTCTCGCCATCTGACATCATGGCGGCTACATGGTTACTGGGCAGAGCTTGGGATGCTTGGAGCAAGTACACCGTGTCCTCTTCAGCAGACTTACTTACCTTGGTAGATGGAGTGTTTCTCGTCTTGGTGCTTCCAGTGCGGTGTAGGTTCTATGTCTGCTTCCATCCCTCGGGTGATTGAATACTCATGTCCCTTTAAACAGCAAGGCCTAGTAACCTTGTCACTTAAGGTACATGTGGTGTTCTATCCAGGGGACACAGGTTGCTCAGTTTTCATGAGCCCCCTGATTCCTCAAGATTATTAGACAGACTCGACTCACTGGCTAAGCATCCTGTCCAACTTAGGATTTCAACCTAGCCCTCTACACACTTATGGAACCCCCTTTCAAGCTGTTAGCCACATGCTCCCTCCTGTACCTCTCATAAAAAGTGACTTTTTTGGTAGCCATCACTTCAGCCCAGCAAGTCTTTGAGCTTCGGGCTCTTAATGTCTGGTCTTCCATACACTGTTTTTTCTGAAAGTGATCCTGGCCTTTCTTACCAGTCAGGGTATTTTCCTGCCAGTTTTTAACTGAAGCAACACAAAGACTCAAGGGAACAAAGGCTATGTTCTCTTGATGTCAGAAGGGCCCTCGCCTTCTACATTGACCGTACCAAACCCTGACCATAGGTCGCCATGACTGTTCGTGGTAGTGGCAGATCACATGAAGGGGATGCCTGTATCAGTGCAGCGTATCTCTTCCTGGATCATGGCATATATTTGGACTTGTTATGACTTGGCCAAGATTCCCCCACTACCTTTCATGGTGCACTCCCTGTGAGAGCAGGCATCTTTGGCTGCTTTCCTGGTTCATGTTCCTCTCCAGGAGATCTTCACAGCTGTGACTTGGTCTTCTGTCCATACCTTCATGTTGTGCTACACCATTGTGCATCAATCCAGACAGGATGTGGAGTTTGGCACAGTGGTGCCTCAGCCGGCAACTTGTTGACTGTGTCCCCTCCTCCTGGGTAAGGCTTGTGAGCCACCTAATTAGAGTACATATGAACAAGTATTCAAAGAACAAAACAGTTACTCACCTTTTGTGACTGTTGTTCTTTGAGATGTGTTGCTCATATTTACCCACCCTCCTTCCCCGCTCTCAGAGCAGGCGGCAAGAAGGCAGTGAGGGGTAGTCAGGTTGGCAGAGTCATATTTAAAGTGCTACACTGGCACCATTCCAAGAGGTTCCCTAGGGTAGTTGCTGGGATAAAACTTTCTGACAGTTGTGCACGTGGTGTGCACACAACTAATTGGAATAGATATGAACACCACATCTTGAAGACCAGCAGTTTCAAAAGGTGAGTACAAATCTGTTTTACACCGTGTGTTTTCTTTCTAGAAGTAACATGCTCCTTGCTAAGCAAGATAGAACATGGGAATTTCCATCCCATGAAGAAAAGCTATGAAGAAGGAGACGTGGTTCAGTTTTTGTGTCAGAAAAATTACTCTTTGAAAGGATCTGATTTAATTCAGTGTTACGACTTTGGATGGTATCCAGAGCCTCCAATATGTGAAGGTAACTCTCTCCATGTACCTCTTTTTACCCCTGTACCACTCTTCTTATTACATTTTTTAAAATATGCATTAAAATAATATTAAAGAAAGTCAAATCCTCAATAGTTAGGAAATGTCAGACTTAATCCTACCTGTGCTGACTTAATTCAGCCCCCTTGTGCATATGCATTGATAGTCTTTAATTACATTACCACTTACTATTCTACCCTTGCCTCCCAGTGCCATCCCTGTATGTGCCTCCTTACCTTTGCCCCTTAGCTCCCCATCCTGTTCTTCATCCCTCTGCATTTAAGTCAGGCTACTTTTCTGCCTTCTCCACACTACCTGGGTGCCAGGAGAAGGAGCCTGGACAGCATAGAAAGACTCTCTTCCTCCTCTTAGTTTTTGAAAGCCTAAGTGTCATGCAGCAGCTGGGAGCAACAATTTCAAGCAAAGTCCTGCTCTGCCCCTCAATCCCAAGATGGTGCATGCTTAATTCCTGTGTGGGAAAGTAACATGCATAAGATAAGTGAGAAGATGGAGCCTGCTCAGTGCAGATATAATCTTCAGAAAATTTAGCTGCCTAATTCTAACTAACTTCTACCTACCGTGTACTAGGTGCAGGTTTCAGAGACTGACACATATTCAGAGAGATGGCAGAAATTCCATTGCAGGTTGAACCTCTCTAACCTGGCACCCTCAGATATTGCTGAACCATTGGGGGAGGGTGGAGAGGATCAAAATTGTCTAGCAACACTACCAACACTTCCATTGCTTACTGAGCTCTTAGAAGACATTTGTGGGTAAATTAGAGTTAAATAACAGCAAAATACACTGAAATACAGGACTGGTGGCTGTAAACAAACTTTATGGGACTGTGGGAGACTTGGTCATACCCATAAGTAGACAGGTGGCTAACTAAAATCATGCCGGACCACAAGTGTTGCCAGACCAGAAAATATAAGATTAGAGAGGTTCAACCTATACTTTACCTCCTTGTTTCCCATAGCCAAATGTGCAGTTCTTTCTCCAAAAAGTGGAGGCTCTGAAGTTTATTTATGTAAGAGTTGTAAAAAATAAAATTTGATAATGGTCAAAACAACATATTTTCCTGTAGTCTTGTTTGGAAAGCATCTACACTATTTACCTGAATTATTTAACAGCCACAACAATAAAAGTTAGTCTCAGGTAGACACCCGAAATGGGAAATTTCACCTTCAACAGTTAAAATTTGGCCCTTTTTATTGGCAATTAAAAACAGCGTGTTCCAACAGAAAGTGTTAGGCAATCTTTATTATAAGAATTGTTACCTGTACCATCTGTAGTACAAATGTGAGAATTAATGTGTCAGTGCTTGGCCAATAGATAATAGTAGAAATGTGAACATAAGAACAGTCATATTGGGTCAGACCAAAGGTCCATCTAGCCCAGTAACCTATCTTCCAACAGAGCCGAATGCCGGATGCCCCAGAGGGAGTGAACAGAACAGATACTCATCCAGTGATCCCTCTCCTGTCACCCATTCCCAGCCTCCAAGGCTAGGGACTCATTCCTACCCATCTTGGCTAATAGCCATTCATGGACCTAACCTCCATGAATTTATCTAGTTCTTTCTTGAATCCTGTTAAAGTCCTGGTCTCCATAGTCTCCTCTGGCAAGGAATTCCACAGGTCAACCATGCACTGTGTGAAGAAAAACTTCCTTTTTTTTGTTTTAAACTTGTATCTATTAATTTCATTTGATGATCCCTAGTTACTGGTTTCTTCAAATTTGTTTCTCTGGCATGGGTGTGCCTGCGTGTGAAAACCTGATGATCTGAAAAAGCGTCCACTACATGTCCAAATATGTGTTTTCTTTCTAGATAGAAGAAATAAATGCCCTCCTCTACCTCAGCCTCCCAATGTCAATATACTCACAGATTTAAGAACATACTATAGTGGAGACAAAGTACATTTAGTATGTCAGCTTAATTTTGCAATGAGAGGATCAGACGAAATCCGGTGTGAGAATGGAAAATGGACTTCACCCCCAAGTTGCATTGGTTAGTAGTTACTCTGTGCATGCATGGAGCTGAAGTAAAACTCCAGTTCAAAAAATGTCTTAATCTTTATGCCTCTGTTTCAGTTTACCCATCTTTAAAACTGGGGTGATGTTTACCTCCTTTAATGCCTATGCATGCAAAGTGTTATGTAAGAAATGTATTGTTAATTTTGGGACAGGGTGAGGAAGAGCCAGGATCTGAAGATAGATATAAATCTGAATCCAAATTTTATGATCCCTACTGGTCCCAGCCGGACCACAGATCCCTGATTTATTAGCCACTTGGGAACTCTATAAGGCCAATCCTTTTTTTCTTGGGCATTTGGATCCCTACTGGTGACATCTGTGACATCAACTGGGGACGAAAGAGTTTGTAAATATGAGTATTATGAGAGTGGTGTTTCCAATTTTTTTTGCTGTGGTTTTAGAAACCAGAGAAAAAAGGCCATGTGATCAGCCACCTCCTATTGAGAAGGGTACAGCAATAACTGAGGACAAGGTATATTACACAGGAGACACTGTTAGGTACAGATGTAATCATGGCTACAGTACAAATGGATCAAACGAAATAACTTGTATAATGGGAAAATGGACATCACTTCCTAAATGTATTGGTAAGTATTCTGTTTTCAGTGTTCTAACTCCTCCTAGGGAACTGCTCCCATACTACAGAGATTGTTGATGATAGAACAACCTGACTGGCTAGATTAACAGTCATTATTACTTGTCATTAATCACTATAAGTTGTATACTACTGCATTTGCAGTTATATTGCACTTAATTATCTGCGCTGGCACTTGTATTCAAACATTTTATAACTGTTTTCTTGTCCTTGATGCTCCGACTCTGAGGCTTCATTAGTTGTTTTTTTTTGGGGGGGTGTCTTTGTTTTGATTTGTTGCTGAATGGTTTATGATTTCATAAACTCATAGAAATGTAGGACTGGAAGGGACGTCAGTAGATCATCTAGTCCCATCCCCTGCACTAAGTGATATCTAAACCTCCAGTGCTGATGGAGATTCAACAACTTCAGTGGGAAATTTGTTCCATTGCTTGACTTCCCTTACAATTGGGAAGGTTTTTTTCCCTAATGTCTAACCTAAATACCTTACTGCAATTTAAGACTGATAGTACCTGCTCCCCCCCTGCATTTGAAGACTGTTATCAGGTGCCCACTCAGTCTTCTCTTCTCTAAACACATGATGCAGATATGTTTTCCACAACCCTCCGTCCAGCCCCCCTCCATTGGGGTCTGTATCTCTGATCTTCAGTGCAAAGGAATTGAAGGGATCAGGCTGAAAGTTTGCTCTAATTTGTACCATCCATGTGCAGAATACATTCTGTTATGTGTACAGAAGCCTCTGTGGACGTGCACCACCAGTAGAAACACCTGCTGCTTGCTGTGGGCGCTTTGCTAATCAGCTGGATGGTATATGAATATCTCCTGGGTGGCTGCCCAAGCACTCAACTTAAAGGGAACACTGATCAGGCTGGAGCTGCATGGGACAGAGCTAGGGCTGTCGGGCATGAACTCTGCCCCAATGGGTGCTGCTAGGAAAAAAATTTTTGGCTCCAGTGTGCTGGTGGTTCACATACCGAATTGAAAACATGGCTGTGCCATATCTTGAAAAATAACACTTTCAGCTGGGTATCTGTGTTTTATCTTTCCCTTCTGGACAACGGGCCTGCCTTATCCTTGGTCTTTCTCTTCGTTCTTACATATTTGTGAATTGCTTTTTACTCTTTTGCTGTTTGAATCTCACTTTGTGTCTTCACCTTCTTAATTTTGTCCCTACATCCTTGTCAGGTTTTTTTGTATCTATACTTCATAGTTTGACCATAGTTTTCACTTCTTATGTTTCTTTTGGGTTTTAAGTCATTGGTTATCTCCTAATTAAGCCAGGGTGGTCTCTTAGCATACTTCCGGCCTTTCCTTTGCTCTTGTGCCCTTAATAATGTCTATTAAAAACTGCCAGCTCTTCTGGACTGTTTTCCCTTATATTTGCTTCCCACATGATCTCATCTGCCAATTTTCTGTCTGCTAAACTTTTGTCTTTTTGTCTTTATTTTGCTGTTTTGCCTGCTAATGCTTCTTAGCTTCATGTTTTTTCAAGCAGCCAGAAATATGCTAAGCACCTCAGAAAAAAAAAAGACACTCCCATCCCAGGTAAACATACAAATCTACAGTCAGCATCTCCCAAGAAGAAAGAGTGATAGATAAAGGGATTTGGATGGGGCATGGATAGTACAGGGAGAATAAGTATGGTAATGAGTCTGCAGGGTGACTCAGTAAGGCATAGACCTGTCTTGGTACTTTCCTTCCTTTTTGTAACCTTTTGCTTTTTAAAAAGAGCCGCTAAATTGTTGGAAGAGGTTGCAATTTTGTTTAACACGATTTATACATACTGTATAGTTTTAACTTCCTTCTCAGAAAACTGCTTACACTGATTCCAATCCTATCATTTGAGAGAATTGCTGTGTACAAACACAGATTACAGATTTGTTTCCTTTCTTAGAAATAAGGGAAACATGCCCCTCTCCACCTGCAATTAAAAATGGTGCTACTTTTGGACCATTATTGACAAGCTACACAACAGGTTCCTCAGTGAAATACAAATGCCATCGGTACAACATATTGGAAGGTCCTGAAACTGTTCATTGTGTACAAGGAAAATGGACAACTCAGCCAACTTGTTTAGGTAAACTGATATTGTCTCTCTCTATATAAAGAAAACTTTTCCCATGGGACATTCAGAGTGATGTAATAACGTCACTCTGCATCCCACAGCTCCTCCCCCCTCAGTGGCCCTGCCTCCTTCCCCCTTCTAACCCAGCAGGGTAGACAACCTATGGCTCATGAATGGTAGCAGCACTAAAGGTAAGCTGCTGCTGGTGCCTTGAGGGGGGTGGAAGTAAAAGTGCTCTGGTGTAGAGAGGGTGGGGGGTTGGCGGACAGGCCTGCTGCAAGGGGGGCGGAAAAGCTCAATTGGTGAGGTCCATGGCAGGAGGAGGGAAGGGGGAGCCTCTAGAGAGGCCCACTGCAGAGGGGAGCCGGGACTGGGAACACTCCCACCAGCATGGACTTCACCACCAGCCCAGTGGCAGCGCAATTTAAAACTCCAGCAGTCGTCCACTAAGTGGCGGTCGTCTTCTTAAACCCTTATACTCTGAGTGGAGCATAGGTCATCTACAAGTGTCCTCCACTTCACTCTGTCTCGAGACAAAATTTCTAGCTGACTCCAGGAGTACCCCAGTTGTTGTCCTTCAGTCTCAATAGATCTTCTCCTCTTTGTCCAGAGTCTTCCTCTTTTGTGTTTTCCTTGCGGGTTCCATGTGAGAGTTTGACGGACTATGCTGGAGGATGGTTTTGTGAGACTGTGGCCCATCCATCCCCACTTTCTTCTCTTGATTTGAACATCAAGTGGTTCTTGTCCTGCTCTGTTCCAAAGCTCCTCATTTGTGACAAAGTTTTGCCATTTGATGTGAAGGATGTACCTCAGGCATCTGTTTATGAACCTCTGTAGCTTGTGATGTGGTGGGTGGCTGCCAGAATTTTAAATTGTAGTCCTCTGTACTGGGCCCTGCCCCTCTCCCTCTCAGCAGTGGGTTGGGGCCTGGGCCTGGGCCTGGGGAGGGTGGGGGCCTGGGCCTGTGGAGAGCTCACCAGGGGAAAGAGTGCAGAGTTTGGTGTGGCCAGGAAGGAGAGGAGGGGCTGTGAGCCACAATGTCTCACCCTTTGCGGGCTGGAGGGGGGAAGGCAGGGTGGAGCCACATGCTCACACATACACCCCTTGCAGCCTGAAGGACAGGGCTGGGTCAGCCACACGCTCTCCCCTCTCGTGGCCAGAGGGAGAGAGCCGGCCCCACCACAGCCTTGGCCCCGCCCAACCCCCTGGTGGCTGGAGGGAGAGGATCGCAGCTGCAGAACACCTCAGCTTGACTCTCCCTGGCAGCCGGGGGGACAGCTAGTGCTGCCTACCCCCAGAGAGGGGGTTTAGCAAGAATAATGAACAGGGGATGCAGCCACCTGGTATTATGTTATTCATGATTTGTAAAACAACAACAACAACAAAAAAAGAACCAAACCAAACATATAGTCATATATATAGCTCTATGGGAAATGCTCTGATCTCAGTTACACACAGTGTGGACAATGTCTCACACAAAGTGCTACCGCTATGACATCTTTTTTGGTAGACTTGCTGAGTCAAGTACTTGATGGCTGAAAGAATTAATCTTTTTCTTGCCTCTTGAATGAGTTTTGAGGCATAGTGATGGGGCAGTTTGCAGGATCATTTCCCAGGCAGTACCTGTTCATTGGATAATGGGAAACCTTCTTTTCCTGTGCTGTTGCTCAACACCCTTCATAAGAACTGTCATAAAAATAATATACATACCGAAAGGGTAATATGGTAGAGCAGAGCCTTACTAGTAACTAGTTTTTCTTTAAAATGTCAAATCTTATAGTAAAGCCCAAACAGACAGGGATGCTGCAACAATTTTTATGGAAGGCATGCTCTGAACTGTAAATCTTGTATATAATGGAAATCACTTCAAGTCGTACCCCCTGAGTTCCTGGTTCCAAAACCTATGCAAATGGAAGACCGATGTTATTATCTTTACTAGTCTATTTGAATGTTATAAAATGGGCATATCTATGAATTGAAAAACAGCCAAAACAAAACAGACCTAAAGTAACAACAATTCAAAAGAGAACCAAGAAAAAGCAAACACTTCAAACAATTTAAAAAGTACTACTCCCTTAAATCACTTCCTCAGTCAGGCATCTAAGTAACAAGTTAAACTTGCCATTTGGTGGCTAGCCTTTTCCTGGAATGGCTGACAAAATCTAGCATCTGCAGTACTGCTGTCAGTTTGAGAGTTGATTCTTTTCTTCTTAAATATTTCCCCAGTTATGGTAACTCAGGAGGATCATTGTTCTTATCTCTGTCATCAGTAGAAGCGAGTTACTTACCATCAGTAAACATAGCCTCAGATACTACATTCATCATTGGTAGGAATTAGCCTGATTTCCTGTAAGCTTGTGTCAAAAGGAGTTTGTGCCCTGTGATGGGGGTGTTTATCTTCACCAGCTTACCTTCAATTTTACCTTTTATAATTGTGATTTATGGTAAGTAAAGATCTAAAGTAGTTGTAGCATTTCATATACTGTGGAAATCTGTTTGTAGGATCATTGAGTCATAAGCCTCTTTTGGCTAAGAACTTTTAAAATTTGAGAATTGTTAGGAAAGATTTGTATAAATGTAGATGTTTGTCTTTCAGAACCGTGCACTCTCAGTGTGGATGACATGAGCCATAACAACATAGAGATGAAATGGAGATTGGAAGGAGAGTTATTTTTTCTTCATGGTGACACCGTAGATTTTGTATGTAAACAGGGATACTATTTGTCACCCTTCAGCATGCAGTCTCAGCTAACAGTACAGTGTATCCAGGGAAAACTGAGATATCCAACATGCATTATGAAAGGTAAAACAGTGGCTATTTTTGCAATCCTATTATAACTCATCAAATTCAGGCACACTGCGATTGCTTTGCTTGAACACTAGAGATTTAGGCTCTGCTATTAATAGCAATGGAAATCTAGGGTCAAATTGTCCTTTCCATAGCAAAGATGTATGTTAAAATGATATGAACACAGCAAAGCAATACATACTCTGGGGGTGACTGCAGAAGGAGGGTGAGACTTGTTCTTCTAAAAACTTGAAGACCAAGGATCTGCTTGGAATCCCAGCTCAAATATTTAAGTGAGAAGTTTATGTAGCAACGTTAAAATGGGTGCCGGATTCTGCTCTTAGATACATTGCATGTCTTTGTTACAGTTTTTTACCTTATTTATTTAATGTAGATCCCAAGGAAAACTGTGGCTCCCCCCCTGTTATTGAGAATGGAGAAGTTGTTGACCCACAGCGGACTGAATATGAGAGTGATTCTTCAGTTGAATATAGTTGTTTTGAGCATTATTTCTTGCAAGGATCCAATAGAATCTATTGTTCAAAGGGACAATGGACTACCCCACCAGACTGCATAGGTAGGTGAAATGTGCTGTTGTTAAATGACAAGCTCAATAGAAGTTGATTGAACTTTGTTTAAGGTTTTTAATATTAATGTCCAGGTTTCAAATTAAATTCTCATTTTGAGCAATTTTGGAAGCCTCTCTGGGCAAACCTGCAGTTTGTTTTGTTTTCCTGAGCCTATATGAAATAGAGTATGCATGCAACACCCTAAAGTACTGTCATTGATGTCTAATGCAGCAGAAGGGAGGAAGGTGTTTGTGTCTAATTTTAATATATTAGCTATTGCTAAATAATGCAGTCTCATAAATCAATATTAACCTGTTTAATAAGTATAAAGGAGATTAACTATGCATCTTTCTGTGTTTAAGAGCCATGCACTTTATCGAAGGATGTAATGGACAAAAATAACTTAATACTGAGATGGAGTTTTGATGATAAGTCTTATTTTTTCCACGGGGACTACATTGAATTTCTATGTAAAGAGAATCATTATGGAGCACCATCAAGTTCAGTGTTGGATTTCAGAGTACAGTGTAGCAGAGGACAGCTGACCTATCCAAGATGTGTTGAGAGAGGAAGGTAAGGTGAAGGCAGTATTTAATTTGAAATGTATACATGCATATGTATAATATTTTAATCTCCATTTATGGGATACCACTCCCAAGATGACTAAGCAGCACTAACATTGATTCTCAACTAAATTGTGGCTCTGATGTATTTGCATGTAACTAATATATTTATGTGCATTTCACATATGGCTTCTAGGAATCACGTAGTTTTGTGGTTGGTCCTTTTTGGGGGGGGAGGTTGGAGAGGGAGCAAAAGAAGTAATTATTATAGAATTGCTGAAAAAAATTAAATGTCTTAATGTGTGAAGTGAGTTGAAACTGGTCAAGAGAGAACCAAAGGGACAGGAACCAAAAAAATCTTGGCTGTAGTTTTCTGATGGCTGATTCAAAAGTATTATATGGTAGGAGTTCACATATTAGGGCCTGAAACCTCTAGAAAAGTTATATTAGTCTGGCTTGAAAGTTGTGGTGAGACTACAAGATGATAGTCACCATTGGTACCCACAGTGAGCAAACAGAGGCGAAAGTCTCTTCCTTTCCCCACTACTTGCCTATGGCTTGGTTTGTTCCAAGAAACCTCTGCTTAAATATAGTTGGGAGACAGTTGCCTTGTTCCCAATTGCACATAAGCTAGCAGCAAGCTAATGATGCCTTTCTGTAGCATTAGGGAGGAATAGATTGATCCAATCACAATTCAGTGGTTCCTGCTACCACATTCTGCAACCTAACACCTACTCCTGCTGCCAAAATCAGTTTCTGTTTCTTACCATGACTCAAAGGATTGTCCTCTGTGGAGAAAAATTGAGAATGCCTGGTCTTTAAGGAAGAGATACCGTCAAATGACTCTGGGTTTGCTAGTCTATTTTACAATATCTTGCTGATTCTGATCCCTAGTAAGCCTCTGACTGAGTTGGACGCATCACTTGGTGGTTGTCTTTGGGCATCAAAATGCTCACTTCCTCAAAGTCGCTGCGTTATGGAGACCTTCTGTCCAGCAAAGAACAACTACAGATGCTGTCATCCTCTTTTCTGGGAGTGAGCATACCCAGGAGCAAAGTGAAGTCTCTTTGGAGACCACTAAATCTTCAGTTTTTAGGACTGAATGCAGCTTTGATAGCAATGCCAGCTTGAGCAATGATACTCCCAGTCTAGGGCCCATGTGTTGCAATATGTTGTAACACTAGACAATTGGGGAGGTCAAGCAGAACCTTTATGAAAACTGCATGTGGCATCTGATCTGAGCTATTCTGCTGGTTCTAGATATTACATGCTATTAGGATAATTTCAGTGACGGGTCTCCAATTACTGCTTCACTCCCTGCAACATTTTCCGTGCCCTCTGGAGCATTGTCTATAACTCCCTCAATTAGAATGGGGAAATAAAAAAAATCACATAAAATTTGTGGTAAAGCCATTCCTAATAGAATACTAAAGGAATAAACAAAACCATGCATGATGTAGTATCAGTTTATCTAAAATTAGATATATGAGAACTGACATTCATATCAGATGTCATTTTGATGGATCTTTGCCATTGTTGATGCAACTCTCTCCACCTTGTACAAAACTGTGTTGGAAGATGTACGAATTGTGTATTGTAAAGACTAACTGCAACTGTTTGATTTTATAGGTAAGCAGTCTACAACATAAATGATGCTTCAAGGAATGTGAAGGAGGTCATATTTTCTTTAGACATCAATAAATGTTACTAAAGTTACAAGTTAGTTAAAGACAAAGTGTTTGAGATTTGATCCCACTTAAAACTTAAGAAATGTGTATTTTCATTGGATATTTTCTTGGTTTGTGAACCTTACATTAAAAAAGTCACAAAAAAGCTTTATTTTGTCTTTCAATCTTTTATTGGTAATTCAGCCCATTTTCAGTTCCCTAAAATTGTCCATAGTCCATGTACTTTCTATGCATGACTTGTAACATATGAGCATTGGATTGTCCTCTGAACTGTGCATGGGGCCCATGTTGCTCAGGGGTGGGTAACCTTTTTCCTATAGGGGCCACTGTCCCCAGAAAAAAAGTCAGTCATGGACACACAGCCCTTTGGGCCTCCTCTAGGCTCTAGTGTGGGACCAAAAATGAGGGGTGCAGGATGCAGGGAGGGACTCCAGGCTGGGACAGAGACTTGCGCAATGGGAGGGGCTGTAGGCTTCCAATGGGGATATGGGCTCTGGAGTGGGGCTGATGATAAGGGGTTTGGGGTATAGGAATTGGCTCTGGGCTGGCGCCAAGGATTTTGGAGTGTAGGAGTGGACTTAGGGCAGGGGCTTGGGATGGGGTGGGGTGCTTGTTCTGGGCAGGAGTTAGGGTGCTGAAGTGGGCTGAAGGCTGGATCTGGGGGGAGTTGGGGTCTGGGGGGAGTTAGGATCTGGAGGGAGCTCAGGGATGAGGCAGAAGATTGGGGCATGGGAGCAGGTTTTGGCTCTGGGGTGAGGCAGGAGGTGAAGGATTTGAGGTGTGTGAAGTGACTGGGCTGGGAGTGCAGGCATTGGGAGGGAATTAGGGTATGGGAAAGGGCTCAGGGCTGGGGCAGGGATTTGGGGTGCGGGATGCTTACCTCAGGCATCTCCTAGTCAGAGATGCAGCAGCAGTGCCTGCAGGCAAGAACAGTACATAGTTTCCCTGGTTGCCCCTTCCAATACAGACTATCTTGTTGCCACTGTGCCTGGTCTGGAATCACCTCAGACTTCTGAATCCTCCGGACAATGGGGAGGGGCTACTCTATCCCTTCCTTGCCCTCCCACTCCCTCTGCTTGTCTCTCTTCAGGGCCATTTCTCACAAGCAACTCCTGACGCAGGAGGTACAGATGCTCCTCATCCTAAGGGAAACAGAGGAGGTTCCTCAGGAATTCAGAGGCAGGAGTTTTTACTCCCATTATTTCTTTGTTCCCAAGGCAAACAGGGGACTTTGGTCCCTCCTGGACCTGAGAGAGCTCAACAAATTTTTGGCCAACCATAAGTTCAGGATGGTGTCCCTGTCAACTGATGGCCAGGGCAGTACTTGGTGTGTGTTATACACCCGAATCTTGAACTGCTAGAACTTAAGGTTCCTTCACAGCGGACGGCCTAGGGAAGGCCGACGGGTGCCCCAAAAGTTTTACGTCCGTGTCTTTGGCTGTTAGGACCGGGGTCCCTTCGCAGCGAGTAGCCAACAGGCTGACAGACGCCCCAAAGTTTGCAGGGAGAGCTTATTACACCTGTGTCTTTAGCTGCTAGGACCGGGGTCCCTCCGCAGTGGGCAGCATATGGAAGGCCGACGGATGACCCTACTGATCTGCCTCCTGGAGGCGGCACGATCCAAACACCCAGCTCTGCCTGCATCTGCCCCTATGAATAGCTGGAGTTCTTTTAAATTATGTTTGGTTCTGTTACAGCAACTGAAGGAGTCAGGTTAAAACTTAACCAGTTACAGGTTTATTAAGGAGACTTATAAAGCATGTGCTTACAATGGCTTTTGCTCTACTTCTTAATTATTGAAAAATACGGGTCTTAAAGGGAAAATGGTTACAAAGGAAAAGAGAAGATAGAAAATAATGGTACCAAGTGACAGCTTAATCTTTAAAGAGCTCCATTCTATGCATGCACTCAAAACAAAAGGACACATATGGGTACAATTTTTACCCCCTTCTGCGTCTCTCGATTCCAGCGTGTCAGGCCAGGATCGGTCCCTCAATTCCTCGGAAAGACAAAATACGAGGTGGACGTCCCCGTGGACCTCAGGAGGCAATTCACTTAACCCGACCAGCAGGAAAAGGGTAGATTGGCACTCAGAGTGAGTGTGCTGCTGGACACATCTTTATACCCGTGGGGTCACGTATTTCTCTTATCTGTGATGCCAAATGGTGCTGGTTCGTCTTTGTGACGCCAGTTCTTACAAGGGAATTGTGAACTTAATTTACACTTGTAAGAGAGATAACTAAATTGAGAGTACTGGGCATTCTTTTCTCAGCGGGAGATTCCTCTTCCAGAGGCAACTGTGTGTGATTGTATCAACATAGATGCCAGCCAAGGCAGTTCTCGCAGCCTCGAGGTCAGCTTATTGGCTTGATCACTCTCTCTCGTATCTGTGTTTTCAGTTACCCAGGGTCAGATGAGCCAGCATATCCAGGCCGCTGTCAAGGCTTCAAAGACTATGCTGATTTTATTGCTCCTTCTCTGCCCTGTATGCTTCAGGCACCTCACAGGGGCAAGCAAGATGGATGTGACGGGGAGGCCTCTGTCTGGCTACAGTACATGAGCTTTATCATTCCCACCTTGGATCTGGGAGATTGGTACACTGACCATCAGCACTGTCAGCCGTCAGCCACCTTCAGCCAAAAATATTCAGTGGAATCTAGGGGCCATAGTGAACCACAAGCTAAATTCAAGTCAATAATGGCAGTAAGGGCAGGTTTTCTATACTTCTGGTGAAATGAAAATCTACCTCAAACAGAAGAACATATAACATAAGAACATAATAACGGCCGTACTGGGTCAGACCAAAGGTCCATCTAGCCCAGTGTCTTGTCTGCCAACAGTGGCCAGAACCAGGTGCCCAAGAGAGGGTGAACCGAAGACAGTGATCAAGCGATTTGTCTCCTGCCATCCCTCTCC
>JANRFK010004893.1:17204601-17220555 GCA_030068395.1 Apalone spinifera | reverse complement strand
AGTTTTTCCGGAAAAGCGGCTGATTTTCCGGAAAAACTTGCCAGTCTAGACACACCCTTTCAGTTTTGGTGCTCTGTGTAGTAAGTATTGTGACAATTTGGAGAAGCAGGCTAGATAATTTGAGTTCTGGTGGATTATGAAACTGCTGTATCAAGGATGTGGATATAGAATTGACCATGTGGATGTGGAACCCATCATTTGCTGACAAGACTATAATCAGTCCTCTGTCATTGTGAGATGGTGATTGACTGGATCCTTCCAGGTAAAGTTGGCAGGTAATACATTCTTATGGTGAAAGACATCAAATGGTCCCAGCAAAATAGTCTTACATGTTATTGCTTTTAGCCAGCCAGCAATGTGCAGTCTTAACACTGGTGTTTTCCTGAGAGGTTTGAAAAAGGGAGCTGTACTGTGCCTCTTGTGATTGCTCTCTTCCAAGACTTGCGCATACAATATAAATAAATAAGCAGAATACAGCCCATAGACAGTACACATTTCAGTGCATCTTAAGTACTATAAAAACTGCAATGTGTGTGTCTTTTTGAAGGATAGTAAAGAGGAAATTACCCTTATTTAAACTCACTTACGAATGCATCTGGGAACAGGAGACCATCCTGAAGCAGTACACTCTATTCTGTTGTTGTCATTTTCTGCTATATACCCAGCATTACATTCAAATGTTCTTTTTCTTCTCTGGAAGAAGGAGAATGGCTTTACCCACCCGTTTTCTATTTTACCACATGAAATAGCTGAAAGCAAAGCAAATACATAAACTGTGACATGACATATATGTAACCACAAATCTCTGGCTGTATATTTTGCTGCTTTTATATAACACGGTATAATACATTTTAAAGAGAATGAAAAAGGATTAGAATTTAGTCATTTTGAAAAGTGAGGAACATCTGGATGGAATGAAATGAAAACTCTCATAGACAATGCCATTGTAACTACTACTGGGATTTTCCCCAAATGCATTAATGCAAAGAAGCCTAAGCAGCATGGAATATATAGCTGTCATAGCAGAGAAGTTCCTGTATGAACACTAAAGTTAGAGCAAATAATGTATTTTTTAATATTGCTAACACACAAAAATGGGGAAAAAATGTTCTGGATGGAGCCAAAATTTGTTTAGCTTTTTGTTTGTATTTTTCTTTGCTGCAAAGTTTTGAGAAAACATAGTTTGGGTTGAGCAAAATGTTTCATTTTTATTTTCAGTATTTTGTAACACTTAATTTTTAAACCCTAAGAATTTTAAAATGAGATTTTCTTTTTTTAGAATTAAAAATTGTTAAAAAGGCAAAATGAAATGTTTTGCTTGGAGGGGTGGGATTTTAAAAGTTGTTGTTTTTTTTTAACTGAAATAATCTGGCAAAATCAACACAAATTTGTAGAATGTTTGAGTTGCCAAATTTGTATTTTTCATTGACAATAGTTTTAGGACAATAATTTCAGCCAGCTCTAATGAATAGAAGTCACCTGTGGTGGGTGGAATTGGGTGAGATGAACATGCCAAGATCATGTCCACAACAACATGCTGGTATTCAAAATATTATGCAAAGGGGGCAGCAAAGCTGCAAAGAAATTGTGCATTTTGGGCATATTCAGCTGGTATAAACTAGCTCTCAGCTAAATGTGGGGTGGAAGATAGTTGTGTCTATTACAAAATGACAGTTACTACATTAGCATCTTCACAATAGGCTCTGTCCTTGAAGCAATGTGACTGCTTTACCTTGCCCCTTAGTTGCACTACCAAGTCACCTTTGGCTTTTCCTGCCCCTGCAGACCTAGGTGGTGGTATGTACTCTAAATCTTTTCTTTCCAGTCCTCTCTGCATCTTTTTACATGGCCTTTTTACAAGTATATATGTTGCTTGTATCTTAATATCTTACCTAATGCTGTGGAGCACCCACATAGTACCAGAATGGCAATATATCCAAGCTGGATCATCTCTGTCCCTCCAAAGCTTAGCCTGCAATTCAAAGTTGTGGTGCACTGTAGTGCTGTGCCCTGAACTCTGTACTTACCAATGTCTTTTAAAGGCTGACCTCTCATTCGTAATCCCCTCCCTGCTGGCCCCCCACACTGTCAATATTGCAGCACAAAAATATGCAAATTTTAATTTAAAAGTCCAGTAGATAATTTTCTACCATTAATTCCCCTCCCACATGTTTCTACGAACCAGTGAGCCAGCTGACGCCATCCAGCTGTACGAGCTCCAGGTCAGTGATATTCTTAGGAGTGAGGACAGGGTTTAAAATAAAATATGGCATCTGAACAAGACTGATCTCAACTCAGGTGAATACAAGAGCAGATCCCCTTGCCCCCATCTAATGTCAGTTGAAGTCAATGGGAGGTTTCCTATTGATTTTAATGGGCTCTAGGTCATGCCCACAAAGAAGAGAGAAACTCAAAGTGTAATGCAAGAGAAGCACTTAGAATAATTTGAACTTTATTCTTTGTAACGTTCACTTAAATTCTCTCTCTACCATGATATTTGATATCCTGTAAGCCTCGTTTCACGAGGCATAAGGGATTGGTCGGCAATGGCTTTCCTTGCCGACCGATCTGCGTCTTGACTGCTGCATTGTTCTGATGATCAGCTGAGCTGGCACAACACGACGGCCATTTTTATTTTAATGAAGTGGGGAATATTTAAATCCCCGTTTCATTGACTATGTCGGTATGTCTAATTTACATGCCTCTGCCGGTAGAGGCATGTAGTCTAGACATACCCAAAGATTTTAGTGGAACCTGGATTTGCCATCTAAAGATACAGATCTATTTCTATTGAATATTCCAAAGCACAGAGGGTCATAATTCAAAATGGTCTGGATAAACTGGAGAAATGGTCTGAGATAAACAGGATGAAGTTTAATAAGGACAAATGCAAAGTGCTCCACTTAGGAAGGAACAATCAGTTTCACACATACAGAATGGGAAGCAACAGTCTAGTAAGGCGTACGGGAGAAAGGGATCTAGGGGTTATAGTGGACCACAAGCTAAATATGAGTCAATAGTGTGACACTGTTGCAAAAAAACAAACATGATTCTAGGATGCATTAACAGGTGTGTTGTGAGCAAGACATGAGAAGTCATTCTTCCACTCTACTCTGTGCTGACTAGGCCTCAGTTGGAGTATTTTGTCCAGTTCTGGGCACCGCATTTCAAGAAAGATGTGGAGAAATTGGAGAGGGTCCAGAGAAGAGCAACAAGAATGATTAAAGGTCTAGAGAACATGACGTATGAGGGAAGACCGAAGGAACTGGGTTTGTTTAGTTTAGAAAAGAGAAGATTGAGGGGGGACATCATAGCAGTTTTTAGATATCTAAAAGGGTGTCATAAGGAGGAGGGAGTAAACCTGTTCATCTTGGCCTCTGAGGATAGGACAAGAAGCAATGGGCTTTTACTGCAACAAGGGAGGTTTAGGCTGGACATTAGGAAAAAATTCCTAACTGTCAGGGTAGTCAGACACTGGAATAAATTGCCCAGGGAGGTTGTGGAATCTCCATCTCTGGAGATACTTAAGAGTAGGTTAGATAAATGTCTATCAAGGATGGTCTAGACAGTACTGGGTCCTGCTGTGAGGGGACTGGACACGATGAACTCTCGAGGTCCCTTCCAGTTCTAGTATTCTATGATTCTATGAAGTCACACTGAAACCTAAAGCAATTAGGTACCCAAGTATCTTTTAGTTACTGTTTGTATGAAATATTTATGAATGAATATGTATGAAATATTTTGAGCTAGGCAAAACATTTTGAAAGGTGAGTCATTAATACTTTCTCAAATTAAATCTGAGTTCCATGTTTGCTGTTGAATGTTTGTTACATTTGTATTAAATGTTCAGAAAGAAAGTGTCTAATTGCACAAACATCTTAGAATCCTGCAAGCCTTACAGATTGTAACATACATGATTATGAAGATGACTTGATATGTATCTTGCTAATTTTTGCTATTTGTTTCTAATGAACTTCCTTCTGGAATAACCAGCAAAAATAACGTGATTTCTCAAAAGAAATGGGGAGTAGTTATACACGTTTTGAGCAGTAGTCCAGCTAGCATAACGTGTTCCTCACAGTGCTTAGTGCTTCCTGTAAAAGACAATTGCAGAATAATTTGCCTTTTGTGGAAATTTATTCCTAACCCCTGATAGTTGGACTTATGCCCTAAAGCATGTGGGTTTATGTGTGTTAATCGAATAAGTGTTATTCTAGCTAGTATAACTGCAGAGGCTGTCATTTTTATGGACTGCTGGTCACGGCTCCATAATTAAGGTGGTTTTGGAATTTGTACTGAAACGAGACTAAAACCCTTTTTACATAGTTTAACTTGTTAGTTTGCCTTGAACTTGACTCACTTTGTCTTCACAGGCTTGTTGAAATTTCTATATAATGTCCTTGATTACAGGCATTTTCAGGTTTATTTTTAAAAGGTTGATATCTAAAAATATTAGCAAGTTTTTTTCGTTTGAGAAATTGCATAATGTATCTGTGCAGATAGAAAGAAATTGAGTGTTGCAAGAGCATTAGGGGAAGTGATTATTGAAGTCGGGGGAAAAAATCCTTTACAAGGTCTTTTCCAGGAGGCATTTGTTAGTGAAAGTAGCTGAGCGCAACAGAAAATACCAGCTACTGTTGTAAATCAAATAGATAAATTCATGGAGGATAGGTCTATTAATGGCTATTAGCCAGGATGGCGTCTCTAGCCTCTGCTTGTCAGAAGCTGGGAATGAGTGACAGGAAATGGATGCCTGATCTGTTCATTTCCTCTCAATGGATTTGACACTAGCCACTGTCAGCAGACAGAACACTGGGCTAGATGGACCTGTGGTCTGGCACAGTATGACCGTTCTGATGTTCTTAAAGGTATCCAGTCTGGTTCTGAGATGCTGAGATGTAGGGGAGTCAGCAACCTCTGCTAGGTCTGGGCAAGCTGTGTGTGTGGAGGCCTTCTTCTGTATGCCCAGAAAAGGCAGGGCCAGAATCAGCCAGCCCACCTTGCTGCATGGAGCATGCAATATGGTGGTTTGGTGGCAATTTAAAAGACTCGGGGCTCTGGGTACGCCACTGCAATTGTGACTGTGTGGTGGCCAGGAGCCCTGGGCCCCTTTGAATCGTCAGGCCCTGGGCCAATTGTTTCCTTTGCCTCCACTTCACCCCAGAGATGATACGGCAGAGTTGCTGTTCTGTTCCATCTGTGGACATGTATTGCACAAGAAGGCACGTTGTTAAAATGAAAGACATGCTATTCACCGTTACTGTCTTGTAAAACTTATTGCTGCAATGTTTGACAAAAAGAGAAACATTTGCTCTTCCAGTGACTGCTCATGCCCATTACACATGAGATGTGCATGCTCATTGTGTGCACCAGTGCAGGAAGTTTTTCCCTTAGCAATACCCATAGAGGAGAGCCTGTAGTGACCTTTGGAGTGGAGCCTACACGGCATGTATAAGGGGTACTGCGCTGCCCCCCACCCTCATTTCCTTCTTGCTGCCAGTCATGGCACATGGAACTGCTTTTGCTCCAGCTGCCTGCTGTAGCCCTTTGTTTGGACAATAGTGTTTCATGGGGTTTGTGTATATAGTACCCCAGTAGCGTAGTGCCTGGCTAGTTAGTGATTTTGTTATTTCTTTCGGAACTTTGCCCAGATCAGAGCTAGCCCCAGACCTTAGGCTACAAATCCTGCAACAACTGCAAACTGCCCAGCTCAGCATGTGTCTCCTGCAAGAGTTGTTTGTGCTGCCTGGGCGAAGGTTACTTAAGTGACAAGTGCAAGATTTGCAAGTCCTTCAAGCCCAGGACTAAAAAGGGGTGGGACTTTGCACCCTTCTTTATGGAGTCAGCCCTAACTCTGGCACCGATGAGCTGATTTGACTCAGCGCTGAGCATTGTAACCTTGGTAGACAACTCTTTAGCAGTACCAAGTAACCCCCAGCACAGCTCTCCATCAGCAGCTCCGGTGAAGAAGCTGAAGAGGATTATATGGGGCAATTCACCATCCTCAGCAGTCAGTGGGATAAATTTGGGGGTGAGCAAAGACCCATGTCAGGCAGTTCTTGGTCCCCCTCAGGTTCTACACCCCAGCTCAGGTGGAGCAGAGTAACCCAGCCCACTCCATGCTGGCTTTTCTGGACAGTCATGGGACCGCTAGCAAGATCCAAGGGCCCTTTAAGCTGCAGGCGGCATAAGGGAGAGTCACTCTTTCACAGCTCCCTGGGCACAGGGAAAATCTGTGTGATGCCAACAGGTAGAACCAAACCTGGGACCTCCAGAGCTTAGTGCATGAGCCTCTATCACTTGAGCTGAAAGCCAGCTGGCTGTGAGCAAAGGCTGTAGAGGAAACTCATTTGAACTCGCTGTCAGTGGTCTCAGTGCCACTACATGGGACAGTGACCCACACCCAGTAGGTGTGTGACTTACACCTGTACTCAGGCCTTCTCAGTCCCTGTCCTGGCAGCACCGTCCAGACAGAGCTCTCTTACATTCAGCTGCCACAAATTGGGCCATGAGATCCATACCCTATTGACCCCTCTCTGACTCTGGGGCTGGGAGTCCAGACAGAGGGAGAGATGGAATGACTCTCCGGCACAGAAGCACAGACCTTTGGTGGCATGCACATCCCAGCAGGACTGGGGACACCAGTACTTAAGATTCCCCAAGTCAACGGTACCACCCATGCAACCACTCATGAGAACGGTGCAGCTCCCCGTATGGATGCCTGTCCCTACCCACTCCCCCTCACAGTCACAGTCTCCATAGTGGCCCCATTCCTGCAGTGTGTGGAGTAGATTACTGCCCACGGGCTGTCTCTCCACCACACGAGACCACATGTGAGGAACCCTCCATGATTTTATCTGGGTGAAAATTCTTTAGTTGCTGTGTCTCAATTTATGAAAATTTCATCATAAAAATACTATCTACATAGCTAATTGAGAACCCCGGTGATGGTCCATTATGCAACATTTTTCCATTAGCAAAATTAAAAATGCATTCAAAGCTATGATAAGCCCAAGTGCTGGGGAGGCAGGCAACCCACTAATTCACTTGGAGCCTCTGGGAAACCCAAAAGCTGTACTTTACATCACTATGTTTAGAAACAAAATTCAGAAAAGTGAGTGACATGATTCTTCTTCCAGTAGAAAGTTATTGAATGTTTAGTGTAAATGTCAACATCCTCTGCTCAATAAAACGATCATTTTTAATGTAGCAAAATTGTGAGTGTGCATATGGGGTTGTCATTTCCCTTTCATGGCAGGAAAAATACTATAATTTGTTACTTTCCCTTATTTTTAACTGATTCCTTAGGCTAACTGAAAATAAGCATTTCACAGTATCTTTAACCAGTATTTTATGTTTCATTAAACTGTTAGGGCAATAATCTCTGGTTACAATTTTTTCATATATTTGCCCGGATTACAATTTGCATATTAGTTAAACACTTATTTATTTATGTCTTTGATCAAATGTACATTTCTCCAACTAATTTCAATTAAAGCAGGATGGGCAAATAGATTTGGGAAAATAAGATCTGAGCCAATTCTTTGTTCTACTCAAACTTTTTTTTTTAAGAATATCACATATGCTTCCGCATTTTCTATTTTTAGTTAGGAGAAGCAGCAGTATTTCCCCACTGGCCAATGAGATGATGGATGTGTTGGAAATATCACTAGAAACCTTGATCTTGTGCCATAATTTTGGTTTTCTTCAGGAAAACATGCAGACTTTTTACCATCACCTATCACTGGTAAAACTGATTTCCATGGAAAAATATGAAAACAGTACGAGAAGGGTCAGCTCCTTCCTATTGGACTTTCCATGTCTCTAAATACGATGTTGGGGTCGAAATGGATTCATTCGAGAAGGTTTTGAGCTACAGAACAGTCGTATGATCCCAAGTGTCACAGGGAGGGTTGGGTCCCCGTAGGAAACTGGTGCAGCCACACATGAGCCGCGCTCAATTTGTAATAAGTGCCATGCCAGGGCTCAAGCAATTGTTGTGCGCTCATAACTGATGCAGCAAACCCAGAAGTGCATTGGCACTGAACTGCCAAGCCCGGAGGTTCTGGGACTCAGCCCTGGCAAGCCCTAGCACTGCCTGAGCCTCACTAACAGCCCCTTGATGGGCCTGCCTGAGTGCCGCTGGACTGTTTCCAGGGCCGGAGGGGAGCAGGGCACTGGGAAAGGGAGCTGTGGCAGAGTAAACCTGCAGAGAGTTAGCAGACTCCTGAATGCTGCAGGGAGCAGAAGACTCTGAAGAAAAGCCTGTGGCTTCAGGGACTGTGATGGGCTGTCCCTACCTCACAGATGTTGAAGGGGCTAATGGAGGCCAGATGGGCCAATTAACCCCTGCGGAGAGGAGGGCTGTAGTTGGAGGAACAGGCTCATCCCTGCTGGAAGAGGTGGGACCTGCACAAGCCAGGTAGTTCCTGGCAGGGGGTTGCTGTGGCTGGGAAAGGCAGCTGGGAGTTGGCTGCTGTCACTCTCTCAAGGGAAGGGGCTGGAGGCTGACAAACCCCTGAGAGTGGGGGAGGCCATACATGTAGCAAGCTGTCCAGGGAAAGGGCAGCTAGAAGTAGGACTCTGCACTGGGAGTGCCGGAATGAGGAACAGCCCTGGTAGGAGCCATAGATTGCTGAGACCTAAGTTAAGATGTTAGAGTCCCAGGCTGAAGCCCATGTTAGAAAATCTTAACAGAGGGTTATGAATCACTGAAGATATTCAATCCCTTAGCTCTGTAACCTAGGGTCAGTTAACGCAAGGTCCACTAACCTTATATTGAAGTAGAACATATCCTATAACATAGCTTGTGTACTTATTCTCCATACTGGGACATTCCCTTAACTCTGAGTGTAGAACCTCAAGTTTGGAACCTCCACTGCAAGAAGGGAGATCAGAATATCACTCTGTGGGTATTTGGTAGAGAGGTAATAGAGTCTCTATCTCCCAAATGGCTGAGGTTTCTTCCAGTAATTTCTGTCTTTTCTGGACTCTCCTGGAGGGATGAGAGGCCATGGAAGGTGAGGTGGAGTCTGACCCATCAAAGTAAGTTACTAGTTGTCTTTAGCATTTGGTGGAAAGTTCCCTGGAAACATGATTTACTGGAATAAGTTCTACTTCACTGCATAATTCAAAGTGTCTCTGCAGCCAGTGAACTCCTGATCAATGCTTAGTAAACAGTCACGCTTGCTCAATCCACCTTGCCCAAGTAAAATGCTATCTCCCAGGGCTGGGCACAACAAGGTGTTTTTAATCCAAAGTTGAGAGTCTGCCAATTGAGGTGGCTTACAGAAATGTAAAGTTTGGCATTTATGCTCTCTAAATGTTTGTTCCAGTATCCAAATGTTTTGGTTTACCAAAGAGATCTCAGCAAGGGTAAGACACAGATATTCTGGGGTTGTACAGAAAAGCCTTTTAAAACATTTCCATTGCAAGTGAGTTAACTGGCAAGCAAAGAAAAGATCTCAACTGTCGACATGCTATCAGGTATATGTCCTCTGCACCTGCCAGTCCAGCTGCCACTGTCAGCTTATGCCTTTCAGGTGGGAAGTGGACTGGGGTCATGGAAATTCATCCTGAAGATCCTGCCACATTCACAGGCTGGGTGAACCAGCGACTAGATGTTCCAATACCATGGTGCGTGCAAGGTTCAGTCCTGCAATACATTTGCTTGTACTGAGCAGAGTGTTAAATCTGTTTATATTAACTCTCACTGATCGTTTCTTAAGTAGTTGCTACGCTGAATCTTGTAGACATCAGTTGCATGTTTTCCTTCTCTTCTTGTGCAATATGAGAGTCAGTCAACATGGCTCTAGCACTGTGCATATGTGTGTTTCTGATCAGGGATCTGAGCTGTGCACAACTGCATGTTATAAAGAGCCCAGAAATGCAATGAGGAGAGACCTTCTGTGTAATCAAAGAAGAACATGGAAAAATCCAATGTGGGCTGTATTCCAGGGAAACTTGCTCCTGTTATCTCTGTACCTTGATGTTGACTGATGGGGGTGGGAGCCATCAAAAGGACTTGTTGAGGGGAGGATCCAGAAATGATCAGAGCTCCACAGCCACCATTCTGAGTGCCGGGATAATATTGCTGAGCTGCCTCATCATTCAGCTACTCTGGGCTTTCTGTGTCAAAGGACAAGGTAAGAGGTAAATGAATCAAAAAGATTGAACAACACTTTGCAAAACCATTCTCTGGTGTGCAGGGATAGATACTAAACCAGGCTGATAATGCAAGGAGCCAAGGTGTGGTACAGTAACAGGTACCACATAACAGGTACCACAAGCTTCCTTTTTGTGTACGTCTAGAGAATATTTTTGCCTGTCAGAGTTAGTGCCTGATACAACAGGGCTGAGTGTATTCCTCCTGCCCCCCGATACATTGGAGTGCAAAAGTGCCTGAGTCATCCCAGCATTTTTGAATGGGTTGCTTATGTAATCAGAACAGCCAATGAAATTCACTCTACGTCAGTCCCTGATCCCAGTTCTACTCCAGAATTATCTATTCCATGATGTGAACTGTAATTATATTGATTGTGTTCATGTTTAAAAATTGTCTCACTCCTGTATTCAGTTTATGTATTCCAGAAAACAGACATGGGTTTGATGTGTAGCTAATGTGTGCAGTGCTGCTTGTTGCATATGGATAGATAATACATATGAGGCCCAATAGGGTGAACAGGCCTTTTCATTCCTGACACCCATTCTGCTTTGTGCATTCCCAATAATCACATACAGTAAATCTGCCATGTAGCAGTGTTCCCTGTAAGCGGAGTGCTTGAGCAGCTGCTCAGGAGAGATTCCAGTGCCACCCAGCTAATTAGCAGAGCGCCCACAGCTCAGCACCATGTGTTTCTACGGGTGGTGCATACCTACACAAGCTTTGGTGCACATAACAAAATTTATTCCACACATGGATGGGGAAAAATTAAGGAGCACATTGCAATGTATGGTTTTCCAGTAGACTGGGTGATTCCTTAGTAGATAAGGGTTATTTGGGTTTGGCAGAGGCAAAGGAAGTGCCATTTGAAATTATTTAAGTGGACCTGCTCTGAGGAAGAATCAGGGCTGTAGAGAGAAGTAGTTTTATTTGTAGTATCCCTGCCTCATTTGAGCTCTAAGGACTATGCTTAGCATTTCTGTCCTAGGGGGCATCTTTTAACGGTCCATTTAAAGTTTATCCAAATAATCCCATTGAAGCAAGGGGTAGAATTTGTTATGGACTATGCAGAGGGTTCTGTCCCACAACTCACAGATTGGGTGTCTGGGAGGGGGGAGGTGTCTCCAGAGCACAACAAAGCCACTCACAGACCGGGTCCTAGCTATTTTGGAAGTCTGGTGTCATTTAGGACTTTGGGAAGCAGTTGATTGCTCTGGGTCAATGTGATCATCAAGCCTAGAAGAAAGCTGCATAGAAGCTATTATGGAAGAAAGGGATCCAGCTGTGGCTGTAGCGCATCAGCACCCAGCATCTTCACTAGTCATAGCACAGCTGCAGCGATGAGCTGCTGCGATGTAGCTCTATGTGTGCAGCATGGCTTTGGAAAGCTCCACTTCACGTCTTTACATCGCGTCAGTGGCTGAGGTATTAAGGGATGTTTTATTCCCTCATTTCTTAAAGGGGTGTCTCTATGCCCCTCCACAGAGATGAAAGGGGTTGCATTCTTCAGTACCTAAAATGCTGGTTTTTTACTTCCCTTCAAATACTGCTTCTGGCAGGGCACTCCAGTTACATCTTGTTTCCATTCACTGAGACCATTTATTTTACGTGAACACACCTGATTGCAGACTATATACGAGCTGCTTTTCATATCAGAATAGTTAATCTACTTTAAATTCATACTCTGAATTAATTTCCGTGTGTAGACAAGCCCCTGCTTTCCGGATCTCTTCTGGAATAGTTTATTTCTAAATTGAGCATCCACACGCAAAAAAAGCGCATTGAAAAGCGATTTTCAAATTCAAAATAGAGCATCCACACTGATTGGATGCTATCTTGCATTTAAGGCCACCCGGAACCACTTCAGGCAGGTTATTAAGTCAGCAGTGACTTCTTGGAGCTGCTGCCTGAGGCTATCTGAGACGCAAGCTTAAAGGGACCCCTCTGTTCAGCTGTGTCCCAGCTGTTTATTCTCCTGCTTGCCTACCTCTCTGAGGGACAGCAAAGCATTTCCACTGCGTGCTTTGGTTGCCCTGTGTTTGGACAGCACAGAGCTGCCTGCTATGGAGCAGGAGCTGCTCCTGGCCATGCAACAGCCCATAAATGTCGTGCTGCAGCTTCTGCAGACTGCCCTCCAGGCCCTGGAGGAACGCAACCTCGAGCTGCTTGAGGAGACACTCAACATGTGTGTGGGAGTGCAGCTCTTTCAGATGTAACCCACTGTGGAGCACCGCTTCTGGAGCTTGGAACCAGTTCCGACTGGTGGGACTGGCTTGTCATGGAGCGGTGGGACAACTAGCAGTGGCTCCAGAACTTGAGGAAGAAGACATTTCTGGAGCAGTATGCTTGGCTCACTCCTGCCCTCATGTGATGGAACACCCAGATAAGACCTGCCATTCCCCTGGAGAAGCGGGTCACCATTGTGATTTGGAAGCTCGCCATGCCAGCCAGTTACTGATCCACCGGGAACCAGTTGGGGAAGTTGACCATTGGGGCCCTCATCATGCAGGTATGGTGCTCTCAGGCTGCAGTCTCAGAGGTGGGGGTTACGTGCTGGAAAGGGGAACCCTAGGGAAAGGAGGGGTGGGAGTGAGGGGGATAGAAGGTGAGAGGAAGCCACTGTCCTTGGGCAGTTCTCCAGTCTAAACCTCACACAGCTGTGCTGAGGGGGGTGGACTACATAGGGGGTGGCTCCTGTAGTGTTTGGGTGGCGGGGGAAGAGGGAGGGAAGGATGAGGATGGCTTGGCCATCCTCCCAAGGCTCTGGCACCCCTGTGAGTCTGTTTGGTTTGTTTGTCTCCTTCTGCAGCTGGTGAGGGCAGTCAACACTGTCCTTCTTGTGGAGTCATCCACCTCGGTGACGTGGATCCCATTGTTGCTGGTTTGTCACCATGAGCTTCCACAACTGCAGGGGGTGGGGGGAGGCTATTGATGGCACCCACATCCCCATCTAGTTCCCCAATTACTAAGCATCTCTGTATATTGATTGCAAGAGCTATTTTTCCATAATCCTGTAAGCTCTGGTCAACCACTGTGGCCAATTTTTGGACATCTTCATCGGCTGGTTGGGGAAGGTGCACGATACCCGCGTCTTCAGGAACTCCAGCCTTTTCCAGAAGCTGGAGGCTGGCACTTTCTTCCCTGACTGCAGCATCAGGGTCGGGGACGTGAACATGCCCCTGTGCATCATGGGGGACAAGGTCACCCTCTCGTGCTGTGGCTCATGAAGCCCTACACTGGACACCTTGACCCCAGCAAGGACCACTCTAATGTCTGGCTGGGCAGGGCCTGCATGCAGGCTGAATGCGCCTTTGAGCTTCTCAAGGTGCAGTTCAGATGCCTCCTGACCAGCCTGGATGTGGGGGAGCAGAACATCCTCCAGGTGGTGTCTGCATGTTGTATGCTGCACAACATCATGGAGAGGAAGGGAGAAGCCTTCCTTCCAGGGTGGGGGGCAGAGGCTGGATGGGAGGGCAGGGCCTTTGAGCCAGCCGAGCTCAACTGCCATCTGCCAGGCCCATCAGGTGGAGGTGCAGATCTGGGAGGCTCTGAGGGAGAACTTATCACAAAGACCCCAGTGACACTCTCCTCTGGGCCTCCCCATTAGGGGCCTGTGTATCAACTTTCTCTGCCTTTCCTCCAGCAAGCCCCCCTTTCCCTCCACCCCTCTCCCCTGCAGAGACAATAAAAAATGGTTTGGTTTTGAAAAAAAGAGCTTGTTATTTATTTGGGATAGAAGTTACTGGGGAGGGACCGGGGAAAGAACCTGGAAATGGGAGGGGGGAGGGAGGAAGGGGAATGAGAACCTTGGAGTGGGGAGGGAGCTTAAAGGGGACGGAGGGAGGAGGAGAGGCTCAGGGGCTAGGACTGGCATGTGGCTCAGGTACTTCCTTTGCCTCATGTGCGGTGACCTGGGCACATGTCTAGGGGGAGAAGCAGGAGGGTAGGCTGGAGCAGCATCTGGCATGGAGGGGGAACAGGGTCAGGCATGGGAGGGGGGACAGGGACTGGCATAAGAGGTGGTCAGGACCAGGAACTGGGACTGGGGCAGGAGCGGCAGCAGGGGCAGGAGCTGGCTCTGGATGAGTGAGGAGAGCCTGCATTGTCGCGCACATGGTGTGTCCCCACTTCAGCAACTCCGTCCATGTCTCTCTCCGCCACTGCATGTCCTACCGGACCTTCTGGACCAGTCTCACATGCAGGGCCCAGAGTATGGAGACATGCTCCCGTATCACGTCTTCCTGGGGGCTTCAGCCTGCAGCTCCTGCGTTGGGCAGCTGCCTCAGGTGGTGTTGCCTCCCCAGCTGGTCTGGCTGGGGAGAATAAAGAGAGACAGTCAATCATTCCTGGAGACACTGTTCCTGAAGCTATATATAAAACCATGGTCGCCTCATCTAAAAAAAGATAGATTGACAAAGCCCTGGCTGGGTTGATTTAGTTGGGATTGGTCCTGCTTTGGTCAAGGGACTGGACTTGATGACCTCCTGAGGTCTCTTCCAGCTCTATGATTCTATTAGAAAAGGTTCAGAAAAGGGCAACAAAAATTATTAGGGATTTGGAACGGGTCTCATATGAAAAGAAATTAAAAACACTTGGACTTCTCAACATAGAAAAGAGGAGACTAAGGGGGGATATGATAGAGGTCTATAAAATCATGATTGGTGTGGAAAAAGCGAATAAGAAAAAGTTGTTTACTTATTCCTACAATATAAGAACTAAAGGTCACCAAATGAAATTAATAGGCAGCAGGTTAAAAACAAACAAAAGGAAGTTTTTCTTTACTCAGCGCACCGTCAACCTGTAGAACTCCTTGCCAGAGGATGTGGTGAAGGCTAAGACTTTAACAGGGCTCAAAAAAGAGCTAGCTAGATTCATGGAGGTTCGGTCCATCAATGGCTATTAGTCAGGTTGGGTAGGAATGGTGTCCCTAGCCTCTGTCTGGAAATGAGTGACAGGAGAGAGATCACGCAAGGATTACCTGTTGTGATCCCTTCCTCTGGGGAAATTGGTACTGGCCACTGCTGGCAGACAGGGTACTGAGCTAGATGGACCTTTGGTCTGACCCAGTATGGCCGTTCTTATGTTTTTAAGCCTTGCCCTCATCTTTGAGCTGAGAGTGACAGTTCCAGGGTCAGCTGAAGGTGGTGTCCTGGGATCAAGTCCAGGTGTGGGCTGGACAGCAGGCCTTTTCTTACAAGAGCCAGGATGCTCCAGGGGAACATGCTTCTCTCCCTCCCCACCCCCCATTTCCCAGGGACAAACAAGCATGGGAAGTTTCTGGCCACGCTAGGATGCAGTGGGTGAGAGGGAGGCCTTGTGCTGGATGGGCTTGCCTCAGTGCTGCACAGACGCCAGGTTAGGCAGTACCAATAGTGCCATGGGGCCCTCTTCTTCATGCATTAGGTGTCGGCGCATAAGGGGCGACTCTGATAGAGGCACTGGCCCACACCCCACCCAGCAGTCTAAGCAGCTGTTTTGAAGATGCTCCTGAGGACCCTTTATCAGCCCCCACTATCATCCCTCCATTTGGAGACAGGTTGGCCCATTTTTTCCGGACCTGGGCCTGCATCACCTCTGACAAGTGGGTAAGGATGGGTTACTCCTTACCCTTTTATGAGTTTGCCCCCTTCCCTCCCTCCCTCCCTTCCATTTCCTCTTCAGGGACCCATCTCACGAGGTCCTCCCACATCAGGAGGTCCTCTTGCTCATTGAAAAATGAGTGGTAGAGAGAGTTCCACCTCACCTGGAGGGCAGGGGTTTTTATTCCCATTATTTTGTTATCCCCAAGCCGA
>JANRFK010004893.1:17183167-17197826 GCA_030068395.1 Apalone spinifera | reverse complement strand
ACCACCACACACCAACAAACACAAGCTCAGCACACAGTAAGAAAGCCCCAATAATAACACACTTCCCTCAAGAGTCCTATATCTGATTCTCCTTTACCTGGAGAACTCCCTCTCTAAACTCCCTGTTAGTACTCACCTGTTCGCAAGCTCATGAAGTGAGTTATGTATCACTTCATATTGAGCTATGAAGTGATGCACAACTCATCAGGATCTGATTTAATTCGAGAATGATCTGACAGTATCAGTAAAAAAACAAACACCCTTCTCTTACAGCTGTCTAAGACACCTTCCTTCACACGAGCATTCTCCAGATTTCATCACTGTAATTTGGTGAATATGAGCCAAAGTAGAATGTGTGTGTCGTCTTTGTCATAAACATAAGATAAACATATAAGCCTGGGGTAGGGAACTTTTCTTTGGGTCAGGGGCTGCTGACTCTCAGAAACATTAGTTGGAGGGGGGGCACATACAAGTGAGAAGCAAACCAAAAACCCCTCAATGAACCCTCACGGATGTGACCCCTGACTGAGAAGGAGAGAGACACTCCCACCATTCCCCTCGCATGCCAGAGCCCATGGGGGCTCAGGCTAGTAGGTTTTGTGTGCTTCAGCCCTATGGGCTCCCCAAAGCTGGGGGGAGCCCTGAGTCTCAGGGGCCAGATCCAGGCAATTTGGGGGGCCTCATCCATCCCCTGGGACTGAGGTTGCCCACCCCTGATATAAACTCATACACTGGTCCTTTCAATGACTGCCAGAATATTTCCAATGTCAGTTCAAGGAGCTGATCATGCCCACAAAGCCATTAGTAAATCAACTCCCAGTCACATTAGATGTTGTATCTCCATTTATGACTGGCCAAGAAAACCTCTGAAGATGCGCAGGTGAGCCAGATATAAGGTATTTTTGCTGAAAAAACATTGTTGTAATAAGTGAACTCAAGCTCGCTTACTACAATTGTAAGCTCAGATCTTTAGTAAAAACCTGGACTAGCTGGTCAGGATGGTATATTTTGAAACACTGCTCTGAGTGTGAGATCAAACAGGCAGCTAAAAGCAATATCCTAAACAGCCCAATGCTGATACAAGTTTGTCAGAGCTTTAAGTCCCTGGGAGAGGAGTGTTTGCTGTAATTCTGTTTTTCTAGCAGAGAAATTTCCAGTAAGAGTCAGCACCAGAAATAGAAGCTGCATTCTGTATTTGTGCTAGTCTCCTTCTCCCTTTTGTGTATAAAAAAAAAAAGAAAAGAAAAAAAGAATGGTCCTGCAGCACCTTAGAGACTAAGATAGTAGCATGAACTTTTGTGGGCACTACCCACTTTTTCAGATGAATGAAGCAAGGGGTCCAGAGTACAAATAAATAGCAGAAAAAGAAGGGAGATTAGGTGGAGTCAGGGCAGGGAGCCTCATCAATTAAAGTGTCTATGCTAAATGAGGCTAATAGAGTGGGCTATAAATGCCTGATACTTACTTTTGATATCATTTGGGTGTTGAATATAGTGGTCCGTCCAGTTCATGTCTTTGTTCTTTGTTCTTTTGTGTGTTTGCCTCGTTTCATTGTAACGGAAGCAGGTTCATACTTACAGCAGCACCAGTTCTTCTTCGAGGATGTCCCCGCGGGTGCTCCACTATGGGGTGCTGGGCTTGCCCCGGTGCCGCAGACAGAGTCTTGTTAAAAGCAGTATCCAGCCAGACCGCGCACGCACCACGGGGCTCACGGTGTTCACACTCCTTTCTTGGCGCACGGTCCGGGCTTCTGCCAGTTCCTCAAGACCTCCTCAGGCTGCTGCAGATGCTTGGAACCGCGCTCTTCACTTCAGCTCTTGGAGACTAGCTTTGCTTTAGCCTTCCACTGTATATACCTCTACCTACTGTTTCTTCCTCCATTTTCCTCCCTGCCCCGTCAGTTTCAGAAAACAAAAACAAAAACAAACAATCAAACAAAAAAACAAGAGAAAAAGAAAGAAAAATTAATGTGGCAGCGTTACCTTCCATCTTTCCCTCTCCCAGCTGTTTTCTCGGTTTGTCTCCTGTACATAGTTGCTCCTCAAAAAAGAAAAAAAGGAAATAACCAACAACAAATCCTTACCGGAGAAGAGGAAAAACGCAGAAACATACTTTTCTTCTTCGAGTGGTTGCTCATGTCCATTCGAATTAGGTTTGCTCACTGCGTGCACCGCATCTTCCAGAGCGTTTTCCTTAGCGGTACCTGTAGCACCAGCAGGGCGCCCCCTGGAGTGGTGCTGCCATGGCGAGGCATAAGTACCCCTGCCAGCGCTCCCCTACCTCAGTTCCTTCTTACCGCCCGTGACGGTCATTGAAGCGTGTCTCTGTTAGTTCAGTTAATGGTTCCCGTTTCTCTTAGCATTGTAGATAGTTCTAAATAGTTCAGTTAGTTAGATAGTTAGTGTCTCTTTGTTTTTCTTCTCCCCCTTCGGGGGTGAGGAATGCCAGGGCCACAAAGCTTTAAGGTATGCACTGTCTGCGTAAAGTTTATGCCCAAAGGAAACCCTCACAACAGTGGTCTGAAGTGTCTGGGTGAGGGTCATCTTACAGACTCCTGTAGATCGGCAAGTCGTTTAAGCCGTGCACTAAGAGGGAGATAGACTCTCGTCTAAAACTTCTCCTCATGGAGGCGGCTTTACAGCCGGCACCGGCTGGACACTGTGCGGTGCGCAGTGCACTGGCGTCCATGCACGATGCCCCATCTCGAGACTGGAACTCGGTGTCGAGGGCTCAGCACCGGTCTCACTCCCCAGCACCGAAGAGGTCAGGAACATCCCGTGGTAGGTCTCCGAGCCGGAAGTTGAAGTCGGGCCTACACCCCGGTGCCGAGTCTCCAGTGCTCAAGTCCTCATCCACCACAGTGCAGCGTAAGCGAGCGGGACGTCCATCCAGTCCACCGCAAGTACCCTCGCATCGCCCCCCCATGCCGGACACTTTGAGGCGACACATGATGTTATTAGCCTCACTACCTCCCCTCCATCGTCGGTTGAGGCGGAGAGGTCGAGGTGCCTACGCCGGAGGCCGTGTTGGCACCGGCTTTGCCTCAGCACTGGCACGACCGGATGGCACTGGTCGCTTATGCAGTGGGACCGTCCCCTGTGGGACCAGTACCGCTTGCCTTCATGTTGGTACCGGCCTCCATGCAGGCCGCCAGGCTTCACTCGGCGCTCGACTGGGCTTGACCTCCCTTGGTGCTGGGACCTCTTCCAGACCCCATCTTGGCTGCTCTGGTGCTGTATTACCCAGGCCTTGCGGCACCATCTACAGCACCGTCATCGGTATCAGCGCTGAGCAGCTTTCCCAGGGTGCCATTCCAGTCATCGGCACTGGGTCCTTCAGCATCAGCCTCTTCAGCACTGATGCAAGTTTCGGCACCATTACAGGCACCGGCATCGACCCCGTGGGCCATGCCAGTGCCGCCATCGCCGGTGACGTCGGCCTTGTCGGGGTTCATCTCGCAACCGATTCCAACTTCGGCACCACAGCCATGCTCTGTGTCGACACCACAACCGGCACCGGGACCTGTCCTCCCGGTACCACAACCGGCTCCATTCCCGGCACTGGGATCTGTCCTCCTGGTGCCGCAACAGGCACTGCAACCAGCACCGGGACCGGTTTTCCTGGTACCGGCATGCCCTCATCGCGTGCATGCGAGCAAACCCAAGTGTATGGCCAGGTTTGCTCCCCCTTGGTGGCAGGACATTCATCATCTGCGCCTCCCTGTCTGACTACTCGTCGGATTCCGATGCGGTGTCGTTCAGGTCGGAGTCCTTGGGAGCTTCCTCGACTCATAGATCCCATTCCCGGCACCAGTGTGATCGTTCGCGGGTGCAGCAGACTTGGCCTCCTCAACCACAATGGCCTTTCTGGACGCCATGGGCTTACCACCAGTGGCAGGGGCCTGTGCCCTTCTCTGTGTTGTCTGGTGTCTTGGGACACTGTGAGCAACCATTGGCATCACTGTCATGACCCTTTCCTTCCTCCCAGAGGTCAGTTGCTACAGATGCTGCTGCTGAACCACAAGCCTCGGTGCCTTAGCCGCTTCCGCAAATGGTGCCGCCTGCCCAGCCGGCCCTTCAACTGGACCCTACGCTGGATCTGGTACCTATCCAGGAGTCGTCGTCATCATCGTCTCCTGATGAAGCCTTGGCGGAGGACACGGATCCCATGATTGACATCCTCTTGGATGATGTGCCCGCCCGCTTGGCTTTGCCACTTAATAAAACCATGGCCAAGATTACTAATGCCCTGTGGCAGACCCTGGCGACCCTGACCCCTACCTTAAAGGGAGTCGAGAGGCGCTATTACGTTCCCCAGTCGGGAAATGAACACCTGTACTCCCAACCTGTCCTGGGGTCCTTGGTCATTCAGGCTGTGAGTCAAAAGGAGAGGCTTCCCCAGCCGGGGCCATCCCCAAAAGTTAGGGAATCCAAACGCCTTGACCTGATTGACCTTAAGGTGTATGCCACGGGCGGGGTGCAACTCCACATTGCGAACCAGCAAGCAATGCTGAGTCGTTATGCTTATAATACTTGGCAGGCCATGGATAAGTTTAAGGATAAACTGCCTGCCGAAGCCTGTCAGGAGTTTGCGGCCATGACTTCGGAGGGCAGAACCATTGCCCGCACGGCTCTTTCAGGCTTCCCTGGATGCTGTTGACTCTGCAGCCCGCACCATGGCGTCAGGTGTGGTTATGCACCGTGGTGCCTGGCTGCAGGTGTCTGGAGTACCTCCGGACGTCCAAACCATGATCCAGGACCTGCCGTTAGACGGAAAAGCCTTGTTTTCAGAGCAAACGGACTCCAGGATCCATACGCTTAAGGATACGAGGTCTACTCTCCGGTCCTTGGGGATTCATACGCCGGCCCCTCAGCGTCATCAGCTGCCCTACAGACAGCAGGGGAGACCGCAGTTCCAGGTCCCCCATGGGGATTACTGGAGACGCCGTCCTTGTGCTCTCAGTGTGGGTGTGGGGGCAGCTGCAGGCCTGTCCTCTGCAAGGGGTTGTCGATGCCGCCCGAGAGAGGACAACCCCTGTGGGATTGGTCAAGGCCCCTTTCAGCAGCCAAAGCACCAGTTTTGATGGGCTGCTACAGAGTCGCGCACCAGCCTCCCACCCTGGCCACCCGTTGGGGCCAGGTTATCCCAGTTTGCCAATGCCTGGACAGATATCACGACCGACGCTTGGGTTCTAAATATAGTCAGAAGTGGCTATACCAGTCCCTTCCTGGGCTTGCTCCCTTACAACCTGCCCGCCCCGTCCCTTTTCAGGGACACCACTCACGAAGGCATCCTTTGCCAGGAGGTGCTGGCGCTCCTCAAAAAGGGAGCTGTGGAGAGGATCCGTTTGCATCTGGAGGGAAAGGGGTTTTATTCCAGGTATTTCATTGTCCTGAAACCCAAGGGCTGGGTTCGTCCCATCTTAGATCTCAGGGACCTCAACAAAGCGGTCATGAAATCCAAGTTCAGAATGGTAACTCTGGCTTCTGTCATCCTGGTTTTACGGTTAGGAGACTGGTACACAACTCAATCTCAAGGATGCTTACTACCATGTGGCAGTAAGATCCAGCCACAGGAGGTTTCTCCGTTTTATTGTTTCCCAATGCCACTTCCAACTTACAGTGCTCCCATTTGGCCTTTCAACAGCACCCAGGGTCTTTACAAAATGTATGGCGGTCATAGTGGTATTTCTCTGCAAAAAAGGGTACACGTCTTTCTGTACCTAGATGACTGGCTGATTCGTGGTCATTCCTACGAACAAGTGGAGGCCCATGTTTCTCTTACAAGGGCCCTCTTCATAAGGCTGGGGCTCGTGCTAAATGAGGAAAAGTCATCGTTGACTCCCTCCCAGCACCTTGAATTTGTAGGTACCCTCCTGGACGCCAGGGTGGCGAGAACTCCTCCCCAGAGCCAGGTTTCTGTCCATAGTGGAGCTGGTCTCTGAGTTAACCCAGTTCACCATCACGACTGCTCTGGTCTGCTCGAGGTTGCTGGAACACATGGCGGCATGTACTTATGTGGTACGCCATGCTCGAATGAGGCTCAGGGCTCTGCAGGCCTGGTTGGCAAGGGCATTCAACCAGTCCAGGGGTCTCCGGGACATGGTTCTCACAGTACCTCTGGAGGTGATAGCCTCCTTACAATGGTGGACCCAGGAGACGGTGGTGTGCAGTGGGGTTCCATTCATTGTACCTCCCCCTTCACTTACACTGGTCACAGATGCTTCTGATCTGGGTTGGGGAGCACACCTGGAGTGTCACAGGACCCAGGGGTTATGGTCCCCTGCAGAGCAGGCTCTGCACATAAATGTCCGGGAGCTCAGGGTAGTCAGGAGAGCCTGCGAGACCTTCCTATCAAAGCTCTCTCGCCACTCTGTCCTGGTCCACCTGGACAACTCAGCGGCTATGTTTTACCTCAACAGGCAGGGGGGAGCCAGGTCACTTCCCCTCTGCCGCAAGACTCTGTGCCTCTGGGACCTGTGCGTAGAGCACGACATAGTCCCATGGCCGGCTGGCATCCTCTATGCTTTCCCTCCATTTCCCTTAATTCCCAGGGCTCTGACCAGGGTCAAGACCTTCAGGTCCCCAGTCATCCTGATAGCCCCTCGGTGGCCCAGGCAGTTCTGGTTCCCTATCCTGGTGGACATGCTCAGCGAGGAGCCTATAATGTTCCCGCTGGTTCGGGATTTCCTGACCCAGCCTTGGAACGGGGGCCTTATGGTTCACCCGAATCTCAGCTCTTTCCACCTGACAGCCTGGTTTATCCGTGGGTGATGCAACCAGAAAGAGAATGTTCCCAGGAGGTACAGATGGTGCTCCTAAGTAGTAGGAAACTGTCTACCAGGCGGTCATACGCAGCCAAGTGGCGGCGCTTCTCGTCTTGGGCATTCAGAAGGGGAGTGCACCTGTCTTGTGCATCTTTCCCATCCATTCTGGACTACCTCTTTGAACTTAGGTCCAGTGGCCTCTCTACCTCCTCTATCAAAGTCCATGCAGCATGTCTCTCCGCCTTCCATGTTGGTTCAGCAGGAGTTTCTCTGTTTTCTGACCCTGTGGTCAAAAGGTTCCTTAAGGGTTTGGATAAATTGTATCCCTCGGTTAGACCCCCTCTCCCCACTTCGGACTTTAACCTCGTGTTGTCTAGACTTGTGTTGCCCCCCTTAGAGCCGCTGGCCACGTGTTCTTTGAAGCACCTCTCTATGAAGGTTGAATTCATTGTGGCGATTACGTCAGCTCACAGGGTCTCTGAACTGAGGGTGTTAACTGTAAACCCATCCTACTTAGTGTTTTCTGACAATAATGTGAGGCTCCGCCCTCATCCGGCCTTTCTCCCCAAGGTGGTGTCACCGTTCCATTTGTCCCAAGAAATTTACCTCCCGGTTTTCTTTCCAAAGCCCCATGCCTCCCCTAAGGAACAAGTGCTCCATTCCCTGGATGCTAGACGTGCGTTAGCCTTTTATATTGATAGGACTAAACCCTTTCGCAAATCCACAAAATTGTTTATTGCTGTCACTGACAGAATGAAAGGGCTCCCCATATCGACCCAGAGGTTTTCCAATTGGGTTGCAGGGTGTATCAGGGAGTGTTATGCCTTGGCTGGGAAGGTCCTGTCCCGGGTTACAGCACATTCCACCAGGGCGCAGGCATCCTCTGTAGCTTTTGGGGCACAGGTTCCAATCACTAAAATCTGCAGGGTGGCCATGTGGTTGTCACTCCATACCTTTATGGTGCACTACGCGCTGCACAGCAGGCCAGGGAGGACGCAGGGTTGGGCTCTGCGGTCCTCAACTCTGTATTGTAAATATGTTTGTTTTATCTGTGTGTCAGTGCACTTTCTACAGTTTTCTGTGTTCGCTTAGTTGAATACATTTGTTTGGATTGTTCAACTTTCGTGGACTTCTCTTTCTGAGTGCCCCGACCCCTCCTCCTTGAAGTGGGGTTGGCTTGGAAGTCACCTAATTTGAATGGATATGAGCAACCACTCGAAGAAGAAAAGAACGGTTACTTACCTGTAACTGTTGTTCTTCAAGATATGTTGCTCATGTCCATTCGATTCCCCCCCTACTTCCCCTTCGTTGGAGCGTCCGGCAAGAAGGAACTGAGGTGGAGGAGTGCCGGCAGGGGTACTTATGCTCAGTGCTGGAGGGGATGCTGATGGTGCCGGAGAGAAGAGGAGAGAGCAAGAGCGAAAGAGAGAGCGGCTCCGGGGAGATGGAAGCAGCGGTACGGGGCTCAGCGCACCGGCTTGGGAGACACGCGCTGAAGCACTAGCCTGAGCCACAGTCCCCGGTGCTGGCAGTTCAGGCCCCGTAGCAGCTGGTGCCGTAGTGGAGATCAGGCGCACCAGCGCCAAGAGCTCTGGCACCGCGCGGTGGTTTGAAGGCAATGTGGGTGTCGACGCCATCTCCGGAGGGAGACATGTTTTTAAAATGTCTCCGCCTCCCCCCTCCAGGATTCCATCTCCATTCCTGGCTGCTCGACCCTTTCCTCAAAGACATCTCTACAGATGACCTTCCATCTCCCCTGCTTCTTCCAGGGCATCATATAACCACTCTGGCTCACCATACTCGCCACGCTACCATTGATATCGTTTGCACTCTCGCTACCTGGACAGACACTCGCAGTGGGATGATCTATACCATCGTGACGACCGTTACTCCTGAGACTCTCGCAGCAGGTATTGCTATCGTTCACGATCTCCATATGACCATGCTTTGTCCAGGCTTTCCCCAATTCCAGTTCCTGTTACCCCACCACAGCGAACAGCTTCACCTTCCCAACTTCCCTCGGAGCAGGAGCACATCCCCTTCGTGGATCAGCCAACCGGGAGTTCTCCATCTCATTCCTCTCTGCCAGACGAAGCATTCATTCCAGGTGAGGTCTCCCTGCCTGATGACGTCTGCCAGTTTCAAGAGTTGTTCAAACAAGCAGCCATCACCCAGGAAATATCACTACAGGAACTTAAAGACAAGCAACATAAACTCTTCAGAAACCTCCAGCCACAGCAGAGGTCATGTTTGGCCATTCCCCTCAATGAGGGCATCCTGGAAATTGCAGATGAACTATGGCACGCTCCAGCGTCCGCTCTACCGACAAATAAGAGGGCCAACAGAAAATATTTCGTTTCCCCAAAGGGCACGGAATTCCTCTTTGCCCATACTCAACCAAACTCCTTAGTTGTTGATGCAGCCCAACAGAGGGCTAAGGCCCCTCACTTCAAACAACAGTGCTCCAATAAGGAGACAAAGAGGTTAGACCTCCTAGGCAGGAGGGTCTACGCATCGGCAACCTTGTTCCTGAGAATTGCCAATTATTCTGCACACCTGTCCAACCACACCTTTGATACTTTTTCATGTTTGACTCCTCTCATGGATCATTTGCCAGACTCAAATAAATCTATTTTAAAGTCCTATTTCTAGATGTTACACAAACAAGTTTATTTCTGTTTAGAAATTAGATGTGATCCTCCATCAGTGACTAATGGAAACTACCGCCCTCAAAGGAGAGTGTTCAGAGAAAAGGATGTAATCAGAGTGAACTGTAATGCAGGATTTCACTTAGATGCATCTAATAGAGACAACATTGCCGAATGCACAGAGAATGGCTGGTTATCTATTCCAAGATGTACCTGTAAGTTGCTTTTACTTTAATATGTTTTTAAAATGTCAAAACTCAAACGATTTTTCAGTTTCTGCAATCAATAATGTAAAAGACATATTTCCAGGGTTTTTCCTTTTACAAAGTTTATTTGAACTTGGATAAAGCAACTATGTCAATAACATGGCGGTTAGGTCCATAAAAAGCTATTAGCCAGGGGATGAAATGGTGTCCTTGGCCTCTGTTTGTCAGAAGCTGGAGAGGGATGGCAGGAGACAAATTGCTTGATCATTGTCTTTGGTCCACCCCCTCCGGGGCACCTGGTGCTGGCCACTGTCGGCAGACAGGATACTGGGCTAGATGGACCTTTGGTCTGACCCGGTACGGCCATTCTTATGTTCTTATGTTCTTAACATGATATAATGTAAGTCAGGGCTACTCAACATGCGGCGCATGGCTCGTTTGCAGCCCACCGTGCGGTTAGGATTTATGTGGGGCTCAACACACGGCCTGCTGGTAGGAGCCAAAACAAAAAAGTAGTCAATAGAATGCTTTTCTGTTGCTATGCGTTTTAGTAGTTAAATTCCAGGACTGTTATTGCTCACTAAAAGTGCTGTCATATGGGTAGAAATTGGGTAAATATTGTATTTTATTAATATCAGCAGAACTGATTTAAATGGGGCCTGTGTGTTTTGTAGTCTTGCCTTAATCTTTGTATTCATGCCCGTCAGTGTGAAAGATGCTATATTTGCATATATATTTGCATGTATATGCAACCACACTTAAGATGCAGCCCTCTGCATGTGCTGTGAGTATCATTGTGGCCCCCGGGGCTTTCAAAGTTGAGTAGCCCTGGCGTAAGTTAACAAAGCTGTAAATAACTATACAACATCACAATATGCTATGATTTATTTGACAAAATGTGCGAGATTCAGTCCTTCTACAGGGAAGATTAATAGTTGTATATTTTATCTATCCAACCGGTAGCATGCCAGGTATTCTATTTGTATTGTATGTATGGTAAAAAAAAAAACAAACACTCACATACACCAAAGTCCTAGTTTCATCTTCCAAAGCCAAATCAATAAGTTCTTTCTCAGATGTTTATTCAGGTTTTCTTTGGGTAAAATCCCACTGTCTGCAAAGAGAGTTGAGTAGGGCCTGAATAAAAATTGAACAAAGGACTTCAGAATCTGGGGTTGGATTTTTATTCACATTATATAAGTAAAACTAGTAAAACTTCCTTTAACTTCAGTAAACCCAACACGTTATTCAATATCCCAAGGAAACAAAATTAGATAAAATGAAAGGTGAGAGAGAAGGCGGGGTGGAATGACAATGGACGGACTGATGGGAGGAGATTTAGAGCCCTACTGTGTTGTTATAAATTAACCATCCGCTAACGGAACTCTGGATTTTCTGGAAAACCTGTAGGAAATGCCTCCTAAATCTGCACATAGAAGGAACTGTTACTGTGAGGCTCAATCCTGTCTTGTGTGGAGCGAATTCAATCACCTCCTTGACACCATCTTGCCCACTTGTGGACATCCCTGTATAATGAGAAGATCCCCCTCCACTCCCCAATATGTGGGTTCTGGGGGCAGGACCCTCTGTTAAACAGTACAACAATTCAGTTAAACTGTGAGTGGAACCTTACAGAGCTTTCCCTTCCTCCCACCTCTTCCAAAAAGTGTCCAAAGAAGGGGGCAGTGCTGCTTGGAGTCTGTGAATAGAAAGCTGTTATGCAACTATCAGATCCTGCTAGGTAGGAAAAGATTACCAGTGAGAAGAGAACTAGCATGTGAATATTCTGCACTTACGAACTTTTTCTTGCATGCACTTTGTAATAATAATATATATTTTTTTATCTCTTTTTTTTTAAAGTGAAACCCTGTGACTACCCACATATAGAAAATGGAGCATTAACTAGGACTTATGAATATTATAAAGAACAAATATTTCCAGCAATGTTAGGTACGTCAATTCAATACCAGTGTGATCGAGGTTACACACCTAAAAATGAGGAAAGGTATGCCAGATGTACCGTAGAGGGCTGGACTCCCAAGCCACAGTGCTTTAGTAAGTACATATACATTTGTTTTTTCTTTAAAAGTCCATTACACTATACCAGCATTTCCCAGTGCCGGTCCTTGGAAAAAAAATACCGGTCCTCAGAAAATATACAAATTATCATGCACAATCTTATTAATTTGGTACATTTTGTATTCTCCCACATGATGCACGCACACTTTTGTGCGTCTGAGCCTGTATCATCGCATTTCGTGTCACATGACACATCAGTCTTGGGTTGTTTCTGCACAGTGCGACAACATGTGCATCTTCTTAGGTTAACTGCTTAAGTTTTCTTCGTTTATTTTCAGTTGATATCTTCTCATTTTCATCTTCAATATGCATAAATGGCTGAAGAATTTGACTGAAAATACAACTAACAAACGTTTGAACAATGTGCAGCCTAATAAAAGTGAGAATAAAAAGATATAAAACCAAATTTCAAATACTCATCAGAATAATTGCAGGTCCAAGGAGTTTTTAAGTGTTAGTAGTGATAATTACTTGCCATTATGTATAATCTATTATACAGAACTATCCAATGAGTACATGAAACCATCAAAACTGAAATGCCATTTGGAATACAAACATCCAGAATATGCAAGTAAGCCCATAGATTTTTTCATAAATAAGAAAAACGATTTATCTTCTGCTAAAAAAGCATGAAAAGTGCACTTTCTATGTGCTCTTCAGATTAAAACTTTGTGTTGGCTTCATATGAAGTTTCAAAACTAATAGCCGAGACAGGTTATCCACGTACTTTTGGCGAAAAGTTAATATTTCCTGCATTGCATATTATTACATCCCATATTTATGAAGGAAAAAAGGAAATCAGTTGGGTTCACTGTCTTTATCTAACAGTACAGCGAAACATAGAATTGAAGATATGGCGAAAAATATTGAGGAAACTCTTGTACGTCGAATACAGAATAGTCAGTTTTTTGCAATAGAAGTGGATGAAAGCATTGATATAGCAGACACTGCCAATTTGATGTGTTTTGTTAAATATGATTACGAAAACTCCATTCAAGAAGATCTCTTATTTTGTAAACCACTTCCAACAAGAACAACGGCTGCCACTTCCAACAAGAACATCAATTTTTAAGCAAATCGATGATTTTATTATTCAAAGAGATATTGACTGGAAAAAATGTGTTGGACTGAGCAGTGATGGGGCTCAAGCAGTGGCAGGGTCTCACACCGGGCTTGTCCCATAGATTTGAGCTGTAGCGCCAGACTGTGCATGAGTGCATAGTAGTATTCGCAGAGACACTAGCTGTGAAAACTATGCCATCACTTTTGAGTTCCACTCTTCAAGAATGTGTGACGTTTATAAATTATATAAAATCTCATCCTTTGAATTCCAGAATCTTTACTGCTTTGTGCAACGAATTAGGAAGTGAACATGAGCATCTCATACTACACCCTGAGGTTCGATGGCTATTAAAAGGAAACATTTCAAAACAACTCTTTGAAAGGAAGGATGAAGTTTTATTGTTCTTAGAGCGACACCTGCATCGGCAAAAGATGTTATATTTAATATTAAAGACAGGTTTCATGAATTTGATTGGTTAGCAACAGCGGCTTACTTATTTGAGGGTATGTCTACCCTACAGTGTTATTTCGATATATCTTATTTCGAAATAGTTAATTCAAAATAAGTTATTTCGAAATAACGTGTGTACACATAAAATGCATTTTGAAATAGCGTTTTGCTATTTTGAAATAGTGTCCACACTGATTGGACACTGAATTGCATTTAAAGCCAGCTGAAACCAGTTCCAGCGGAGCATCAGGTCAGTAGTTGCTTTGTGTGGCTACTGTCTGAGGCTATCTGAGGCTTCTGCTTAAAGGGACCCCCCTGGATAGCTGGTTCTCAGGTTTTCCTGCTTGCTTGCCTACCTCGCTGAGGGATAGCAAAGCATTTTTTTTCTCTGATTGCATTGGTTGTCCTGACTCAGGAGACCATAGCACTCGGCATCATGGAGCCAGACCTGCCTCTGGGCACTCTGGTGCTTATTTTGGATGTCTTGCTGCAAGCCTGGCAGCAAGTGCTGGAGACTGCCTGGTAGCTTCTGTGGCAGCCCAACCCCCAGGTCCTCTTCTAGACCCCCCCCGGGGGCCGTGGAGGAGCAGCAGCTGGATCCAGCGTGCCCCGCCGCATCTGGCATCTGGACACCAGCAGCGACTGGTGGGACCACATCGTCCTGGAGTGCTGGGGAGACCAACAATGGACCCAGAACTTCAGGATGAAGGAGGACACTTTCCTGGAGCTCTGTGAGTGGCTCGCCCCGGCTCTGCAGTGATGGGACATGCACATCAACTGGAAGGGGTACTTCTCCATGATCCTGCAGGCTTTGTCTGACCACTGGGGCCAGTTCGTGGACATTAACATGGGCTGGTCCGGCAAAGCACACGATGCGCGGGTTTACTACAACTCCTCCATGTACCAGAGGCTGCATGCAGGGACCTTCTTCCCCGACCGCTATATCAGGGTCAGGGATGTGGACATGCCTGTCTGCCTGGTGGGGGATGCAGCCTATCCCCTACCACCCTGGCTCATGAAGCACTACATGGGACACCTCAACCCCTCCCGGTAGGCCTTTAATGCCAGGCTCAGCAGGACCCATGTTGTGGTGGAGGGGGAGTTTGGCTGGCTGAAGGCCCGATTTAAATGCCTCCTCACCTGCCTCAACCTCTCCAAGAGGAATATTCCACACGTGATGGCAGTGTGTTTTGGGCTGCACAATTTGTGTGAGTGGAAGGGGGAGGCTTTCCTGCCAGGCTGGATGGCAGAGGCCAACCACTTGGCTGGCCTGTATGTGCAGCCCCACACGGCTGCCAGCCGGGAGGCCCATCGGGGGGCTACCGGTATCTGGGAGACCCTGCGGGAGAGCTTGCCGATGGAGGAGTGAAGTTTCCTGGGCATGCTCCACTGAGGCCTTGTGCCTTATTCCACCCTCACGTCCTTCCACTTTCCCCTCCCTAACCAC
>JANRFK010004893.1:17141621-17154104 GCA_030068395.1 Apalone spinifera | reverse complement strand
CCTTCTAGAAGCTACATGCTGCCAGTTCTCTTCGTGGTCACGCACTGCCCTCTCTGGCTGTTCCGCCTGCCATGCTTGAAGGATTAAACGCTGCCTTCTATCGAGGAAGTCTTCATCCTCTCTGATCGAGCGTAGGGTCGACACTTGGGCCTCCAGCTCTCTAATTTTCTCTTCTAAAATGGTAACCAGCTTGCACTTAGTGCAGATGAAATCTGTTCTTTCTTCTGGGAGGAAGACAAACATGGCACACCCCGTGCAGGCAACAACAGCAGAACCATCACTATCCATCTGTGCTGTCCTGCAGAAGGGATTTAAAAAGAAAGGCAAGAGAACCTCGCCCCCTTCCCAACTCCCTCTCTAAACTCCCTGTTAGCACTCACCTGTTCAGAATCTTCTTGGTCGCTTGCCTAAGAAGCCTTATAAAGCCCTGACTGCCTGAAACTCCCTCCCCCCACCAAGGCTCAGCCAATCAGCAAAGGCTTCTAGAATTCAAACTTTAGTTAGAAGCCAACAGCTTCCACCTGCCAATCACAGCCAATCACAGCACACAGACTTTAATTAGTAGCCACCTGCCAATCACAGCACACACTCCAAGAAGTGGAGGGGAAGGGCAAAGGGGAAGTCTGTATCTGCTTCTCCTCTACCTGGAGAACTCCCTCTCTAAAGCCTGTATCTGCTCTCTTTTGACAGAACTCTGTCGAAAAAAGGTGTTATTCCTCGTAAAATGAGGTTTACCGCTGTCGACAAAACTGCCGTGTTCTGTTGACTTACTGTTGACAGAACATGGCGATAGTGTAGACGCAGGTATGGTGTTGTCGACAAAAGTCCATTTTTATCGACACAACCCTATAGTCTAGACACACCCCAGGAGTTTGGCTGAACTCACTATAAAAACGTAAGACTCAGTCTTACCATTTTGAAAGTGTCAATGTTCATCTTCCGCGTATATCTTGTAAATTATTATTTTTTGACCGAGGGTGTTTATCTGGTGTATTTCGGGTATGGGGTAGGGGAAGGGCTATGGGGTGCTGCCTCTGCAGGGGCCTAGTGCTTGGGATGCAGCCTCCCATCAGCCAGCACTTACCATAGGCAGCTCTGTGCTTGGCAGCGCAGTGGGGCTAAGACAGCCTTCCCAATGTTCTCCCGTAGACCCTGGTGAGGATTGGGAGACACATGGCTCCACACACTGCTCTTGTCTGCTGGTACTGCCCCCTCAGCTCCCATTGCTTGCAGTTCTCCATTCTTGGCTAATGGGAGATGTGGGGATGGTGCTTGACAGGAGTCATGACAAAGGCCCCTGCTCCCATGGGCCATGCTGGACATTTTGGGAATGGCATGGGCCTGGGACCAGCAGGAAGCCTGCGTGAGCAGCAGAATCACTCTAGTGCTGGAGTTGACAAGTGACTGGGTGAGGGGGAAGCCAAAGAATGGTATGCAGGAGGACAAAGAGCCACAGGTTGCTGACCCTGAAGTTAAGATGTTAGAGTCCCAGATTCAAGCCCATGGTAGAGAAGACTTAACAGAGGGTTATGAATCAGTGAAGATATTCAATCCCTAGGTTCTGTAAACTAGGGTCAGTTGATTCAAGGCCCACTAACCCTGGGCCTATATTGAAATAGAACCATGCCCTATAACAGGGCTACTCAACTTTGGAAGCTCTGGGGGCATAATGATACTCACAGTACATGCCAAGGACCACAACTTAAGTGTGGTTGCATATACATGAAAATATATATGCAAATAGTTTATTTCACACTGATGGGCATGAACACAAAGATTAAGCTTAAACCATGGCACTGAACCCAAACGTGGCCAGTGTGAGCTGGTCAGCAACTCTCAGACTCTGCCCACAAGGCTAAGCAGCCAGCACTTCCCACAATGCCCCGGTGCTCCCAGCATCTCCTCTCTGGGGGCTAGAAATGCCAACACCCTGTACCCATCTGTTCCAGCCAGCCCATTAGCTTTCATCTTTCAATGCTCACCCTGCTTGGGAGACACCTCGCTGTTGTGGAGCATGTTCCCAGTGGACGCCATGTTCAAAGGATCCCACCTGCGGGCTGTGTGTTGAGCCCTGCGTAAAACTCAAACCAAACTGCAGGCCACAAACAAACTGGCCATGTGTTGAGTAGCCCTGCCCTAAAACATACCTTGTGTGCTTATTCTGCATGCTGGGGTGTTTCTTTAACTCTGAGTGTAGAACCTTCAGTCTGGAACCTCTATTGCAAAAAGGGAGATCAGAACATCACTCTGTGGGTATTTGGTAGAGAGGTAGTAGAGTCTCAGTCTCCCAAATTGCTGGGGTTTCATATCGCATAATGTGTACTATAATGCACCGATGATGATCTTTATTTTGTAAGTGATAGTGATTTCTGTGATTTTGGGCCTCTTCTCGAGGGATGTGACACCATGGAAGATGAGGAGGAGTCTGACAAATCAAAGTAAATAGCTATTAATGTTACTAATCTTCTTTAGCATTTGTTGGAAAGTTCCTATAACCCATGATTTACTGGAATACATCTGCTTTAAGGCAAAATTCAAAGTGTTTCTTCAGCCAGTGAACTCCTAATCAATGCTTGGTAAATATTCACACTTGCTCAATCCACCTTCCCCAAGCAAACTGCTGTCGTTCAGGGCTGGGTACAACAAGCTGTTTTTAACTGAAAGTTGAGTGTTTGCCAGTTGAGGTGGTTTATACATATGCTCCTTAAATGTTTGTTCCAGTATCCAAATGTTTTGGTTTTCCAAAGAGATCTCAAGGTAAACCACAGCTATTTCAGGGTTGTACAGAAAAGACTTTATAAATGTTTCCATTGCAAGTGAGTTAATGGGCAATCAAAGAAAAGATTCAATCAACATTCACATTCAATCAACATTCAATCAAGTATATGTCCGCTACACCTACCAATCCAGCTGCCACTGTCAGCTGATGTCTTTCAGGTGGGAGGTGGACTGGGGTGATGGAAATTCATCCTGAAGATCTTGCCATGTTCACAGGCTGGGTGAACCAGCAATTAGATGTTCCAATACCATGGTGCATGCAAGAGAAAGGTTCAGTCCTGCAATACATTTGTTTGTACTGAACAGAGTGTTAAATCCATTATTATTTATAGAGTGAGAGTTTATATTAACTCTCACTCATAGGCTACATCTAGACTGCAGCTCTTTACTGGGATATCGCCGGTATCCCGGAAAAGCTATGCTGCATCTAAGGAATGTGTCTGCTTTTTTGGACAAATTTTCAAAAAAGTGGACACATTCTTTCACCATCCTTGTAAATCTCATTTCATGAGGAAGAAGGGATGGCTCGAAAGGGAAGTTTTTTCCTAAATTTGGTGCCGAGTAGATGCGCCAATTTTCAGAAAAGCCTTTTTTGAAAGAAAAGCGGAAAAAGAAATGCCAATTGCTGTTCGCAGTTTGTGTATCTTTTTGTGACTTTTCTTTGTAGTGTAGACATAGCCATATTTTAAGTAGTTGCTTATGTAGAATCTGTTGCACACAGCAATTGCATGTTTTCCTTCTCTTCTTGTGCAATATGAGTCAGTCATCATGGCTCTAGCCTTGTGCATATGTTTCTGTTTCTGTTCGGGGATCTGTGCTGTGCACAACTGCATGTTGTAAAGAGCCAAGAAATGCAATTGGGTGAGACTTCCTGTGTAATCAAAGAAGAGCATGGAAAAACCAATGTGGGCTGTATTCCAGGGAAGCTTGCTCCTGTTATCTCTGTACCTTGATGTTGACTAATGGGGGTGGGGAGCGCTAAGGGGGGTGGAAGGTTAGAAGAACCATGAAAAGGAATTGTTGAGGGCAGGATCCAGAGATGATTAGACCTCCACAGACACCATTCCGAGTGTCAGGATGACTTTGCTGAGCTGCCTCATCATTCAGCTACTCTGGGCTTTCTGTGTCAAGGGACAAGGTAAGAGGCCAAATGAATAATAAGGGTTGAACAACACTTTGGCTAAACCATTCTCTGATGTGCAGGGATAGATACTAAATCAGGCTGATAGTGCAAGGAGCCAAGGTGTGGTACAGTAACAGCTGTTGTTGGTACCCAAGGCAGGGGGTAGGTTATGAAGCCTTCTTTTTGTGTACGTCTAGAGAATATTTTCGCCTGTCAGAGTTAGTGCCTGATACAACAGGGCTGAGTGTATCCCCCCTGATACATTGGAGTGCAAAAGTGCTTGACTCTTCCCAGCATTTTGTAATGGGCTGCTTACGTAATCAGAACAGCCAATGAAATTCACTCTGTACGTCAGTCCTTGGTCCCAGTTCTACTTTGGAATTATCTATTCCACTAAGTGAACTGTAATTATATTCATTGTGTCCGTGTTTAAAAATTGTATCACTCCCGTATTCAGTTTATGTATTACAGAAAACACTGTGACATGGGTGTGATGTGTAGCTAATGTGTGCAGTACTGCTTGTCATGTGGTAGATAATCCAAATGAGGCCCTATAGGGTGAGTGCGCCTTTTCATTTCTGACACCCATTCTGCTTTGTCCATTCATACAGTTATAACATACAGTAAATCTGCCATGTAGCAGTGTTCCCTGTAAGCGGAGTGTTTGAGCAGCTGCCCAGGAAAGATTCCAGTGCCACCCAGATGATTAGCAGAGCATCCACAGTCTCCCATAGCCAGCAGTATTTTTTTCTACTGGTGCACAGATAAAAATTTATTCCACACATGGATGGGAAAAATTAGAGAGAACATTGCAATGTAGGTAGGATTTTTCAGTACATTGGGTGATTCCTTAGTAGACTTAGGAAGACCCTTTTGAAACCTAAGTATTAAGGAGGACCTGCTTAATACTTAGGTTTCAAAAAGGTCTTCCTAAGTCTACTAAGGAATCACCCAATGTACTGAAAAATTCCTTCCTCGGAGCAGGAGGACCTGCTCCGAGGAAGAATCAGGGCTGTATAGAGAAGCAGTTTTATTTGTAGTACTCCTGCCTCATTTGAGCTCTAAGGATTATGCTTAGCATTTCTGTCCTAGGGGGCATCTTTAAATGGTCCACTCAAAATTTGTTCTGGACTAAGCAGAGTTCTGTCCCAGAACTCACATATTGGGTGTCTGAGACGGAGAAGGTGTTTCCAGAGCATGACCAAAAACCTACCCACAGACAGGATCCTAGCAACTTTGGAAGTCCGGTGTCATTTAGGACTTTGGGAAGCAGTTGATTGCTCTGAGCCAATGTGATCACCAAACCTAGAAGAAAGCTGCATAGAAGCTATTGTTGAATAAAGGGATCCAGCTGTGGCTGTAGCTCATCAGCACCCAGCACCTTCACTTGCTATAGCTCAGCTGCAGCGATGAGCTGCTGCGATGCAGCACTACTCGTGCAGCTTGAAAAGTTCCACTTCACGTCTTTACATCACATTAGTGGCTGAGGTATTAGGGGATGTTTTATTCCCTCATTTCTTAAGGGGGTGGCTCCATGCCCCTTCACAGAGATGAAGGGGGTTGCATTCTTCAGTACTTAAAATGCTGGTTTTTCACTTCCCTTGAAATACTGCGTCTGGCAGGGCACTCCTGTTGCTTCTTTGTTCTATTCATTGAGACCGTGTATTTTACATGAACACACCTGATTGCAGACTATATATGAGCTGCTTTTCATGTCAGAATAGTAAATCCACTTTAAATTCATACTCTCTCTCACTCTGAATTAATTTCCATGTGTAGACAAGGCCCTCCCTTAAGGTTCTCTCCGCACAATCAACCAGAGTAGCAGTTCTTATGGAAACTTGTGATAGAAATTCCATGTTGGAACGCAGAATGATTATTCCTTGTGAACATAATTTTAAAATGGTTATTTCAAAATTTAAATTTTGTGATTATTTTCTGATGAATGTATTCTTCTGGGCTGTTTATGGATTTTGTTTCTATTATCCTTAAGGATAACCTGACAACTACCAACAAAATTATTAGTGGAAACTTAAAGATGCCAAAGGCAGTTTATAGGGAGAATGAACGATTGCAGTTTACCTGTAATGCAGGATATACATTCAGTGAAAGATCTGATGCATAGTGTAGTGACTCTGAATGACATCCAAAACCATTTTGTGAAGGTCAGTGCTTGTTAATTTTATCCTACATATTCTATTACTTAGAATCATAGAATCATAGAAAACTAGAACTAGAAGGGACCTCAAGAGGTCAAGTCTAGTCCCCTGCCCTTACGGCAGGACCAAGCGCCATTTAGACCATCCCTGATAGATGTCTGTCCAACCTGCTCTTAAATCTTGATGAAGATTCCACAACCTCCGTAGGCAATTTATTTCAGTGTTTAACCACCCTGACAGGTAGGAAGTTTTTCCTAATGTCCAGCCTAAACCACTCTTGCTGCAGTATAAGCCTATTGCTTCTTGTCCTATCCTCAGAGGCCAAGGAGAGCCATTTTTCTCCCTCCTCCTTATAACATTGTTTTAGATATTTGAAAACTGCTATCATGTCCTATCTCAGTCTTCTCTTTTCTAAACTAAACAAGCCTAATTATTTTAGTCTTCCCTCCTGGGTCATGTTTTACCTTAAATAATTTGTATTGCTCTTCTCTAGACCTTCTCCAATTTTGCCACATCTTTCTTGAAATGTGGCACTCAGAACTGGACACAATACTCCAATTGAGGCCCGATCAGAGTCGAGTGGAAGAATGATCGAGTCTTGCACAAAGGGCGGTGCTGCCGGGCCTGGGGAGCAAAAATGGCCAGCATTTGTAGTCAGGCTCCAGCTGCTTAAGAAGCTGGGCTGTGCAGTTTGAAAGTCCCGGGTCATGATGTCACACCACGCCCAGGCGTCTCCCCTCTCACCTCTTGTGCGGCGTTTGAGCACGCCGCACATGCACTCTCTCTGCTCCACGGTGCCCTGTTGATGGCCACGGGGATGGCCTGCGGCACCCCATCACAAATCTCTCTCCTCCTGAGACATTAGGGTGTGCCTGGGCACATCCAGCACACCCCATGCGCATACCTATGAACAGAGAAGTAGTGAGTAGAAGTATGGGGGTGATTTTTACCTCTTCATAAGGCATTAGTGAGGCCACAGCTGAAATTACTGCATCTAGTTCCAGTGAGAGGAAGCAGAAAGGAGACAAAGAAACTTGGGGTCTTGAAAAAATGCCTTTCAGGGAGAGAATAGAAGAGTTTATTCTGCTTAGTTTAACACAAAGAAGAACAAGGTGTAACTTGATTACATCATTTTACCTTCATGGGGAGAAAATATCAGGTGTTAAAGGGCACTTTTTAATATAGCAGAGAAAGGCATAGGAAGAACCAATGGCAGGAAACAAGTCAGACAAATTCCAATTAGAAACAAGGAACAAAACTGAGCAAACCAACAAGGGAAGTGGTGGAGTCTCCATGGAGCACATGACCTATGAAGAGAGACTGAGGGATTTGGGTTTGTTTAGTCTGCAGAAGAGAAGAGTGGCCTTGACTGTGGATTTCCCCATGCTGAACTGGTTCCCTATGGAGCAGTAGCTGTCCGGTGTGGTCAGCTTCTATGGGGCGATGACAATGTGTTTCTGCAGGGGGATGGTGGGTTGCAGTTGGGTGTCCTGTCACCTGAGGGCAGGGGTGAGCCACTTGCAGAGCTCCAGGAAAATGGCCTTCCACATGCAAATGTTCTGGAGCCACTGCTCGTCATCCCATCTCGGCAGCATGTTGATGTCCCACCAGTCTGAACTGGTCTCCAGCCACCAGAAGTGGCATTCGACAGTGTCCAGGGGTTTTAGGAGCATTTTCAGCAGCAGGAGTGCCAGAACCTGGGTAAAGGGGTCCTCCGGTTTGGGCTGGTCATTGTCCTGCTGGAGCAGCATGTGGGCAGTCTGGACAAACTGTGCCGTGAGGTGTGGCACAAGGCCTGTGAGCATAGCACTGTTTGGCAGTAGCTGTGGTTCCATATTGTCAGTGCTGCAGCATCTGCAGGGGCAACCAGAGCACACGGAGTTCATTTGGTGTCCCTGAGTGGGGGAGCAGTGGAGGAGTGGTGTGTGAGACATGGCTGTGGAGAGGAGCCCCTGAAAGCACACGTTGTGCTTCTGGGGGCTCTAAGTCCAAGGCAGGCTGCAGTCAGTGTGGATGTGTTATTTCAGAATAATTCAGAGCAATTTTTATGCTGCCTTGTGAAGTGGATGCACTATTTTGATATTTCAGGAGTTATTATTTCGATTTTACTTATTTCAAAATTATTTCCTAGTGTAGACATGCCCATGCAGTTTACACATCACACTCCTTAACCTAGCAGCTTTTAAAAACAAGTAGTCCTCTGGCAACTTAGAGCCTAGAAATATATATATAGTATCATGGGCAAAACCAATTTCTTTAGATGAGTTGATCAGTGGGAGGGACTAACCACCAAAGGACTGTGCCTGTAGTCTCAGATGGGCACACACTTGGGATGGCTAGCCACTCCTCTCCACTCATGCTTCTGTTTTTAGACTGTTAGCTTGCTTAATGCTAACACAAAATTTCTCCTTGAGCTCCTAGCTCGAAGTGTAGTTGTACTGTACGGTTTGACCACAATACCGTGGTCTTAACTCTTTGCCCTGACTTCTATTCTCCCTCTTCCAGGCATTTTCAGAGAATTCTCACACTTCTCCAATCTCTACCCCTTATAGGAGTCTGGGCTTATTCAGAGAATAAGTCAAAAATAAATCTCAGATTACCAAAATCTGTCCTAAGGTATAGCCCTTACCTCAGAGCCTGGGTGAACAAAAGGGTTCCTTCATCCAGTTCTTTTAAAAAAATGAATCCTTGCAGGATGACTCATCTGGGGATCAGATTGCAGCTGTCCTGTTCAGAGCTGACTACTCTGTAGATCTCTGAGTCAGCTCTCTGTGATAAATGGGGTACTAGAGGACCCAATTGAGGTCACTCAGGGTGCACTGCAAAAAATGGGACAAATAGTGGTTATTCTAATACTTAACACAGAACCGTCTCCGTGATACCTTACTACATACCCAGAAGCCAACAACTCAATCCCCTTAAAGTGACTCAGCCTTACACTTCAACCCAGACACCCAAGTCAAATAAAGTTCTACCAGTCCCAAAGGGCGGTCATTGATATTTCAAATCTTACCCTAAATAAACACTTATGGCCATTTCTTGTTAACTAAACTAAAATTATTTTTTTAAAAGGGAGTATTGGTTAAAGGTTCAACATACAGGCAGACATGAGTTCAGCTCTTGAGGTTCAGCCATTTAACATAAAGATAGTGATCTTGCTGTTGCAAAGAATTTCCTCAGAAATAGTCCATAGGTTATATCAGGGCTGGGCAAAAGCCACTCAGTGGACTGCATCTGGCCCGCCTAAGGCTTTGATCTGGCCCGCGTAACTATTCCAGTCCCTAGTACATTGTCTGGGAGCTGCGCAAGCCTTTTCAACTGCTTTTATTTAAAGAACTCTCGCCTTCCCCGTGGCTGGCAGGTTAACAGACCCAGGGAAGGTGTGAACCCTTCAGACAGAAGCAGCTGAAAGGGCTTGCTGGTCCCTTGCTCCCAGGCAATGGGCCCGCAGCAAGACTGGGAGCTGGGAGCCCTTTTAATAGCAGTAATTGAAAGGATTCACAGCTCCGTTCCCCCACTGACATGATGCCTGGGAGCCTCAGGAGAGTCATAAGCCCTTTCAACTCCTATTGAGTTCAGCTCTTGAGGTTCAGCTATATAACATAAAAATAGTGATCTTGCTGTTGCTCTGCCCTTCTGGGGTGGCCTGCAATCACTTCCAAATTTTAGAAGTGGCCTCTGCTCAAAAATGATTGCCCACCCCTGTGTTAAATAGTCCAATATCCATATTCAGGGTGATTCCAGGCCATGACTGGGATCTCAGTCCTTATGGCTTGCATTTCCCTTCTATGAAACAGTAAGCAGATCCAAGTTTAAAAGGATCTGCATTCAAGTGGTTGTTATATAGATATCAAGCAGTGTCTTGACCATTCAGTCTTGGCTTTGCAATAGGCTTTGGATGTAATCTTCTGTTTCTCAAATAATTAATATAAGATAAAGCATCTATTAAACTGTTTCACACACATTATTAAGGAGACATATGGACAATGAAATTATTTCACCCAAGAGTCACCTAAACATGAATATTCCCTTTTGCTTTCTGAATCAGCAGTTAGAGTGATAGACAAGAATTGTCTGTTTAGAGGATTAGCATCTATCAACCATATAACTATTACCTCTAATGTCTAACAATACAGTCTTGCACATCAACGTTCTATCCACTTGCATACTGTTCCTTGAGTCTGGGTCATTTAGCCTGGGGTTTTGCTTAACCCTTTTCTGGCCATGTGTCACACTTCAACGAGAAACTGTTATATTATAAAAATGCAATGTCACACCTTCTCAAACTGCTTCAGCTCTCTTATCAGGACCCAGATGCTTGTGATTCCCTCCTTGGGCCAGGGTGCCTCTGCTTATTTTATTCAGCAAACCTGCTCCCAGCTTCACGTCCTCTTAAGGAGCTCTCACTCCCTTTGCTCTCTCACATGTTCCCTCGGGGCAAATCGTAGTTATACTGTAATTATAGGTTCAGAGATCTACATATATTATTAAGACTATAATTTAGCAATAACTAATAATATATAGATCCATTTTGTGCCTTTACTTAAATTATCTTCTTGTTATGTTATAACATTCTTGACACAGCCACGTGTTAACTCGTCTTGCTGATAGAAGCAGTGGGGTAACTAAAGTGAACAAATCCCAGATAGAATAGCAGTATTGGCCAAGGAGAGAAGTAAACCAATCATATTTTGATCATTAGATAATATAAATGCATACTACTGTAACTATATAATCAAACCAGAAACAGTATTTTCAACACAAAATTATGGTGAGCCTTTTAACTGCTGACCAATTCTTAAATTAATGCAATTGGTTGAGCCCTGTATTCAGCAGATGTCTTTCCTGAAAGTTGCCCACAGTAGCCATTTCCCTCCTTCTTTCTCTTGTCACTTGTATCTATAAGACAACAAACAAACTGCCATACTGAAACCATGCAGTACATTCAAGTGGCTAATTTTGAACTCAGAATATTCAGTAGAACTTTGCTTGACCTTCATAAAATCAGAATATTAGGATCAGAAGAGACCTTAGGAGGTCATATAGCCCAATCATCTGCTCAAAGCAGGACCAACACCAACTAAATTATTCTAGCCAGGGCTTTGTCAAGCTGGAACCTATGGAATGCGGGGCTACTCCACACCCAGCTTGTGGATCGTATGCGGCCCATGGCCTGTTTGTTTGTGGCCCGTGGTGCAGTTTGGGTTTAGGCAAGGCTCAACACACACAGCCTGAGGGTGGGATCCAAAACAAAAAAGTATTCAATATAAAGTTCTTCTCTTGATATACATTTTAGGAGTTAAATTCCTGGATTGTGATTGCTCATTAAAAGTGCTGTCATATGGACAGAAATCAGGTAAATATTGTATTTCATTAATATCAGCAGAACTGACTTAAATGGGGCCTGCATTTTGTGTAGTCTTGCCTTAATCTTTGTATTCATGCCCGTCAGTGTGAAATAAGTTATTTGCATATATATTTGCATGTATATGCAACCACACTTAAGTTGCGGCCCTCAGCATGTGCTGTGAGTATCATTGTGGCCCATGGGGCATACAACGTTGAGTAGCCCTGAAGTAATGCATATTCATTCAAAATTCCTATCAGTACCTATCATGGTCCATTTCCAAATTCCTATTTTATGGTATTAACTTTCTAAAGGATAATCTATGAACTTAGTATGATATCGCTACTGTTCCTGTTGCTTCAGTCACTGCCACAGATTCTGGGTATACTTCTTCCATTGTCCTCCAAGAATCTGTGGACTAAGGAGCATGGATCTGGGCACAGACTCAGACTCCAGTCCCATGCACTCGAACTTCTTACATCTTCTACTAGGATTTCTAAGGAAAAGTTTGTGATGAAAATCCTTGAGTAATTCAGTGCTCAAGAAAGTTGCCAAATAGGAAGTATATCAAAATTATGTTATCTTATTTTTTTAAAGCTAAGGAAGCTAAAGAGCAAGAATTAATACATGAGAGTCCTAGGGCATGTCTACACTGCACACTTATTTCTAAATGAGCTATTCTAGAATACTTATTCCGAAATAGGTTATTTCAAAATAGCACACATACACTGCTGGGAAGCCTCAAAATTAGTCCAAGGCAGGCTTCCTTAATGTAGGGGATTGATTTAGAGCCCCAAGAAGCACTCAGAAGGAATAACTTAGAATGGCCCTGGTGAGCGGCTATTTTGAAATAGCAGCAGTGAAGCATCTACACAGGCCTTATTTCAAAATAGCTACTTTGGAATAGGTATTATTCCTCGTAGAATGAGGTTTACAGATTTCAGAATAAGCTTTCTGTTATTTTAAAATGATCTTGAAATAACGGAATGGCTCTGTAGATGCTTGAAATAATGGTTCATAGCATCATAGAATCATAGAACCATAGAGCTGGAAGAGACCTCAGAAGGTCATCGAGT
>JANRFK010004893.1:17118854-17130366 GCA_030068395.1 Apalone spinifera | reverse complement strand
GCAGCAATGGCTGCCCATTTGATCATCAGGGCAGTGGGGCCAGTAGGAGGTGGGGAGCCAGCTGGGAGGCCAGAGGCTGAGCAGGAGTCCAAAAAAGACATCCCCTGGTCTGGTAAAATCCCTCATCTGGGACCAGTCAGGTCCTAAGGGTACTAGACCGGACCAGAGAGGTCCAAACTGTAGTATGGCCACTACACATAGCCCAGCCAAATGCACACGTACATTATAACATCTGAAATGTCTACAAGTGGTTGCCTTAATACTGGAAAAGGAGCCACATGGGTTACCACAGCCAGAAAAAAATACATAGCTATTTGTGCATCCGATTATCATAACTGTCATTTTTTCCTTCTTAGAAACAGGAAGAAATTGTAGTCGGCCACCAATTATTGAGAATGGAGACATAACTACTTTCTTGGAAAAAGAATACACATCTGGCTCCTTTGTAGAATTCAAATGTCAAAAATTTTATGCAATGGAAGGACAGAAGACATCTTTTTGTGACAATGGAAAATGGACGAAGGCACCAGTTTGTTTAGGTAAAAATAAAAACTTTCTTTATCTTTGGGGGTTATTTAGAGATTCGCTAAACAAAACTAATTGCTTGTGTAAACACGTTACTTCAATGTGCTAAGCCTGGGGGATTACCAAGACAACTGCTCCTTTATTCTTGTTTTAGAGCCATGTGCTATCTCAGTGGAAGAAATGGAAAATCACACTGTAGAGGTGAATGAGAGAGCCAATGAGAACATACTGCAATGGGTGTATCTAAAACGTGGTGATTTTCTTGAGCTTCGCTGCCAGTCAGGATATTCACTTGCAACTAATTCATCTGAATCTACTTTTATGGTGCAGTGCAATGAAAATCCGATTGTCTATCCGGAATGCAGAGGTAGGTAGAGTTAGATTCTAATGGGTATCTGAGATATCCCGCTTTCTGTGCAGGGGGGTACTCCATTGTGAGAGGAATAAGTGAATGTAAAGGAGCTGCTTCTTTTCTCTGGTTACTACAATGCTAGTACAATGCTTTCAGAGAAAATTAGTATTACACTAATTAAACTTTAGGTGCTAAGAGACACTACAAAGCAGATTATCTCTGCTCTATTCTAACCCTCTGAGATAATGTAATAACCAAGTGGTATTTGTCAGACAACAATTTTTAAAATGTAAATGAGTTGCAATCTGTAACTAGACATATCTAAGGTTATTTCAGAGGTTATTGAATATTTACAGGATGCAGTCACAGAATATGTAACGGCAGTACTCAGAGATCATCTTAGAAACACTGTTCAGAGCAGCTCAGACTTCTCTTGAGAGCACAAATTGGATCTATAAAGGGAAAACTGAGTTTGTATTTGGTGCTTGGTTTGTCACTATTGGGTATGCTAGTACTGTATAGTCAACTGCAGAGTGTAACAATTTGTCACTACAGAATAATACAAAGTCCTTTAAATTGCTATGGTACTAGCACTGACAGAGCCAGTATATTAGAACTGGTTGAGAAATGGAGAAGCAATTTTGGAAATTTGTTTTTTTTTTCCATTTTACAGGTTTTTTTCCTTTTTTCCTTTTTTTCACAAAATATATGCATTATATACAAAATATTGAAGATTATTTTTTCATATCTGCCATATCAACATTTTTTCCCTTATTTCTCCTCCCTCCTATTTTCATATTACTGCAAATATCTATCTATCTATCTATCTATCTATCTATCTATCTATATGGATTCTTAGGGTTTTCTTTCAATTTTTCCTTTTTCCCACCTTGCAAATTTTGAAAACTTTTCCAACTTTGGAATAGTTATAATGTAGAAAAGCCAAAGATGAAAAAGAAAAAGTGTTGGAAAAAGCCTTTAATATCATTCATTCTATTGTATTTAGTTGAAAATATGGGGGAATGCTTTTTCTCCTTTCTACTCTCAAAATTTTAAACATGCAAATCTTATGAAAGTGGAAAATTTCTAAACAGAAATCCCATACCAAACAACCAAATTGTTTTTTTTTAAGTATTTGGTTTAGAAAAAGGCCATTCCTCATAAGCAATTATGAGAATTATTTTGAATGATTTTTTAATTATTTTTTTAACAAGCTTTAACATGTATATTGCTTAATTAAAAATCAGTTCATCCACATTCTATCTGGCAATTTCTTAAACAGACATTACAGTAAACAGAGCAGGTTCCCTCCTATACAATTCCCACATGTTCTATTCTAACTTACAGTAAGTACTGATGGATTGTACAGCCTACTAACCTATTTTCATTTGTAAAATATTTGTCTCATTCTTGTTAGAAATTGTATGTGACCTCCCTGGAGTGGTTAACGGTAGATTCAGACCTCAAAGGAACATGTATAGGGATGGTGATGTCATTATAATAATTTGTAATCATGGATTTCACAGTCACGTGGGGTGCAATATAGCTGAATGCACAAAGAATGGCTGGATTCCTCCGCCAAGATGTAGCAGTAAGTGTATTTATGTATTTATGCCAACTCAGTGTTTTACACATATCAGATTGAAAATGTCCTTGCTAACCTAGTATTCTTCAAATTGTGTCCCTATGGGTGCTTCCTGTTGATCGAAGAGCTTCGGTAGCAGTGACCATTAGTCTTCTCGCACTCTGCCAAGAGGCTGATCAGCAGACAGGCTAACCTCATTCAGTTGCCTCTCCTTCTCTCCAGCTAGAGATGGTGACATTCACAGTCCATTACAACCACTGCTTTCAGTTTGCATTTATAGAGTTAGCACTCCCAGTGCATTTGCTGCCTTTGTGAAGACCACATTCAACAACTCAGACCTTGATCTCATAAGGACAGAAAGCTCAGACAGAAGATGATCTTTGCAGAGCCAGTTTTCTGACTCTCTCCAGATCTGCCCCAAGAGTCACCTGGCATATGTGAGTCTTCCCTACAGCTCTCAACATCTATAGGCCTTGGGTCAAAGAAACAAGCCCTCCCACCAAAGATATTGGGAAGTCACCACAGTGAGCGCACAGATAGCCATAAGTGATCTCGCTCCCCTTCTTCAAGAATGTCCCTATCGCCGAGATTTATAAGGTGATGACTTAGATGGTAATTTAAACGTTCTCCGCAGAACATCATGTGGTCATCGTAACTCCATCTCTGATGCCACGTTCGGCTCCACAGTACTGTCTTCTGTAACCAAGATAACTCCCAAGTGCCAACTGACCATTGGAGATACTGCTTGGAAGTCACATGCAGTGAAACTTGCATAGGACATTGCTCAGAGAAGAAGATGATGATGATGTTACTCACACTGCGCACCAATGATGGTTCTTTAACATGCATGCTCCTTTCGGTGCTCCGTGACCAGGGCCAACCCTAGGGACAAATGAGCCTCCCCACTATTGTCCTTCCCATGCTTCTGGTGCACCATCTGTCCACTGTCAGCTCATCTCCTCAGCCCCCCTCTGCCCATCTGTCGCTTTTCTTCTTGTCGTCCACCTGCCTATCACTTGTGTCCTCCTGCCTGCCTGCCTGCTGCTTGCCTCCCTCTTTTCTCCTTGTCATCCATCTGGCACACCCTCCCCTGTCTGCCCAACCTCATTTCTCCTCCATGTTGTCCTCCCATCCATCAGCCTCTTCACCCCCTGTTTACTGCCATGACTGCCGCTCACTTCCCCATTCACTTCCTCACCCTGCTTGCTCTCCTGCCTCCTCACCTGAATATTGGGTCATACATCGGTCAGGACACGGGACAAAAGGCTAAATACCAAGATGGTCCTGATTTTATTGAAGAGCAGGGCCTCCCAAAGTGCAGAGATTGGGGAGATTTCCCTGATTCACCTATCCAAGGGACAATTCTGTCTCCATTCCTCCCTCCTCCCATCCAAGAGTTCTTACCAATCACTCTGCAGGAGAGAAAACATTGCTTGCATGCTGACTAACCTTGTGTCAGGGCACAAGGAGAAAGAGTACATCTGAGTGTTATGGTTAAAAGAAGCACACGGGATCTTTTTCAGGGGGATAAGGCAAAACACTTCATTTATTGATAATGTAACAAAGTAGCATATGCATTCACTCACACACACACACACACACACACACACACCCACACACACACCCCCTGCTGATGTGATAATAACCAGTCCGTTGCTCTGCCCGACCCATTGGCCAGATAGTTAGGGTGCGAGGGAGAAGCCGGGTTCTTGTCAGTCCAAACTGATGCTCCATGGTTGTAGCAGGATGGAACCCGAAGACCTACACAAGTCACACCATCTTTTATAGTATTTTCTTTCCATGCAAGTCTCTGCATTTTGCCTTGTCAGGCCTTAATCAGTCACTCGGCATCGCAATCAGACTTTCTGCGACATATGTTTATCTGGAAGTTGTTCTTTCAGGCATCTGATATCAATATGCTGATGACTCCTCCTTGGTGTTGTCTTCTGGAGAAAGTTGTTATTGGGTCCCTATCAAGGGGTACTTGCCACTAACTTCAGAGCTTATCAATCTGCCTCGGTCCAGTCTGCATCTTCAGTGTGCTTTAGCTTAGTTGATAACCATTTGGTGCTTCTCAGTCTCCAGCTCCTCCTCTGACCATCTGGGCATACAGTGGCCTACGCGCTTATCTCCCCTAAAACATTCTCGCTCTCATTCCCACAAACAACACATTTACACAAATGCAGCACAGAAAAAAGGATACTTCTAGCCACTTTAACAAAGTCACAAAGTTTTAAACATTAAACTTCTTTCTATCTCTTATAAGGCTTTACCTAATACTAATATCACTATGCATTACAATGTTCCATCCCTTCACATTTAGAACATGCTAGCATTAACATTGATGCTAGCATGTTCTTTAACATTAGAACATGCTAGCATCAAACAGAGCTGGAGCTAAGTTAACAAAGCTGACTGGTCTGTCTGAGGCCTACACTTTGTGCTTAAGTCTCTCAAAATGTAATATAAATCCATATTATAACATACATTCATTATAACTAACTATTACCTACAAGATTACAAGGCTATATTGTGGCCAAGTGGACACTGTCACTGACGTTTTCTGGCCAGCTGCTCAGGGAGCCAAACATGCCTACAGAGAAACACCCAGAGGGACATGCATCTTCAAGAAATACTGTTGCTATACAATGAATTTATTTTTTAAAAGAATCAATAATAGATACTTAAAAAGGGCCAAAGGCCTTGTTGGTACATAGGACTGACAGGTACATTTGTGTTGCTTTGCCTTTGACAAAATGGATTGGGTCTGAATTCAAGGCCATATATATTTTGTTCAATAAGTTATGTTTCTTGTCTGTTAGCTACTGAATTGGCAAATGCACTTGAATCAGTCTCTCCTGCAGGGAACATGTGAAAGTGGGTATTTTACTCATTCAGATGGCAGCTTATCAGGCAAGATGTAACAATTTCCAAAAATAAAAGATGGCCTTTTTTCTTTGTAGCCTCAGTCAAACCCTTCCACAACAATGGCAGCTGCTCCAGACATTCCTCATTGCGTGATACATGAGATTTGTTTACTGAGTGCTGGGTAATAAAATGGGAATACTCTGATTTAAATGAAAATAATCTAGCTCGTTAGCTAAGCCACCTTTTTACAGAATAAAAAAAGTGACTTGCAGCTTAACAATGCAAGTCATCTGCCCACCAAGGCTGACTTCCTGGACCCCTTCTTCAAACTACAGATTGAACCGCTCTCAAAATCAGGACTCTCTGATCCAGTAACATCTGTGGCCTGGCAAGACCATGGATGTTCCAGACCAGAGATCCCAAGTGGCTGGGAGTCCAGCAGCAGAGGGCCTGAAGCTAGGAACCTTTCTGGGACCAGGAGCTTGCAGAGTACGTAACAGTGGGGCCAGTGGCTGGCAGCCTGGCCAGATTGGTGGCAGCAGGGACAGTAGCCCTGCTGGGCAGGGAGCCTGGTTGGGGTGGTGGCAGTGAGGCTGGTGGCCGGCAGCCTGGAGGGACCAGCGGCAGTGGGGCCAGCAGCCCTGCTGGGGCTGGGAGCTCAGCAGTCACTCCCTGCCCAGGCTGTACATGGTAACTGGCAGCAGAGAGGGGAAGTGCAGGAGGTAAATTGGAGTCAGTGGTGGCTTCTGCATTGAGCTTTCTGACATACAGGCAGATTGCTGCTATGGGTGATTGGACTTCCCCTTACCTGGCAAACTCCCTCATTTGGAATCCATCATGTTCCAAGGGTGCCAGACCAGTGAAATCTGAAGTGTATTCACTTCTGCAACCCTCAGACATCCCTCTGGGCTTCATGCAGGTTGCTTCGTTAACTGTTTCTCTGTGTGTACAATTAGCAAGTCCTGATTTATAGAATCCATATATGATGAACAGAAATATGATAACCTGGATCATCATACTGTTGTGTCTATTGCTGGATTAAATTATATACTTTGCATGATTTTTTAAAATTTGCTGTTATTCTCTTTATCTGACAGGTACTCAAGATAAATGAAAATAAGAAGCCTCCAACAGATATTTTAAAATAACATCTGGAGACCATTAAGGTGATTTCTAATATGTACGCACTATCTCCTGTTTTTCATCATAATGTGTGCTTGGATTCATCTTTATCAGTTCACATGCTTGTTTATGTCTTTGATCAAAATATGCACTACAAAAACAAATTTGAAGCAACATCAATTAGAAAAATAGCTTTTTGTAATTGTAAGGGCCTAAATCTTCACCTATCACTCAAATCAAACCAGTGCCTCCTCTTAAGTTTAAAATTAAACCATATCCGCTGCACTGCCTGGTTTTCTATCTTGACTGACAGAAACAGCAACATTTCCCACTTGGTCAAAACCAGAAACCATCAGACATTTGATCTTATGACATTTGCAAATCAAAAAGTTTAGTTCAAGAAAATAGTTTTAGTTGTCATCTATTGCTATTGACCACTGATTGCTGTATAAAGAAAATGCATTGTGAAGTGAATGTGCTTTGTGAAGAAATCCTCTATTCTTTACTCCCTTTTTGAAAGTCACTTGGAGCATGTCTACACAGCAGGTCTAAATAAGTTATGTCAATTGCATAGCTTAAATCAAAATCGCTTATTTCGGCTTTTGGCTCTGTCTACAGAGCAAGAAGTCCAAGTTTGAGCACTTTTCCTCTGACTTCCCTTACTCCTCATAAAAGGAAGGTTACAGGAGTTGGAGTAAGAAGTCCTTCAGCCCAACATTATTTCAACATCATGTTGAAATAATTGCTTGCAGTGTAGACAAGGAAAATGTTATTTCAGAATACATGAGTTATTCCAAAATAATACTGCAGTGTAGAGATAGCCCTAGAAATTAAATCACTCCTGTCACTGAGGTGAATTCCCTGGAACCACCAGGTGGGAACAGAAAACGAGTGATCGCTGATATGATTCTTTGGTCAAAGTGCAGGCAAATTGTGTATATATCCCAAATAGGCCACAGAATATGGCAACATGCATTCTGCAAAAATCAGAATAGATATATGCTTTATTCTAGTCATTAAACTTCCCATGTACATCTACTGCCATATTCTCTCACAGAGTATCCTCCTGTGAGGAATCACCCTGTCCCCCTTGATGCAGATGCTCTCATCCTTCTACATCTTTCTATTCTCAGTGCATACATGTGAAAGTGTTCACTAGGGAAATTATCACAGTAATTCTGTGTTCCCTAAGTTATGTGTTATGGAAATCTTACCCTTGATATTGTATTCATTTAATTTTTGTACCTATTTGTATTGTTTTCTGTTCATTTGATTAAATAAATACGTATTTTGAACCCATAGCTTTAGACTCTGTGCAGAAAGTCTCCACATAAATAGGCATCAAGATGTTTTGCTGAAGACCAGTGATACTAGGGCAGACCTTGGCTCAGATTGTTTCTGATGGACTCCTCTGTGCAATGAGGACAGGAGTAAGATTCACAGGTGGTAATAAGTTGGCCCTCATTGTTTCCTCTAATTTTTTCCATATGTGTAGAATACATTTTATTACATTCACCAAAGCATGGGTGGATGTGCACCACCAGTGGAAACACATGTTTCTGCCTGTGGGTGCTGTGGGCACTTTGCCAAGCAGCTGAGCAGCATTTGAATCTCTTTGGGGTGGCTGCCGAAGCGCTCAGATGGCCAGGAACACTACTCTGTCCTATTCTGACTCCACTCAAAACCCCAAGGTAAGTTATCCCACAGACGAACATGAGGGCAATTTTTCTTTCCCGGTGGAATGCAGAGGGGGGATTCTTTCAAAGCATGACTTACCACATTCAACGCTGCTTCATGCCAGAATTCAAAGTGTCCATTTGGCCAATGAACTCCTGATCAATGTTTGATAAACACTTGTATGTGCGCAATCACTGCCTCCACCGGCAAAATGCTGTGTCTTGGGTGCTGGCTTAACTAGAGCCTTTTACCTCCATGTAATTGAGTGAGTGTAACTCAAGGGATATAATGCAAGTTTAAAAGGTGATTTGGCAGTTCCCATATGTTTGTGTGTATCTTTCCTCTCAGTTTCCCAAACCATACTCTCCTGAGCAGCCGGGAAGGGGTGAGTGAGTACTGGTGTGGCTTTTCTTTGCTTCTCTATAAAAACCATATTCTGCAAAGAAACAAAAGGAATCTGCAGGTGGAATCTGCAGAATCTGCAGAGCTGCACTCTATCTGAGAAGAATTTCCCCAGGAATATTCCGGGAATCTCAACCCAAACATTTTCACAACTTGCTGGCTCTCCCTGTAATTGAAAATGTTCCAGAAAACATTACTGGTTAAGTAATAGAGCAGGGGTAGGGAACCTTTTTTTTGGGTCAGGGGCTGCTGGCCCACAGAAAAATCAATTGGGGGCTGCACAGAAGTGAGAAGCAAAACAAAACAAAAATAAGCAAACAACCCGCCCAACCCAACTCTCTCAGGGGATGGTGGGTGGTTTGGAACACTAGCATGGACTTCTCAGTGCTGGGGGGGAGAAGGGAGTCTTGTGGGCCGCGTCCAGACAAGCCAGGGGCTGCATCCGGCAGCCACTGGGCCTTGGGTTCCCCACCTCTGAACTAGAGAATCAGAATAGATTATATATAAATCTAATGAATACTGTGATTTTGTTAATCTGAGGTCCTTTGTGGGAATGTGTATTAGTGACTGTAAAAGTTCTCTTATCTCTTTCATATCTGAGATGAGTACCTCTACCCGAGATTGATGAAGGTAGGATTCAAGATGCTATGCAGCAAATATATATGCTTGACAATAGGGTATGCTATCGATATTCACAAGGTCTGAGCCTTATTAGGTCTCCTGTGGTGACATGTAAGGACGGAAAGTGGTCCCAATCACCAGTATGCAAAGATATTTTACGTTCTTATTTCTAAAATAGCCTAGCAGGCAGATATTGTTGGAATACAAACCTTGCAGTTTTATCAGAAACATTTGCTTTCCTCTCTTTCTGTCTCCTTCTAATGCACTAATACAACATCGTTTGCAAGCCAGAAAGCAAATCTGTTTCCAATCTGAGATGTTCTGTGGCAGTGGTAATATCAGTTTAATGAGAGCATACTTCTTTTGGGTCGCTTCTGCACTCTGGAATTACACACATCCAGCTTGCTGAAACAGAAAGCAGTAGTTTTATTCTCTGGCCCTAATCAGGCAAATCCTGGCAGTCTTACTAGAAACCTTACTCCTGGGATACTTATAGCCTAATTAATTGCCATACCAAGAAGTCTGGGATATGGACTGAGATTTTTTTGAGTTCTGCCTGTCACTATTTGGCGTTGGTCATGTTGCTGCCAAATGTTTAGTCCATGCAACAAAAAGCACACATGCAACAAAAAACGTGCAGACGTTTAACACAATTGTATACAAAACATGATCTTCTTTGGTTAAAATTTTGTGTCTTAATCATTTCTCCTTTTTAAAAGTACAGATTTGTATATTTCATTTACAGTCTTTAAAAAATGTGTTCTTGTAGGAGTTTTCATTAAGATGGTGACGTGGGAAGGATTTCTTGCAAAAATGAGACAAATGAAGACTCGTAGCTAATTTGAATAGCAACATGAATAGCAACCAAGCGTGGATTGGATAGTGTGTGAATGAGGCTATGTCTTCACTGTTCATTTTTTGTAGAAGAGGAAATGCAAATGAAGCACTCATTTGCAAATCTCATGCTTTCATTTGCATATTCTCTTCTGATGCTTTTTGCGGAAGAGGTTTTATGTGAACCCCCCCCCCCCCCCCCCCCCCCCCCCCCCCCGCAGTGTAGATGGGGCCATTTTTCGGAAAAAACTCTTTTGCGCAAGATCCCTTATTCCTCAAAAAATGAGGTTTACAGGATCTTGCGCAAAAGGGTTTTTTTTTCTGAAAAATGGCCCCGTCTACACTATATTTCCTCTTCTGCAAAAAACCCCCAAAAAAACCCCAGTGTAGACATAGCCTAAGTGCACAACTCTTACCTTCGCCGTATATTGCAAATTAGATGAGTGCTGTGACACTGATGAATTTATCAGAATCTATACAAGTGAGAATGACAGATTAATAAAGTCAAAGTGAGCACTGGTGGGGTGCTATATGTTGTGAATGAACTGACCTGTGGCAAACACAAATAAACATACCCCTACACTATGAAAGTTGATAAAACCTCACATCCATTTTTCCTAAAATTGTGTTAAGGCTGCAATTTTTCACATTGTTGAAACAGTTGTTATTGACTTCCCTAGTGTGTTCCAACATCCTATTTTAGGAACCAGCCTCCTTATTCAAAGGCAGGTTAAGAGTAACATCTGCAGATAAAGACACATCTGCATCTGAGCTTGGATGTATGATTCCCAGCTTGCATAGACATATCTGCCCTAGCTGTGTTCAAGCTAGCAAGACATAGGCACTAGGTCAGCTTAGCTTCCTAGCCCTCCACTTGTCAGCAACCCACTTAGGGGTAAACCCAAAGAACCGCTAGTGCTTCTGCAGCGCACTGCTACTTTTAAGTGAAAGGTTTGGAAGCATTAGTGTGGGTATATCCACATCAGCTGTGCATAACACCTCCCAACTCAAGAGTAGATAGAATCATATGACTGGGAGGGACTTGAGAGATCATGAAATCTAATCTCCTGCACTCACTGACAGGGCCATCCCTGACAGGTGTGTGTCTAACCTGCTCTTAAAAATCTCTGAGGGTATGTCTACACTACAGTGCTATTTTGAATTAACTTAATTTGAATTAGTTAATTCAAATTAAGCTAATTCAAAATAATGCATCTACACACAAAAACTAATTCGAAATAGTGTTTTTTAGTTCAAAATAGCACATGCATATTGAGTGGACCCTGAATCGAAGGTAAGGCTGGCCAGAACCAGTGCCAAAAGGGCATCAGGGTCAGACTTAGTGTGTGGGGCTGCTGCCTCAGGCTAGCCAAGTGCTGTGTTTAAAAGGACCCGACCAGCCATCTCGGACAGACTGTTCTTAGGTTTCTTTGCTTGCTGGTCCACCTCGCTGAGGGACAGCAAAGCATTTCTGTCTCGGAGTGCTCTGCTTGCCCTCACTTGGGACACCACGGCACTCTGCAACA
>JANRFK010004893.1:17100026-17113359 GCA_030068395.1 Apalone spinifera | reverse complement strand
CTACATTAGCCTCCCTAGTTCAAACTAGGGGGCTAGTGTAGACATACCCTATGACTTTATTTTTCATTTTCACGTGATGAGGTTGATGTGCCAGCTGTCCTAGCTCAGCCTGATGCTTATCTAGTCTTCTGGGAGCTTCCCCAGTGTATGTTGGCTTATCTCACAATTCCAGTGGGAGATGCTGAAGAAGTCTCACAAACTTGTAGGCATCATGTAATGCTCAATACTCAGAAGATAGCGTAGGCCAATAAATAAAGGCTTGTTGAAACCAGCAAGGGGCCTATGGCAAACATGGCTTCTGTGGTGCTCACCTCAAGGAAAATGGATCGATGCTAAGAAGTCACCATCAAGAGGTATGGATATTTTTACAAGCACCCCAACACTGGGAGCATTAGTGGTTACAGCTTTCCATGAGCGATCTAAGTAGCAGGACCTCTAGAATGGCAAAATGGAACAAAGTCCTGAAGATGCTCAACCTGTTCCTCAGCCAGCTTTCAGATGTGCATCTCAATCTGCCATGTGCTTTGAGCAGCAGAGATCAACTTTTTTTTCCCTTTTGTTCTTCACCATGACCTTGATTCAACCTTATGTCAGTTGGTTTGATGTTGTGGTCAAAAGTCCCTTGGAAATGCAGGATGTACCTTCTTCTCTTCCCTTTTTGGGAAACATTCATTTTGCTTTGGGGAAGCCTGGAACTATCTAACTACAGGCATCTGATTTCTGGAAATAATAGAAAAGGGTCACTATTCCTTCCTTTTGCCTGGGTTTAGATTGTTTTCTCACAGAATTGCATTCTATCTATCCTATTCTGATCAGGAGCCAAGCATGTTATGTTCACCTAACAGTTAGGGCTTTGTAAGACCTAAGGTATCTCATAACATTTTAGACCATTGGGCAGGTCTTGGCCAATGCAGTTGGCTTTATATATGGTGGTGGATTATAACAGGTGGGAAAAAATGCTGTCACAATGCTTTAGACACTTTCATCCTACTTTGTACTTATAAACCCCTTAGCCTCACTCTGCCAACCCTGCTCTTCCCCACTTTCTGGCTGCCAAAAACCCCTTCCCTCCTTACTTCTATTTTGTATCTACTCTCTCATTAAACAACGCTGCTTAATCTTCTTCATTCAAATCAGGCTAATTTTGACTTCTCCTTCCGTCCACCCGACAGTATATGAGACATAGTTTCTTTCCTCTTAGTTTTAATATCCCGTGCTACAGTGACCTCTGATGTCAGGGCGGAGTTGGAAAACTCCTGCCCCCTCGCATGGAGATAGCCCAACGAAGACAGAAGCTTTGGTGATTAGCTGTCTGACTCGAACAAGTCTCCACTGAGCATGTAGGAACTCTGATTTTTTGAAGTATTATTAGGTTGTCATGGAGCCCCTCACTAAGTCTTCCTTTCTTTCTTTCTTTGCAACTAGACTGGAGAGAATACTAGAAAGTGTAATATGGGGAATAACTTTACATTATTATGGGTGGATTCTAGGGGATCATATATGTCTTTCCTTCATTCTAGCCTAGGAAAATGAACTTAAAATGTTTCCAAATATACTGCCCTCTTTCCTATCCCCAAATCAAATACATTCCCCACAGGGACAAAAGGGCATGGAGAATCAGCTAGAGTTTGATAACTTAAAGTAAGTAAATGTGATGAGTATTAATAGACTGTAACCGTTGCTAGAAAGTTTCTCCAAAACGAGATTTACCTGAATAAGCTCTTCCTCATTCTTTAATCAAAGTCCTGTGTGTCCTGTGAGATCAATGACTGATAAATAGTAAGCCTTGCACAATACCACAGGCAAATGTGATCTCAGCCCTGGGCTTCACTAGAGATTTCTGCCAGTTAATATGAGGTAAGTGACTAAAAAATAAAGTGTAATGTAAACATTGCCCAAAAGTTGCTCCAAGCTCCTGGTTTGCTCAATAGATCAACCTGCATTACATTTCTAGCACAGATATAACCTCGATGTTCTATTCATGGTTCCTGCCAGCCCAGCTGCCTCCTTTTGGTGCTGCCTTTGAAGAGGGAAGAGCACTGGTACTTACTGGTGGTCTCATCTTCTTCAGAGGGGGTGACCCAGCAAATGGCTAATCAAAACTTGTGGCATCCACAAAACAAGGGGTGGGTCATAGAGTTGGGAAATAATGTGCGGGGAAACCTCTGTGTAATGAGAGCACTGGGAAACAAACATGCAACTTGTAATATATTCTTGTTAGACTTTACATCTGTTATCTCTGGAATCTGATGTTGCAAGAGAAGAGGTGGAAAGTGCAATCAGAGGGAGTAGAAAGGAAGGGCAGTCTTAATTTGTGGAGGACAGGATCGAAAAAACAGCAGAACTCTGTCAGGCATTACCAGTGCTGGGTGTATTTTATCCAGCAAAAACATGACTTTGCTGAGATGTATCGTCGCTCAGATACTGTGGGCATTCTATGCTATGGGAGAAGGTAAGATGCAAAATAAATTAAAGAACCCTCAGTCCCATTTTACTACGTTAAAATAGTGATTCATGGAATATAGTTAATAGGGGTGTTAGTGGTAAAGGGAGGAGAGTGAATGAGAACACTGAGGCTGCGTCTAGACTGGCAAAAACTTGCCAGCTGTCTACACTGGCCGCTTGAATTTGCGCAAGAACACTGACAATCTAATGTATGATTGTCAGCGTTCTTGCGCAAATATTATGCTGCTCCCCTTCGGGGAAAAAGCCCTCTTGCACAAATCTATTTGTGCAATAGGGCCAGTGTAGACAGCTCAGGACTGTTTTGCGTAAAAAAGCCCCGATGGCGAAAATGGCGATCGGGGCTTTCTTGCGCAAAACCGAGTCTAGATTGGCAAGGATGTTTTTCTGCAAAAAGTGCTTTTGCGCAAAAGCGTCCGTGCCAATCTAGACTCTCTTTTCCGCAAATGCTTTTAACAGAAAAACTTTTCCGTTAAAAGCATTTGAGGAAAATCATGCCAGTCTAGACGCAGCCTGAGAGATGAGGGTTAGTTATGAAGCCTTACTTCTGTGTTGTTCTAGAGACTATTCACATGTATCTATTGCCTAATAAAACAAGGCTAAGTGAATACCCCAAAATAGTTCAGCGGGATTCACAATGTAAAAGAATGTTCCTAGTTCTTCTTTGTATGTCATTACAGTAATCTTGGTCACTGGTGAAGTTTATTAAGGCACTCAAATATCTGTTTCTCCAGAGTTATTTTTTTGTCACACTAAATGAATTATGAATTCAACAGAATTCATGTTTGTTTAGCAATTGTTTTCTTTTCATCCCACTCCAAGTGTAATGTTATGCTGATTGTAGAAATTATGGTATATAGGCCTGATATAAGGATACTATGGGGATAGATACTTTCAAAATACCAATAAATGGTGCACTGAGCTCTATAGAGAAGGGCACATTTATTCTTTGACATTAGACTTTCTGTGTCCTTTCCCATGAAATCATATAATGCACTAGCCCAGAGGGGATGACTTTCTGGGAGACTGGGTTGTAAGCAGTTAATATTTTTGGTAAACTGAGGGGACCATTTGAACCATAACTTTTAATACCGCACAGGCTATTTTTGCTCAAATAATCCATGGTAACTAAATAATTCAGTACTTCAACAACTTATCTTCTGGAAGATATGCAATTTTTCACACATGAACATCTAGATATCTGGATTCCATGTACACTAAAATCTGCATAGAATATGGCATGAGGTGCCCACACCCTGTGCTGTGATCAGTTGTTTATAATTTCACTGTCTCAACTAATTGTTTGTATGGTAGCAGACATTAATTCCTCAGTAAGAATCAAGACTTATGCAGCGCTTGACATCATATCTCAATAGATAAAAATGATACAGCTCATAAAGAAAGTGAGCAGAGTGTTAGCTTACAACAATCACTTTCTCATCCATGTGGGCTGTACATGTGGCAAAAAGGTGCATTAATAGCAAGTCTTATTCAAATCTTCTCACTAGTACAATTTCTCATCCAGGCTGTTGACTGTGTCCCTTTGATAGTCCTCTGAAACTGAAGTTTTAGCTCTTTTGTCTTGGCTGCAGCTCATCATGGTTAACAAGTTCCCAGTGGACTGAAGCTTTCCTGTTTTCTGTTTCCTCGGAAACTGTCTGATCTACAATAATTAGGATGCAGGTCAGCTCCTCAATGTGCTTTGCCATTACAGAATGGGAGTTTTGCAACTGGACCGCTAGTCTTGCCAGAGACTTTGTAGCTGCTGTCCCAACAGAGATTTTATCTCAGACTTCAGATCATCTGTGGCAGGAAGCAGCTGATAAATTACCATGGTATTGTTCTCCAGAAATGAAAGCCAGTGGGTGCGCTCAGGCATGCAGTTTCATGCAAGAACTAGCGGAGCTGCAGCAATAACCAGCAGGGACATATTTAAAGAGCTGGCAGGGACCTGGGTTATGATATGAGAGTACCTGTAAGAAGTTTAAGTTCCCTTCATCCTTGCTATCCCTTCTGACTGAAATGGTTGGGAGGAGGATGAATAGAGTTTCATACCTCTGATGCAATCTTGTTTATTTACAAAAAATGTACAAAGTCCCGTCTCTCTGATCACAGGGGGAACTAGAAATGTAGGAGACAGTTTCCTTGCACACAGCACCAACCTCTTTCAGCCAACACACAGCAAAAGCTTTCTTTGGAATAGATTTTATCTCAGGATTGTGCCATCAGCTTCTTCAGGCTGTTCCACCTTCTCTGCTCCTTCTGTCTCTTGCCACCCACCACTTTCACATCTTTACCCCAGTAATAGCCAGCCAAAACCTTTCTGTCCAAGTCATTCAAATTCCTGAGTGGCCTTGGCTGTATCTTTGTTTTGGAGACCACTAGAGTTTCAGAATCATTTCCCCCAGATCTGGGGGATTACAGAATACACCAGGAATGTATGGAAAGGGGTAGCCATCTCCCTGAATATTCACATTGGTTCAGGATAATCCACACAAATCAGTGGATGTTTGGCATTCTTCAGCACTTTGCTGTACACTCTGGAAGTAAATGCTTTTCACTCTTGGTGTGGTGAGGATGCCATTTTCTGTCCTTATGTGGAACTATCTGGAATCTCTGGAACTACTGATCAGTCAAATACATGTTCTCTCTCTCTTTTGGGGAGTGTAGACCTTTCTGGAATTGGGGAAGAAACAGTTGCATGAGGATTGTTATTTTTGGATATTGGCAGATCCAACCAAAGTAGATTAATCAAATCCTTAGTCTCCAATTTTCCCATATTAAGTAAGAACATTGGGTTATGTCTGACAACTAGTGGCCAGAACTGAAAGCAGCTGTGGATCAAGTTCCTTAAAGGTTAGTTATTGGATTCAGAAGCCCACAGATGTGTGACCCTGTGAGTTTTTCTTCTCACCTTCAGGCTACCTTTCATCTTCCATTGCTAAGAAAATTCAATGAATGTTAGTCATAAAATGCTACAGTGTAACTCATTATGTGATTTTTGCTATCTTCCCCTCTTTTGCTCCATGCCACACCTCTTGTGCCACATTTCTCATTTTTGAAATGTGTATTTTTGGTCCTGGCAGCCAATTTCAAAACAAATGGCAGGTTTAACATTTCTGATTTATTTTGTCTTTCCTGGAAGCATTAAAACTGAACAAAGCTTTCTGACCTTTTCCTCATTAAGAAGAAAATATAGTATTTCATGCAATTTTAAATAATGTCTAGTAAGCAGCTTACAAAGTCTTAATGACAGAAAAACACAAAAAGATGTCAATTAGTTAGTAAAATAAGTGTAAAAAGTGTTAATGATAGAGAAATAAAGGAGTGTTACATAAAATCACATATTATGCAGGAAATGAATTTCAACGGAGGTAGTATATTTCTAAATAAAGTCATTTCATAATTCAAAATAAATTAGTAACAGCAAGAACAAAGAAATGTTACAACACACTGACATGCATATTCCTCATTAGAAGAAAGTAATTTACTTCTGTAAGAATATTTCTGAATAAAATAATCAAATAATTACATTAAATATTAATGACAAAGGAATAAAGTAGATATACTTACATTTGTGAGAGAGAATTATGCATATTTAGAAAAAAAATTATATAGTTATAAATAAAGGTGATTAAGCTATTCCACAAAGTTCACAAAAGGATTATATTGTGACTATTTAGAAGTGCACTAATTGCATGCAATGTATATTTTCTTCTAAAACTGTATAATTCTCTCCATATAGTAACAATTCTCCTTGATATGTCTATCATTAACACTTTGTATATTTTGCTAATTACTATTAAAAATGTGCCATATACCTAAAATATTTTCTCTAAAAAGAAGACAAATGCATGGAGTTCATATTTAAAACTTCTGCCATTAAGACATGGTTCTGTAATTTAATCACTTTATTTAAAATACAGTAAGGGTGCGTCTAGACTGGCAAGATTTTGCACAAAAGCAGCTGCTTTTGCGCAAAAACTTGCCAGCTGTCTACACTGTCCGCTTGAATTTGCACAAGAGCATTGACATTCTAATGTAAGAATTCAGTGCTTCTTGTGCAAATACTTTGATGCTCCCACTGAGGGATAAGCCTTCTTGTGCAAGTATTCTTGCGCAAGAGGGCCAGTGTAGACAGGCACCTTAATTTTTTGCTGAAGAAAGCCCGATGGGTAAAATGGCCATCGGAGCTTTCTTGCACAAAAGCGCACCTATACTGAGCATGGATACTTTTGTGCAAAAGCACTTTTTGCACAAAAGCATCCGTGCCAATCTAGACGCTCTTTTGCGGAAATACTTTTAACGGAAAAACTTTTCCGTTAAAAGTATTTTCGCAAAATCATGCCAGTCTAGATGCAGCCTAAATGCATAACAGAACATTATCCTCCAAAAATGTGTGATTTTTAAAATATATTTATTGAGTCATCCTTTTTTCCTCTGACATTAAGGCTTTATATTAAGTGCATGTAAAGAAGGTGAAGGCACCATCCAAATTATGATGAGAAAAGAAATAGAATTTTTAGTACTTATGATCATTTTTAGTCTTAGCATTGAGTCCAACTCTCTGCGAAAAGCAGGACCAATCCCAACTAAATCATCCCAAATGAGGCTTTGTCAAGCTAGGACTTAAAAACCTCTAGGGATGGAAATTCCACCACCTCCCTAGGTAACCCATTCCAGTGCTTCACCACCCTCCTAGTGAAACAGTTTTTCCTAATATCCAACCTAGACCCCCCCCCCCCCACTGTAACTTGAGACCACTGCTTCTTTTCTGTCATCTGTCACTACAGAGAACAGCCTCTCTCCATCCCCTTTGGAAGCCCCCTTCAGGAAGTTGAAGGTAGCTATCAAATCGCGCCCCCCCCCCCCATTCTTTTCTTCTGCAGACTAAATGAGCCCAAATCCCTCAGACTCTTCTTGTAGGTCATGTGCTCCATCTCCCTCCCCAATGCATCTGCATCCCTACTGTAATGAGGTCCCAGAATTGGACGCCGATCCATTCAGTGGCTTAGAAGGGATCCGGACTGCAACACACAGAACAGCTGACCTCCATGTCCTCAGCCAACACTAGGTTGTTTCCTCCTGGACTATTTTCCGGATTCTTCTGGGGTCCTACCTGGCTCCAGGGCTGGTCATCAGGCTCTGTGGGGGCTGAAGGAGCTGTCAGGCTGTCCATAGGTTCTGGGGGTGGATCAGGCAGCAGTCCAGGGGGCCCAGCCCATTGTTCCTGGCTCAATCTGGGTTCTAGGGGTATAAGATAGGCCTTACGTGTCACCAGGGGTTTCTGCAGCCTCCTGTAGTCACTGGGCTCCAACAGTGGTCACGGCAGCCTGGAACAGTCCTCAGGGCATGACAGTGGCCCTGGTGGCCCAACCCAGTCATCCTGCTGAGGGTGGCGGGGCGAGGTTCTCCATCACTGCTGTAGCTTTGGCTGAGCCTCCTCTTTGCTTGGCTGCTGAACTCCAACTGAGCTCAGAGCTCCCTCTCTTGTACTTCTGGTACCACCCTTCTGTTTCCTGTGGGCAGGGCTGGGGTGCTCTGGCACTGCCAACCAAGGGGTATTTGGGCAACTTCCTCTTCTAGATCATCAGGAGGCTACACTGCATCACTATAGGCTTATAAATGCCTGATAAGGAAATTTGCTGTTTCTGTTTCTCCAGCAGTGAAGTTGCAAGTATGAATCGGCACCAGAGACAAAAGCTGCATTGTCTATTTTTGCTCTCTCTCTTTGTTTTATTTTGGCTTGAAGCAAGATCAAAATGTAACAGTAGCAGCTCCAACCTATCTGAACTAATTTCTCTTTTCCCCATAAAGAAGAATTGCCACCATCTTTAATATGGAAATAGTTGCATTCTTATAAAACTTCTCTACTGAAAAAGGGGTAGGATGCAAGCAATGTTGTTTAAAATAAAAAGCCTTATTTTGTTCTTTACATTTCAAATGCTTTACCTGCATTTTCTTCTTTTCACATCTTTAAATATTAACACAACTTAAATGATTTGTTTGCCCATGGGCTCTCTTATTCCATCCAGCCAAACACACCGGGGATGCAGTGCGGAAGAAATTAGACAGATCCAGTATGGTCACTTTTAGGTCTCTGGGAGAATTCATTTTCTGGATAATGTTTTTCCACAGTAGTCAGAATGATGCTTAAAACAACAGCTGCTCCATTCTGAAACCCAAAATAAAATAAACTACCTCAAGCAAATATTCACATCACTAAAGATGGCAGAAGAGCTGTTGACTTTTAGTCCATAGGAATTTTTCTGGGTCAGTTTATGAATATTAAGTTCCTATATGACAAAGCTACAGATTAGATCTCCGTGGTCCAGCACCCTTGGGATCTGATTGGTCCCAGATGAGGGATTTTGCTGGACCAAAGAAGGTCATTTCTGGGGCCCTCCTGCCAGCCACAGTCCCGTTGCCAGTCTCCCAGCTGGCTTCTCTCTGCTGCTGGCCCTTTAGCTCAGAGTTCTTGGCCCTCCATGATAGTTCTACCAATGCAAACACAACACCACTTCCAGGCTCCCAGCCCCTCAGTGCAGCTCTCTTGCTGGGGTCCAGCTGCATGGCTGGTTGGCGGACCTGCTAGGGATTCAGCCTCACTGAGCAGCCCTGTGTTGAGATGTTGCTGGACCAGAGTCTCAGTTAAGAGAAATTCAACCTGTAGTAAAGCTAGTAAACAAGTTAGGGTACGTCTACACTGCAGCATAATTTCTAAAGAAGCTATTTCAGAAAACTAACTCCCAAAATTGCTATTTAGAAATAGGTTTTATTCCTCATGAAATGAGGATTTATTAGTCTGGAATGAGAACCACCTTTATTTTGAAATTATTTTGAAATAATGGGCTTGTATAGTTGCGTATCTTGTTATTTCAAAATAACAGTGAATGTAGACTTGCCCTAAGATTCAAATAATCTTAACTAAAGAGGAAATTTACAGCATAATGTCCTGTTTTCCAGTTGTAAACTTGTTTGTCTGTTTCTGTTTAGAAATTAGATGTGATCCTCCAACAGTGACTAATGGAACCTACCACCGTCAAAGGATTAGATAAAGCACTGTGAAAATAAGATGTAAAGTAGTATTTTACCATACATAAACATTATGATTTGTTTGACACAATGTTCTAGATTCAACTTTCAACAGGGAAGATTTGTAACTATGTGTATTATCCATCCAAATGGTAGAATGTCAAGAATAAGACTGGTGTACTGAACAAATGGAAAACCAAAAACGTATGGGTCACAACTGGATTCTGAGTCAGTCAATGAGGGTACATCTATATATAAGGACTAAAGTCAAATTAAGCTACTCAACCTCAGCTATGTTACTTATATAATTTAAGTTGAAATAGTTTAATTCAGTTTTGGCTCTGTCTAAGCAGCAGAAAGGCAAAAGAACAACTCTTCCTTCAACTTCCCTGACTCCTCATGCAACGAGGGTTACAGGATTTGGAATAAGAAGTCTTCCAGATCACCATTATTTTGAAATAATGGTTTGCTGTGTAGATATGCTCTTTGTTATTTTGGAATAACATTGCTGTATAGAGATAGCCATAGGGTATGTCTACACTTGATCCCTCTCGAGAGAGAGGAATACAAATGTAGACATCCAAAATTGCAAATGAAGTGAGGATTTAAATATCCCATGCTTCATTAGCATAATCGCGCACTGTTGCTTTTCCGCAATAGCGCTATTTTGAGACATCAAACTCGGTCCACACTGGGTTATTTTGAGAGAAAACTCCACCCTCGAAATAACCCTTACTCCTCATTATTGCACAACCTATAAAGAAATGATGAAAGTTCATATGCATGTTGGTATGATTAGAGACCTGAAAATCCAGAAGTCAAAGCTATATGCACAAAGAATAACTGGATGCCTCTTCAAGATGTGTCTATAAAAGTAAGCAATATTTATCTTCTATTGAAGGGCTGGTTAAAAAAATGTACAAATGCCTAATATAAATACAAAAATACCAGTTTTATCAGGTGACTTGACATGTCAATGCCGTGACTCACCTGAGTAACCATGTGACTGTATTTCTGTGACCCTCAAACTTCTTCACCAAGCTGTTTCCTGCTATCTGCCACCCCCCATTTGCTATGTCATTTCCAAAAGCTAGATTGTGAACTCCCTGGGATGTGTACCAGGTATGTCTTTGTCTTCTGTGACAAGATGAGCATGTTTTTGGGGTTTAAGAAAATAATATCCTGGAGGTGAGCAAGTCCATGCATAGAGGATATTCCAAAATGTCACTGTTACATCCTGTCATTCAAACTGAGGGGATCCAGTATGTGTGTTGTATTGATCACAATTGTGGAAATACTTCAGTGGGAAAGGCTGTCTCTGAAGAAGGCAGATTAAGTGATAATGTCTGGGTGATATTTCATCACTGTCTTTCCATTAATACGTCCCTTATGATTTGTCAGGTGCATAAACTATGAAGCTTCTTCCCATTATTAGTACACAATAAAAAGGCAGAAGTTTTCTCACAAAGTAAGAGCCAGCAGTGTTGGAACCAAAATAACTATTTTCAGCCCAACCAGTCTTGAGATTGGGTTTGGCAAGTCAGTATGAGGAATCATCTGACAGACAAGAAACACATGCATGCATGCTGATGATTTCTTATCTCCCTCTTATCTTCCTCTCCCACTTTCAAAATTCTGAAGGAATGTGTTGTTCAAAAACATTTAAAATAGTGATGTACCATTTCATTTCAGAAGTACCTCTTCTATGGTCACCTGATTCTTACAAAAAAAAAAAACCCCTTATGAATTAACAATATTTATCTTCAGGTAATGCCATTCTCTATTTTAGAAACATGTGGAAAAGCTCAGCTAGTCAATGGTTATTATACACAAAATAAGAACAGATTTGATTTAAATGAAGAAGCAACGTACAGGTGTCTGGCTGGTTACACGACTCCTGAAGGAAATGAGGAAGGGAATATACAATGCCGCAAAGAAGGATGGACTCCTCTCCCCAAGTGCATTAGTGAGTAAAGCATCAGAGCACAAAATCTTAAGAACTTTCTGGTGATTATTATTGCTTTAGATTTCTTAGTTAGCTTCCTCTGGTTTTAAGGATCTATGACACTGGGGTATTTCACAACAGAACAGTCTACAAAATTGGCATAATAAATAAACAAACCTTTTGGATGAGTGCTTTTTTATTAAGTGGTATCCCATATTTCTAGTCAAGAGTCCTGTGCATATTTCTACAGTGGGGATACCCTGCATCTCATTGGGCAATCAGAAAGGAGATGTGTATGGCTTGTGTAGTGTTCATGAATGTCATGATTTGAAAAGTCTCTGTGGGTAGCCATGTTATTCTGTATCAATGAGGAATCCCCTGGTACCTTAAAGACCAACAGATTTACCTGGCAAAGATGCTTCTGAAAAAGCCGTTTTTACCCACAAAAGCTTATGCCCAACAAATCTGTTACTTTTTAAGATGCCATAGGACTCCTTGTGATATGAAAATAAAGGAAGGGAGCATGCCAGTACCACAGCATGGATTACTGTGGCTTGTAAACAAGAAGATCTTCAAATAGGATAAAACGGATTCAGTGTTACGGTTCACATTATTCAGTGGAGTGACAATTTTAATGTTGCATGCTGCTTTCTCCCTTTAGTTCTTTCATACATGTACAGCCCCATGGCACAACACAGCAGAAAACAGTTGGCTGATTAGTCTGCCGGGACCCGCACTGCGTCTGGTGAGGGGGGGTCACCGGGGAACGGTGCGGTGAGCGGCAAACCCTCTGCCACTTTGCAAGGAGGCGGGGGAATCCCCAAGCAGCCGCCGGCAACGGGCCGGCTGGGGAAATCATGTTATTCCAAGGACGACGTGTAATTCAAAAAACATTCCCTAAAAAAAAATTGTGCTATTGTAAAAACGTGTTAAGCGGGCACGAGTTAAATGAGGAATTACTGTAAAACTATATAGTACACCTATGAAAGAAGGAAATTTATCACAATCTCAAGTGGTAGGGTAATGGTCGAATCCAAGGAAGACAAACATTTGTGCTAGCTATTAGGGAGATACTTTGAATTTTAAGAGCATACAAGTTCACTCTGAAGGGAAAGGTTTGAGTCATTATCACTACTGTAGAAATATTCAAGGACAAATAGTTCTGGTAAACACTAATGGGAATGATGTATGAAGCAAGGATGCAAAATGCAGATATATACCGTGACAGACCCAGAACAGCAGCCTGCCAGTCAGTGGTGGAGGGAAGACATGCTGGGGCTTGGGTGAACAGCTTTCTCTTCCCTGAATTAAAAAGCCAAGCCTAAGACCAGCGTAATCAGGAAGGCATGTGGGGGTCAATTAGAACTTGCTAGAAGCCACAAGCTGATTAGACACCAGCAGCTAATTAAGGCCTGTGGTGCTGCTATGAAAGGTATCCCCCCAGGTACGGATGAGGGAGGAAAAAGAGCGAAGGACAGGAAGGAGGAAGTGCTGTGTGCAGAAGCTTTGTGGGGGTGAGCAGAGGACTGATGAGAAGGTACCAAAGGAAAGTTACTGGGAGGGATCCTTTGGGGAAGTGACCCAGGGAAAAGCTGATTGAGAGTGGCAGTAACCTTGCCTGTTGCCACTGCCTTTGGGTCCATGAGTTGGAACACACAGTAGTGGATGGGCCCCGATTTCTCCCAACTGCCCCACAACATCTTCACCTGCCTTGAGAAGTGAGATCAGGACTCCTGAGGGGATTTTTACCCCAAACTTATGAACTAGCCTGTGATGAGAATGGCTCAGTAGACTGTGGCTCCTGCGTCTGATAAAGAGAAAGAGAATGTGTGGAGGGCCACAGCAAGCCTCTGAGGCTAATGCTAACCACTGGTAGTGCAAGACCCACAG
>JANRFK010004893.1:17089698-17099926 GCA_030068395.1 Apalone spinifera | reverse complement strand
CAAATTCTTTTAACGGAAAAACTTTTCCGTTAAAAGTATTTGCATGAAATCATGCCAGTCTAGACGAAGCCACAGAGAATAGCTGGAGCTTTGCCACAATAATTATTGCCAAACTGTCTTTCTTTGGCACTGTCTTCTCTACCTATGAAACTTTCCTTCCACCATCACTTAGCCCTAAAGAAAGATGAAGGAGAGTGTGTGATATTGAGTAGATTTTTTCATTTTGGTGTTGCACGGTACAGTTTTCATTTTCTATACAGTCACTGAGGTCTAATTTCACAAAGGTACATATGGAATGCGGATGCTTTTGAATACCTGAGTTTCTAGTGATGAACAACAGCGACATTTCTCTAATTCTACAGAGACATGTGCAACACCTCTCTTTGAGAATATTCATTTCCACACAAATAAAGCGGTGTTTCTGCTTGGTGAAATGCTGGAATATGAATGTGCAGATGGATACCAAACTGCAGAGAATACCACAACAGGTTACACAGCTTGTGGCAGGAATGGATGGATGCCTGAGCCCCAGTGTCTCAGTAAGCTGTTCTTCTTTTGTTTTGTTTTAATTAAACATCTGCTTTGTGGAATGAATTTCTTCGACTGGTTTTAATAGCTGTTATGATTGCTAAATTAAGTAGCTGTGATTTAGGTGCAGGTTGCATTTTGGCGAATAACTGTATGGGAAGTGTTGATGTCTGCTAGGACACATGAGAACAATAGACTGCATTCAGCCAGCGACCCTCAGAAAACAGTAGTCATCATTACCATTTTCTGATTTCTAGTTTTCTTTGAAATCTTGGAACAAACTTAATTGGTGACATTATTGACATGCAAAGCATGACAGCTATACATTGTATCCTTCCATCTCCACTGCATACACTGTTTTTACAGAGTAGAGAACCAATGTGGGCTGAGAAATGGCACCAGAGAAGTATAGGACTGCAACAAGAGACAATTTTGTTTTGACTTTTGGAAGCAGTTACTTTTCTTGTACAGGAAATCTAATGATGTTGGTCTGTTACTTTTCTTGAAGCATTAGATGCTTCTGGGCTGGCTACAGAAAAGCTAATTCCTTAATAGAAAATTGGAGGGTTTGAGGAGAAATACCTGGAATAGTCCTAAGTGCATGCCTAGTTTGAAGTGGATGACATAGTTTTATTTGCTTTATAAGAAAGAAAATGTGCATTAGCTAATCACAGCACTTGAATGAACTCATGGAAGCGACAGAACTTTTATAGCACTAAGAAAGAGAAACATCTTTTATAAGGACTTTGAATAAGTAGCAGCCTGACAAATCGGACTTTAATGCCTGACAACAACCTGAGCTTAAAGTTGAGGTTCATTAACTACCGATTTGTAATATTCAAAATGTGATTTTGTGGACTAAGAATCTGTCCATTAAAACCACCTGTTTCTAAAGTTACTTTAAAAATGTTTATTTTCAGATTAATATAGGATGGGGAAAAGTTTATGGAATGTCATCCCTTCATTTGTTAATGATCATCTTTTTTTTATTCCCTATCAGATCCACCAATGAGGAGGGCTGTTGCCCAGGGCCTAGTGATTTTAAGACACTAGGCTTCCAGAAACCCTGCTAGCCCTCATCTACACTAGGACTTTATTTTGAAATACCACCCCCCTCCCGCAGATTGAATTTATAAGTAGAACATCCACGCTACCAAGCCAGTTATTTTGAAATAACGGGCCATGGAGTTTGAACTCTGTACTCCCGCTTTTCATTAGGAGTAATGCTAATTCCAAAATAGTTATTTTGAAATAATAATAGTGTGGCTGCACTGGTGCCACTATTTCAAAATAGTTGGCCTCTGGACATCTCTTGCAGCTGCAGCACTGACGGCTCTGGCCACACCTGGCATCTCCACTGCTCTTCTCCTCCTCCTCCTCCTTCTGCGGAGCTGTAAAATTCCTGGGAGCAGGCAAAGGGCTTGTCCCACATGGCTGGCTTTGCAAACCCTGTGTGAGGCAGCATCATAGAGAGACATGAGCAACTCCTTGTACACCCTGATGACTGCCAGCACATCTGCTGCTCCCATGGCCTTCACTGCCCAGGAATGCAGAAGAGCTCTGGACTGGACTGGTGGGGAGATCCTGGACCTCACTGAGGTCTGTGGGGAAGAGTCCAACCTGCAGGATCTGCACCCAAGAAAAGGAACGCAGAGATCTGTGGCAGGATTGCTACCAGCCAGGCTGAGAGAGGGCACATCAGGACCTTTGACCAGTGCTGCATGAAAATAAAAGAGCTGTGGCAGACCTACCCCAAGGCCAGGGAGCAGAGCAGATGCTCTGGGGTAGCACTACCCACCTGCTGCTGCTCTGATCAGCTTGATGTCATCCAGGGAGGGGGGGCCAGTCACCTCCCCCACTGTCATTGTCGAGTCCTCAACTTGGAGCTGGTCCCCTCACCACTGCAGGACATCTCCCAGGCTTCAGACAAATCCAGGGTGAGGGCACTTCTGGTGAGTTCTCTCCTTTCCCTACCTACAAACAGGGGCAGGCGATGTGCTGGGAAGGAATGAATGCTCCTCACTCAGCCTACCTGCTGTGGGGCTTGCACAACAGCTTTTTCTTCTTTGAGAGATGTCCCCGTGGGTGCTCCATATTATGTCGCTTTAGGAGATAAGGATGGAATGCTGGCTCCAGCAGGTACCTTGGCATAGGGTAGCATCTGGGAGGAACTAAGATAACTGTTAGCCTTGTTATATGTAATGGGAAGATATGTAAACTGTTTCATCATTGCTTGTATTTCGAAGATCTGCCTAAGGCGGGGGGACCTTCCCCCCCCTGTCTGAATCTGTCTTCCCTTGCAATATTGCTTGAATAAATTGCCTCTGGCTACTTGTTACTTACAAACACAGGGTGAAGGCTTGTTTTCTTCCACAATATCAAGCTGTGTTACTCGCAAGCAGTGGTAGACAACATAAGGGCACACTCAACCAGAACCATGGCTACCTCAATAGTATTCCTCCACAAAGTACCCATAAGAGACATTTGTGCAGCTGCTACATGGTTGTCCAACTATACAGTTGCAAGGCACTACGCACTAACACAGGAACATCTCTCCAACCTGAAACTCGCTCAGGCGGTCCTTTCTACCACTTTCCTGCCAGATCCAAAGTTCCTACCTTCCTAACCAGAAATAGCATTGTAGTCACCTAATATGGAGCACCCATGGGGACATCTCTCTCTCGAAGAGGAGGTTACTTGACTCGATAGTAACTGACATTCTTCAAGACGAGTGTCCCCATGTGTCACTTCCTTCCCTCTACTTTGGGATTCTGCCTTCTCATGACATCGTTTGGGTTAGAGAAGGAATGAAGAAACTGAGGAGTGGGGGAGAGGACTCATGCATGCATGATGCCTGTCACCTAGGACACATGGCTGCAGACACTTGCATACATGGCCCCAGGAACACTGCTCTGAAATCTCTGATCTTGGACTCGGCGGTAGCGCGCTGACCTAAAGTTATCTCCTCTTTAAATGGCTGAACACACATTCCATGATCATTTTGCACCTCCCCATCTTGGTGTTGAACTCCTCCTTGCTGGGGTCCAGGCTGCCTGTGTAGGGCTTCCAATGCTGACGTCAGAGAAGCATCCCTTGTGATCCATGAGAATTTGCAGAACCATGGAGATGAACCTCTTGCAGTTGATAAACTACAAGGGATGGTGGTGGGGGGCCAGGAGAAAGATGTGTCTCCATCTATGCACCCTCCCACACAGTTGGGGAAGCCCTGGACGACAAAGTTCTTGATGATAGTTTTCACATTGCCCAGAGTGATGACTCTCCGTAGCAGGACGAGGTTGATGGCCTTGGCTACCTGCATGAGCACGGCCCCGACCGCGGATTTCCCCACACCGAACTGGTTCCTGACTGAGCAGTAGCTGTCCGGCCTGGCAAGCTTACAGAGGGCGATGTCCACACTCTTCTGCATGGGGATGGCAGGTCTTATGAGTGTGTCCTGTTGCCTGAGGCACGGGTGAACCACTCACAGAGATCCAGGAAAGTGGCCTTCCTCATGTTGAAGTTCTGAACCACTGCTGATTGTCGCAATTCTGCAGGATGATGCGGTCCCTGCAGTCCAAGCTCCTCTCCCTCCACCGGAAGTGGCATTCCACGATGCTCAGGGGATTGAGGGGAATATGCAGCAGTAGGAGTACCAGGACCTGGATGCACAGGGCCTTTAGGACAGGCTGGGGTTCATCCTTCTCGTCCTCATCCTGCTGGAGCAACATGCAGGCAGTCTGGAAGTACTTTGCAGCAGCTCTGGCCCCACAGTATCAATGCTGTGGCATCTACAAGGGCAACCAGAACACAAGAAGGTGCATACCCACGTGATGTGAGGGAGGAGGCAGTGGAGGAATGGCTTGTGATATGCAGCCATAGAGAGGAGCCCCAGTAAGCACGTATCACAGACTGCTGGACAAAGCAGTCACAGGAAGTATCCACCCTCCTGGTACACTCTCCCAAGTGCTTCTGGTGTTCTCCCCAGAGGGTTTCAGGGGGCTTTAAGTCCAAGGCAGGCTCCATTCAGTGTGGACATGCTATTGTGGACTAAATTGGGAGTTATTAAATCAAATTTATTAATTTTGAAATAATGTCCTAGTGTAGATATGGCCTTACTGTGACAATGACAGCAGTAGGCTCCTTAAAGAATTGCCATTGGAGTGTCAGGTAGCATGCTCCAGGGCCTTGTACCATGCACTTCAGCTGGTTCTAAGGGCCAGCATGAGAAAGGACGCTGCATGGTCCAGGTGGAGCTGAGGGCTGTCTGCCTCAGCCCTACCCCTTCCACCCAAGGCTCTTCCCCTTTCAGGAGTGCAGTGCTGCCCTCCCACATTACCCAGGGGCCTGACAATCTTGTCAGCCCCCTGCTCCCAATATCTCTTTTATTGTGAGCGGCAGCTTGTTTTCCCTCTTGCCTTCTGTTCTTTTCCCATTCTAGATGCAATTCTTGCTCTGTTACAAATTCCTGACTTATGTTAATTACGATGACTCTTCCAGACTAAACTAAGCCCTGATACAAGTCAGTGGGGGTTGTTCCATGGATTTCAACTGATTTCCAATTAGCGCTCAACTTACTTTGTTCCAATTATGAGTATTTTTAAAACTTTTCCTTAGTAATGTTTGGTTTTTTATGTGATATTTTCTTTCCTGTCCTTGCCACCATCTTTAGCTATAGAATGTGAAATGCCGACATTGTCCCATGTCAGAATTTCCCCCAGGAAAAGTAAATATGTTGATGGGGACGTGGTTGAATTTTCCTGTGCAAGAAATCTGAAAAGAGTGGGACCTGACTCTTCTCAGTGTTACTACTTTGGATGGTTCCCGGCATTTCCAACTTGTAAAGGTAAATATTTCCCCGAGGCTTACTGAAGTAGGATCCCTATTAATAAATTGGCTCTTTTCTTCTATGGGGAAGATCATAGTGTCTATCCTAATGTCTATCCCAAACTGAACCATCCCATTTAACTCCCTGTGAATACACTCACTGATCTAGTGGTGCACAAACTTCTCTAGTTACGCCCCTTTTAACTCTATCACTTGTAGTGTGCATAGACCAGACTTGAAGATCACACCAGGAGGTGGAAGGTGAACATTTAATCAATCAATCAGTCAATCATTCAGTCAATGTAGTTTACAGTGTCCGACTCACTGAAGAGATCTTGGGGTTGTCAAGTATTGTTATATACATTGTCTGTTTATATCTTTTAACATTATTAATCATTCAATGAACTTTAACATGAACAAGAATCAGATGGAGACAGACTTCTGTCAGAGATGGTCTAGACAGTTCTGGGTCCTTCTGTCAGGGCAGGGCACTGGATTCGATGGTCTCTTGAAGTCCCTTCCAGTTCTAGTGTTCTTTGATTCTATGATTTTATTAATTTAAAAAGTATCATAGGCCTACTGTCATAGACCTACTGTCATTATGATATTTACCAGATTCTTGAGAGTAAGAATCCTCTTCCTGTGCCTTTGCTTGTATGTCTGTTTTTTAAAAGGGACAAAAGGCTACTGCTTCTTTGCACCCCAGAGTACCTTTTACACACACATGCTCCCCCTCCCCAATTCGAGCACCAATGCACTAAGTTACCAGCTTCGTTTCCCATTTGAAAGTTTGAATTTGTTTTCATCCATTTTGATTTTAGTGAAACTGCAAGTTGTGTGAAGTGGTACAAAGAGAAGCTGAGGGCATTCATTTCCATCTAGTACCTAAAATAGGATTTCAGCCAAAATCTCCAGAGATTTAAGGTTAATTAATTCATTGGTAACCTTTCTCCACTTGCAGCAGTGATTTTGGTTTTACTCATTTTTATTGTAGTCTATTTTCAATTTTGACAAGTGTTATACCAATTGTTTATACATAGTCTCTTTGTATTAGAAAAAGTCAAAGTTTGTGGGCAACCAATCATAATTACCAATGGGAATATTATCAGTGTAAGTAATGAAAAATACATGCATGGCGACTCAGTGGAATATTACTGCAATGATGATTTTAAAATGATTGGATCAAGAAAAATAGAATGTATTGATGGAGAATGGACACACTCACCTACTTGCATTGGTAAAGTATATGTTTTTCATTCTCTTAGGATTAATATAGACCAATAATTTTCCATTAACACTTTCAGAGATTTTAAATCAAAACTATACCTACTCAGGTGTAACATATTGGCCAGTGTACATAGTTTCTGTGCTACAGCTCTTTCTGTGATACAATCAGACCTCAGCTTCTAAAATGCTGTCCTGTTGTAATTTGCAAGGTCCTGAACCCTGGCTGGTGAAAATCATCCAATATTCAATGCATGAGTTTCACATTGTTAACTTACCTAACCTTGGAGAGCAGCAGTTAGTATGCATATTAAATTTCATAATTAAAAAAAAATCTATAAAACTATATATTTTTTAGTAAATTCAAATGAAAACCTGCAGTTACAGAAAATAATTACAGATGTTATTACAGATGTTTTCATGCAATAAAAGGATGTCATGACCTAAAGAATCATACACAAAAATTACAAAATATTGACCTAATATTGATCCAAGAATCATACACAAAAATTCCAAAATATTGATCTAATAAAGATCTCTTAGAAGGCCTATAGTCTTGGCAACTTTTGAGATTTTTGCCTCTGGCCTGCTAAAATTATCAGAGATTTCTATATTTACCTATCATAACTTTAAGGAAAGAAATGTGAGTGCTGGCCTCATTTTAGCACTTTGCAAGCTGAATTTGACCCCAGATCCTTTTTTTCCCTATGCCTTACTTTAAACACTTGTGAGCAGAATTTTGATGAATACCTTTGGTTAACAGGTTTCAGAGGGGTTGCCGAGTTAGTCTGTAACTGGAAAAACTTAAAAAACAAGAAATAGTCTAGTGGCACTTTAAAGTCTAACAAAACATGTAGAAGGTATCATGAGCTTTTGTGGGCACAGCCCACTTCTTCAGATGACTGAAGTGTTGGATATCCAGAACCAAGAATAAATGGGGGAAAGGGGTGGGAAAAGCTATTTTGTTACAGATCAATTCCACAAGCCAAATATGCAGAAAAGGATTGGAACGCCACTTCATTCACAAGATTAATTCTCATGCAGATGGTTTAAATCACGATACTGGATGGCTGGGACATTATTATTCACAAGGCACAAAGGATCTGACGACAAAGGGATCTGGGGTCAGCTGATCCCTGTCTAGACAACTGCGCTGTGCTGACAGTCAGCTGATCGGCACAGCGCAGCAGCCATTTTGATGTAAATGAAGCGGCAATTATTTAAATTGCCGCTTCATTTCCCTTTGCCAAGTACACTCATCTACATGGCTCTGTCGACGGAGCCTTGTAGTCTAGACACATCCTTAGTTATTTCATTCATATGAGGAAATACAACTAATGTTGTTTAGTTAATTATTTTGAAGTATGAAAATAAGAACAAGTTACATGGTTTATAATGCTTCAGTGTGAGGTGATAAAAGCTGAATACAGCCCTGGGAGATGGAGAGAACTGAGGAGGTTTCACAGGTACTTAGAAGAAAAGGAAATGTTTTTACAAAGTAAAACTACTGAGCCTTTTACGTCAACCAGACAATTGCTGCTAACTTTAATGAAAGCAACATCAGGCTCTTTGGTTATTTTTTGAGCCAATATTATAATACAAAATATTTATGCTGTTTTCACAGAAGAAATTAAAACACCCTGTGAACAACCACCCCTTATTGTCAATGGCAGAGCTGTTAATGCAGACAGTCTCCAGTATTCCCATGGAGCTACAGTAGAATATGAATGTGAATCAAACTATAAAATGATTGGGCCAAAGACAGTGAAGTGTCTTAGTGGAGAATGGACATCTCTTCCCTCCTGCGCTGGTAAACTACTTAGTACTTTAAGCCTCAAACTAACAATTCAATTTAAGGTTGAATGGAGATTAGTCATCAGTATTTAGCCAAATACAGTTTATAAAGAGTTTGAGAATTATTTACCTGCATTGGTTTGATGCTGGTGGGTTTTGATTTATGATTTTTAATTAGAAATTGCCATGGTCCTATTCCAAAAAGACTTGTAACTGTGCTTATCTCTATGCAAATCCTGCCATTAAAATCAATGGGGTATTTATAGTGTGTGCAATGTTAAACATGTGCACAAAAGTATCAGTGGCTTTCAGCAGAGGTTAGGTCCACACTTCTGCTTTTTTTCAGAAAAAGCTATGCAAATTGCGTTTCACAATTTGCATAGCTTTTTCTGATTGATTTTCCAGAAGAGGCTTTTCCACCATTTGGTCCCATCCAAACGGGGACAAATAAAAGCCTCCTCTTTTGGAGGAGCCCTTATTCCTCGTAGAACAAGGTATATACAGCTCCTCGAAAGAGCACGTTTGCTCTTCCATGAAAAAAAGCTGAAGAGCAAACACGTTCCCTGGACTCAGCGGGGTTTTTCCAGGATATCTACCTAGCAGTATAGACATAGCCAGTGTCTCCTTGACCACCACCTTTCAGAACGTATTTCCAAAAAAGGAGTCTCAGCATCTTTAGAAGCTTTAGGATGTTAACAAAGTTTGGTATGCACTGTACTAAGTACTCTTCACTATCCTTTTTAGATGTGATCATTTAAAATCTTTATGGCATTTCCAACCATTTTTAAAGCTAAAATGTGAGCGATTAATCAATCTTCTCTCATCATGTAGGTCTAGATCAGCTCTTTCATCTCTGAACTATGTTTTTGGCTTCTTCCTCTAATTCTCCCATTTAGTTGCACAGGCTAAATTAACAAGACATATACACTATGAAAGCCAGATAGCTTAATGTTTTATTTTTAAATGTAAAATACACCATTCTTAGTTACACAAATTTCAGTTGATATACATTGTGAGTGAAATCCTCAACTGCTGTAGACTATCCTATATTATTTATATTAACAGAGGATCCACCATTATATGTGTGCAATTGAAATTTTGTATTACTGAACAAGATTTAAGCTCTACTCTATCCTTGGCTCCCTTTCAACAGATACATTTTATATTTAGCTATTAATTGCAATGATTTAAAACAAGAGTAATTTAGGTGCAATTATCCAATTCAACAAATGCAGTTTGCTTAGCTTAGACCAGTGGTCCCCAATGCGGTGCCCGTGGGCGCCATGGTGCCCACCGGGGCATTTATGTGCGCCCGCCGAGTCATCAGGACTGGCCCCACCCCCGGCACGTGGCACATATGTGGTGCCAGCCCCAGGTGCATGGGTGGCCCCTGCCCCGGGCACACGGCACATGTGTGGTGCTGGCCCCAGGCATATGGGCAGCCCCTGGCCTGGGCGCGCAGCACATGCGTGGTGCCAGCCCATGGCGCAGGGCACGTGGACAGCCTCTGTCCCGGGCGCGTGGCACACGTAAGGTGCTGGCCCCGGGTGTGCAGCGCATGTGTGGCCCCGCCCCTGGATGCGCAGTGTGTGAGCGACCCCACCCCCGGACGCCCGGTAGCCCCGAAAGGCTTAGACAGTTATTAGAGAAGTTTTTATTATGGCTCTCAGAAACCCCGATGAAGATCCAAACACAGTTCAGAACATCAACTTTTAATCTCATATGCATTTTCCTAGGATACTGATTGGTTTAATATAATCTGTCTATATGGATAAAATGTATGATGCTTGTGGTTCTAAAAATATGAACATAAGAACATAAGAACATAAGAATGGCTGTACCGGGTCAGACCAAAGGT
>JANRFK010004893.1:17074141-17084689 GCA_030068395.1 Apalone spinifera | reverse complement strand
ATAAAGAAAAGTTCTTCATTAGTTCCCATAATATAAGGACTAGAGGATACCAAAATGAAATGAATGGACAGCAGGTTTAAAACTAATAACCGAAAGGTCTTCTTCACACAGTACATAGTCAGCTTGTGGAACTCCTTGCCACAGGATGCTATGAAGGCTAGAACTATAACAGAGTTTAAAGAGAAGTTAGATAAATTCATGGAGGTTGGGTCCATGGAGTGCTATTAGCCAGGGGGTAGGAACGGTGTCCCTGGCCTCTGTTTGTGGAAGGCTGGAGATGGATGGCACGAGACAAATCGCTTGGTTATTGTCTTTGGTCCATCCCCTCCGGGGTACCTGGTGTTGTCTGCTGTCGGCAGACAGGCTACTGGGCTAGATGGACGTTTGGTCTGACCCAGTATGGCCATTCTTATGTTCTAAGCTCAGGGGTCTGGGTCAGGGGTCTCACTGGACCAACTTGATTTGCATGCAAACCTGCTCCTGGGTTCGCATGTGACCTTTGGTGGCAAGGCTGGCAGCTATCCTGCCCTAGATGGCCGCATTCCTGTGCCTAGTTTGGAGGTCGTGGACATTGGAGGCCTTCCCCCAAACCTAGATGAGGTCCACGATCTCCGCATTAGATCAGGTGGGCACTCACCTCTTGCGGCCCCAGGCAGGCTCCTTGGAGCTGCCAACCTGGTCCTGGAAAGAGGCAGAGGGCTGAGTGGCAGTGGGTGGCTGTCTCAGGCTGTGTCAGGTGCAGGGTCTGCTGGCTGGGTGCTGGCAGGCTTGCAACTGGCACAAGCACTGTAGCCAGACCGTGCCCCTTTAAGGGCTCCGGGGCCAGGATGGGGTCAGAAAAGTTTCCCTGGTTTGTCCCAGAGTGGCCACCAGGGCAACCTGGGAAGGGCTAGCCTCCACCTAGTTCGAATTAAGTGGCTACACATAATTCAAACTACTTAATTCAAACTAGGCGTTAGTCCTCGTAGAATGAGGTTTACCTAGTTCAAATTAAGCGCTCCACTAGTTCTATTTAAATTCGAACTAGCAGTTTGCATGTATAGCCGCTATTAAAGTTAATTTGAACTAACGGCTGTAGACAATGTAGTGTAGTGTAGACAGTGTAGTGTAGTTGTAGAGTAGACATACCCTTGGTTAGGTGGATCCCATCTCTTCCTAACAATGCTTGTGCCTGGAACAAAGTCCCATGGTTGAAGAAACCAAAGCCGTCTCTCCGACAGCACCTGCAACCACACGTTTACTTCCTCTATTCGATGATGACAGGAAGGATGGACGAGAACTCCACTTGCGCTTCAAATTCATTGATCATTCTTCCCAGCAGTACATAATCTGAAGTGGCCTGCTCAAGGTCATTCTTCACCGTATCGTTAGTTCCCACATGGAGAAGCAGGAAGGAGTAGCGATCTGAAAGTTTGATTGGTTTTGGAAGAGTATCGGTCACATCCTGAATTTGAGCTCCTGGTAAGCAGCACACTTCTCAAGATTCCAGGTCTGGCCAGCAAATGGATTACTCAGTCCCTCTTAGGAAAAAGGCCCCAACCACCACCACCCATCATCTTCTTTTGGGGGTGGTGGTTATGGAACCACCATTCCTAACACTATGCATCCCATGCCTTCCAGTAGATGGTGTTCCCTTCTGATTCTTCTCTGAGAGGTCTCTGCCAAAGCATTCTGTACCACAGTGCCTGCGGAGAGAGCCTGAAAGTCATTACTTACCTCTCCAGGAATGGGGGATACCTGAGTTGGCATTCTTCTTCTAGAGGTTACATGCTGCCAGTTTTCTTTCTTGTCCTGTATTGCCTTCACTGGCTCTTCAGTCTACTGTGCCTACAGGATTAAATGCTGCTTTCTTGAGGAAGTCTTCATTGTCTCTGATGGAATGTAGGGTTGATACTTGGGCCTCAAGTCCTCTAATTTCTTCTCCCAAAATAGCGACCAGCTTGCATATAGTGCAGATGAAATCCCTTCTATCTTCCGGGAGGAATATAAACATGGCACATGCTGTGCAGGTAATAACAGCAGACCTATCACTGTCCATACTTGCCTTTCATCTGAGAGATTCCTCTTGAGCTCCTCTGGGACATTTTCCAGGCAAACTCACCTTTTGGCTGCTGCCCTTTTCTCTGCTGTCTGTGTTCGCTGTGGTTGTATAAGACAAAGAGTAGGCCCAGCTCAAAGACTTCCCTCTGATGCAATCAACCCCTGAAGTTTTGATTATACTTTAGTGTAAAGGTTTTAAAGAATGGTGAGTGTACCTCACCCCCTTCCCACCTCCCTCTCAAAATTCCATTTTCAGTCCCTGTTTGCAAGCTCCCTGTTTGTTGACTCACTGTTTTATAAAGCCCTGATAGCCCCTCCCCCTGATTAAGGCTCAACCAATGAGCAGAGACTTTTAGATTTCAAACCCCGATTAGAAGCTCACAATTTTCAACTGCTGGCCACAGCACACACTCTACCTTAAGTACCGGCCCATTCTTCTATTCAACTTTAATTCAGACTCTTGGGATACAGTCTTGGCTACGTCTAGACTGGCATGATTTTGCGGAAATACTTTTAACGGAAAAGTTTTTCCGTTAAAAGTATTTCCGCAAAAGAGCGTCTAGATTGGCACGGATGCTTTTGCGCAAAAGCACTTTTTGCGGAAAAGCGTCCGTGCCAGTCTAGACGCGCTTTTGCGCAAGAAAGCCCCGATCGCCGGTTTAGCCATCGGGGCTTTTTTGCGCAAAACAAATGTCAGCTGTCTACACTGGCCCTTTTGCGCAAAAGTTTTGCGCAAAAGGGACTTTTGCCCGAACGGGAAGGGCAAAGTATTTCCGCAAGAAGCACTGATTTCATACATTAGGAAGTCAGTGCTTTTGCGGAAATTCAAGCGGCCAGTGTAGACAGCTGGCCAGTTTTTGCGGAAAAGCAGATGATTTTCCGCCAAAACTGGCCAGTCTAGACACAGCCTCTTTAGTTTAATGATCATATACAATCCATGTTGTGCACTGAATGAGACAGGGGCCAGATGAAATACATACAATGTGCTTATGTAAATAAAGACAGTGTCATAGTACAAACACAAGGGGTGGGGAATTAATTAAGGTAGCAGAGGCAACTTTTGTTTTGGCATTGCCTAAACTTTGAGTACTTCACTTTTGAAACTGAATATTTCCTTTAACTTCTTTCTCTCTCTCTGTGTATATGCACATGCACATGCACGTGTGTTCATTTCTGATGGATCTCAGTTTTTGATGAAGATCTGCTAAGGAGCAGGAACCATAGTTTTCCCCCTCAGGCTGCACTACAAAGTAATCTATGTCAGCTGTTGTATACCTGTCCCTCCTTCACAAGGAGGGTAACACTGGCATGTCTCCTCTCGGAGCCACCTATGCTCCGTTTCCTCCTCTCTCGTCATTATCTTTTCTGGGGGAGAAGGGGATCCCTGCATATCTCAGGTCTGTGCCACAATAGATGGTGTGCATTTCCTGTATGGTTGCCAAAAACATAACTTTGTACCTTCTCCAATGTGCTCTGAGCAATGACACTGATTCCACTTTGCTAAAAACAGGCTGGATGGTTTCTAAGTTAACTAGAAGCATAATTTAAGTTACAATAGAGGTTTCATTATAGTATTATCATGTGTTATGCTCTTGCTGTGGTGCAGGAAGAAGAACTCCTCAAAACGAGAAACCATTATGAAATATCTGATTTTCCCCACAGTTAAATTTATGATTCAGTGCAGTACAGTTATGATGCTAACTAAATGCTGGAAATAACTTATAAAAACATGAGTATTCCATAGATAGCTATTAGCTGGTCTGTTTTGCAATGAACTTTTACATTTGACATCATTTGAATCATGAGATCTAACTGGCATATCTTTTGTTGAAGAGATTACAAGAAAATGCCCACCTCCACCTCAGATCCCAGGTGCTGTCAAGATAACAGAGATACGAAACTATGAGAGTGGCGAAAAAATAGCCTTTACTTGCCAAACATATTTTGAACTTCGAGGAGTGAAAGGAATAATGTGTGAAAATGGGAAGTGGCAGTCACCACCACACTGTATTGGTCAGTATGGATTTTATTTCTATTTCTTTAATTAGATCAGTCAGAGGAAATACACACAGATACACGCACAAATCAGCAACTACAGAATTGTGATATTATTATTAGACCCTTACCCAATGTAGTAGTTGAAGAGAACGTATTTTGTTAAGAAAGCCCTAAAAGATTCACAGCCATGAAAAATGCATCACAGATCGTAAAATCTGTTCTGCTTCCCATTGTAAAATATGGCCTTCTATGTGTTTTCACCTTATACAATACAGATTTCATGGGGTAGACCCTCATTTCCCATAAATAATTTGCTGGAGGGTTGAAAGGTTATTTTAAGATGATCATGTTATTGCCACCCTTACTTCTGCATTGCCTTCAGAGCTGGGCCCAGTTTTGACGGCAGCACCCCATGAGTGGCAGCACAAAAATAAGGGTCCCAATACCATACCATGCCACCCCTACTTATGCATTCCTGCCTTCTTGAAAGATGGGTTTCCAGCCAGTAGCCAGCATTCTGCAGCCTCCCACCTCTGAAGGCAGCTCAGAACTGAGGATAAATCCTCAGTACCCTTCTGGTGTGAGAACTCTGGGTAGGACTCTGCTTCCTCTGGTGCCTCAGACCTTACTGAGCTCCTGGGTTGAGTTTTTATGCTGCCCGCCCCACCCCTGAGCCTCTGTGAAATTAAAGGGGCAGGTTCCATCTGGGTTCAAAGAGGATTTCTTCCTCCTTGGGTCAGTGATCAGCCACCCCTGCTCACTGCACCCTCCTGCAATAACCTTGCAAACTCTCCAAACTCCCTTTCATTTCAGGGCCTCTACAAATACAACACCATCACATTTCAGATACAAATATGAAATCTATGAAATGTATTGTTTTTAAAATCCTATGACCATGAAATTGACCAAAATGGACCACACATTTGGTATGGCCCTAGTCATCACCTATTGTTTAGTGAAGAAAAACAAAATTATACAAGAAATAAGGTGTTTGAAAAATAAAATCATCAAAATTGTCAGACCAGTAAAACTGGACTATTGAGATAAAATACATGACTTCTTTTATTCGGTGTGTTAATAATGGATTTAAAATGAGCTAAGGTCTGAAAAATAAATATAGAAATGTCAAAAAGTGCAATTTGAAATCAGTGCCTAATCATTTTTTCTCCTAGCACTAATAATTCTATGGGAGATTTTCTAAATCACAAATGAGTCTCTCAATATGTAGTCAATAAACTTATGTTCTGTGAAAAGCATATATATATTATGTCGGTAAATAAGATGATTTATTCTGGAGAATAATCCCGGTGTGAAGATCGGGGGTCATCTTATGAATGGGTTCTGCCCTGCCCACCTGTCATTGTGATCCTAGTGGTGGCTGCCAGCAGAGAGCCTCTCTGCGCCCAGCCAATGGGAGCTGAAAGGCTCCATGCCTGTAGTGAACATGTCCCTCAGCCCTCGTTGCTTCCCATGGCTCTTTAGGATTCTTGCCTCACTCAGTGCCAAGATAGATTCTTAATGAGCAGCCAGTATTTTGTTTCATCTTCATTATTTGGTATCTGGCTCTAGAGCTTATTTATTGCACACTAGTCAAACCCTGTTATGTATACAGAGCATTCCCACTATACATCCAGGATATATTCCAAAAAATGTGGATAGATGGCACAAATTTGGGGGGCTGGGTTGCACGACGTAAGAGCCGGGAATGGGAGGACTTATAATGCATTAGTTTCTACAAACGTCAATGACAGTAGTGTCGATGTCTACCGGGGTGACTTATAGCGGGGACACCCTCTACACCATTTTTTATTTTCTCTTGGGCTTTCCTGTGATACTTTTTCACTTACATCAGCTGTGTGCTTTGCAAATGTTAATTTATTTTCACTATTCCCTTCTTTTTTGCATATATGTGAGTGCATTTATAGCAGGAATTATGAAGATGTAATTAGTGACTACATAATTAAGATTGTGCATTGATATTTGCAATTAAAACAAGTTTAAGAATCTTCTATTTCACAATTTAATCATTTAATTTAATCACAAAGTGTTTAAATGTAACAGTCATTTTTTAATGGTAGGGGAAATAGTTACTACATTTTGGAGTGGGAACATGCAATTTATTCTTTCTTTCCAAATTGTCTATGAGATTCTATGCAGTTCCCTGCATTTTAAAGGCCTATAATTGCTACAAAATACAATTCTTATGTACAAACTTATAACAGAGTGGTGACACTTTTCAGGATTTGTGCCTTAAAAACAAGAAATTATTTCCTTATGCCTCACAACTTAAGGCCCTGGGAAGCTGGGGAGGGGAAGGCCAAGAGACTGGGGCTGGCACGACCCTGACCCTCCCTTCCCCAGTGGTCGGTGGGGCTGAGAGGCCAGGGCTGACATGATCACAGCCCTCCCTAGCGGCCGGCGGGAGAGCTGGGCCAGCTTACCACCTGAGATGGGGGGTGGAGGGGAGGGCCGTAAGCCTAGGCAGAAGGCACCACCCCTTAGTAAAAGCAAGAAATACATTGAATAAAAATGAAGCTAGCTTCTGCGAAATACTATATTGCTACCATTTTCCATTTGTGCTAGGGTGGCATGTCAAACTCAAAGCCTACTGAGAGCCATGCAAATGAAAACTGATAGCTTTCAGGCCACCAAAGAAAATGTACTTCTATTGGAAAGTCATAATTATTTATTATTATAGATTATGTTTTAGGTGTATTTTATAATATTTTCCAGGTATTATATAATACAGTAATTTGATGTGTAAAATTGTTATTTGTTCATATATAATAATTTTTAATTTAAATATAAGTTTAAAGTACTTTTATTTTTTCGATAAGATACATAAACTTATTTTTTTTATAAGAAATAACAACAAAACCCTCAGTCTGCATGTTGGCTATGACTATCTAGGCCATTCTTTGTATTCCAGGATTATATCGCATAACATTGTGGGAGAAAATTGAATTTCCTTCTTCCCAATCCTGATGCCTAATCAAACACAATTTTGAATGGATTGTTTAAATGCAATATAACTACCTAAGTCCAATGTAATGTATAAATTCAACAGTACATGGCCACTAAACATAATTCTCTGGTAACACACAAGTGCACACAGGATGACATGACTGAAATCATTCATTCATCTAGAGTAATGTTAAGAATAAAATGTCTTTTTGTTCCCATTAGAACATACCCACCTGATTCAGCAGGGCACAGTAGAGATCTAGGGTAATGAAATCCCACCATGCACTAAGGCAGTTACACTTGTGTGGAAAAACTTAGTATAGCCAACACAATAAAGACTTCAGTTCTGAATTCCTGTAACATGACATGACACCATATACTGCTCTACTTGTAATGAATTAATTATGCACTATAGATAGTGCCTTACCAAATTCACAGTCCTTTTTGGTCACGGTCACAAGATTTTTAAAATGGTAATATAATTGCAGAGGTCCTGTCCCAAAAAGGAGTTGTGCAGGGATCACAAGGTTATCATTTGAGGGTTGCTACCCTTTCTTCTGTGCAGCTGATAGCAGCAGCATTGCCATTAGAGCTGGCCAGCTGGAGAGCAACAGCTGCTGGCCAGGAATCAAGCTCTGAAGGCAGAGCTATAAGAGTTGTAGCATAGAACTAAAGATGGCATGGTGTGGTGTTGACAGTCTTACTTCTGCATTGCTGTCTGAAAAGGTAGGCCCTTAGTCAGCAGGTGCCGCTGTCTGGCCACTCTGCTCTGAAAGCAGCAGTACAGAAATAAGGGTGACATGGGTATGGTATTGCAACCCTTACGTCTGCACCTCTGCTGGTGGGGTGCTGCCTTCAGAGATGGGAACCTGGTCCACATTACAAACATGGCTTTCCAGTTGGCCAGATCTGAACGTAGTGCAGACATAAGGTAGCAATACTAAGACACTCCTAAAATAACATTGTGACTCCCTGCAACTCCTCTTGGGTCAGGACCTCCAATTTGAGAAACGCTGATCTTCCCTATGAAATCTCACCCCACCCTTTTCCTGAAGCCTCCCACTTGCCTTCCTCATTACACTTCCTCCCCCAGAGCTCCCCATACCCTCTTCTCCTGCCCCCCTCTTCCCAAGTGTCTCCTTCATGCTGCTGAAGAGTAGTACCAAAGGCACTGGAAAGGACGAAGAGTAGTTGATCAGCTTGGCCAGTGGCCCAAGACATGACTCACAGACCTTCTGAAGCCACACATGACTCATGGACCCCCTGGAGCATCCTCACAACCCTAGTTTGAGAACTGCTGCTATATGTGCATATGGTGTATTAATTTTATTTTTTTTCCAGACAGAAGAAAAATGTTTGCAGCCATCATATATAGAAAATGGTGAGATTCTCAGTCCAGAAAGTCAAAACTTAGCTCAGGAGCAATCAGGACTAGGGAGTTATCAGAATGGCACTGTGTTAACATACATTTGTAACACTGGCTTCATATTACAAGGACCACAGAACAATCTGTGAAACTGGAAAATGGACCCCAGCTCCTACATGTGTTGATAATTACACTCTGTAAAATATTCCAAAAGCTGCTCATTTAGTGCCAATGGCAATTGGTTTCAACTGGAGGCTGAATTATAGGAAAGAATGGTTCTGTAGATTCGGTTTGATTTCTGTGAAATCTGTTTTCTAACTGAGTGTCTTCGGAATCTTCTGATTGTGTGAAGACTGCAGGATTTTTGGTTGGTTGATTTTCTGGGGGGAAAGTTAGTTGTCTGGGTTTTGATTCTTTGCTTTTTGAGTAGTTTTCATTTTGTAAAAGCTCCTAATTAGTTCTCAGGCAGTTTGGATCTAGTTCCTGGCTCTAACACATAAACTACTTTCATTGCTGTGGCCAAATCTTTTTAACTCTGTGCTTCAGCTTCCAAACTGTCAAAGGAGGATAATGGTGTTCCTTTCTGGGCAGTGGGGTTGTGAGAATGAATCCCTTAGTAGTTGTGAGGCACATCGATACTATGGTAATAGGGGTCATGTCAATACCTACAGAGATACATATATTTTCCTCACAGTTCTTTTGAAGGAAGTGGACGCACAATTGCATGTGATGTTCAGAGGAGGATTAAAATTAAAATTATTGGTCTGAGTCAAAAGCAGAAACTAAATTTTATCAGCAATCAGCTTTGTCAGATTTTTAACAGTGCACACATAGTAAATTTCATTTCCTGTCTACATTTTAGTGCACATTTATAATTTCTGGTTGCAACCTGTATTTTAAAGTAGGTGTCTGTAAATGGGCAACCTTCCCGATGGGTCCTGACCCCTTCCTCCTCCTTTTCTGTGTATCTCCAAAACCTGACCCACCAGGTAGCTGATGTGACTGTCCAGCAGGATATTGCCCCAAGCGGGGAGCGAGGGGTGCCTGGGCCTGCCCTCTCTCTCCAGGCCCCAGCCCAGGGCCCTAAGGTGAGGGTGTCCTCTCCATCCGCCCCCCATCTAGCTGACGGGGCTAACCGCCAAAACTCGTCAGCCCGCAAGCGAGACTCCAGCTGCCCACTCTGGGCTATTTCCTCACCCCCGCTATCTTGGGTCTCTCCACGAGTCGCCTTCACTTGGCCCCGTCCCCCCTCACCTGTCTCTCCTCCCTCCTCCCCCTTCTGCGGTGGCCGTTTCCCTTTTATAGGCCGCCCAGCTCCTCCCTTGCCGGCCCCTGCGCATCTGTGCTGGCATCCCCCGGACTCGCCCCGCCCGACCTTGCCTCTATTGTGCATGTGCCGGCATCTCCTGAGTTCCCTCCCAGGGCGCCTGTGCTGGCGTCCATGGTACCGGCTTCTCACACCCCGTTCTTGGCGTTCTCCCCACATCTGCCATGCCGGCGCTGGCCTCGGAACCGCTTGTGTCCCCCCGCCGCATCTCAGCTGACACCGCCCCTCTCCCCTCCATGGGAAGGGCTGGCCAACCGATGCCAACCTCCGGGGTCCAGCCTGGGTCTGGGCAGGGCTCCGCCACACTGTTACACCATCCTATATAAATAGTTACAAAGGGCTTACCTAAAAAAAGTTGCTTGGGGGAATGTTTCACTAATTTTAATTTTGTGTGTATTTTTTCAGAAATGACATGCAGAAATGCTCCAGATGTTCTCAATGGTGAAATTGAAGGTGGAATGAAGGATAGTTACAAGCCTGGTGAAACAGTACGTTATAGATGCAAACCTGGTTTTATCATCACTGGATCACCAAATGTTGTGTGTAAAACAGGCAGTTGGTCCAACCAACCTGTATGCAAAGGTACAGTGAATGTCTTGCTCAAACTGTAAAGAACCAAATTACTCCTTTCTTACATTATTATGTTGACTAGCTAGAGCAGTGTTTCCCAATTTTATTGGCCGAGGAAAAAAAGGGGGGGGGCGCACGCAGGGGAGGAGAGAGGGACCCACCAATTCATGAAAATCACATTTCTTCCCCGAGACACCCCCCTGCATCTCCCTTCTGTAAGGCCTCATCCGCTCTGTTCCCCTCCTCTCCATCACTTGCTATCCCCAGTCCTTATACCTGTCTC
>JANRFK010004893.1:17058274-17071477 GCA_030068395.1 Apalone spinifera | reverse complement strand
ATGACCTCTCGAGGTCCCTTCCAGTCCTAGTATTCTATGATTCTATGTGCTTTGGAGGACAGGTTCGTAATTCAAAATGTTCTGGGCAAACTAGAGAAATAGTCTGAGGTAAATAAGATGAAGTTCAATAAGGACAAATGCAAAGTACTCCATTTAGGGAAGACCACTGAGTTTCACACAAACAGAATGGTAAGTGACTATCTGGGAAGGAGTACTGCAATAAGGTGGAACACAAACTAAATATGAATCAACAGTGTAACAGAGTTGCAACAAAAGCAAACATGATTCTGTGATGTTTTGAGCAAGATACGAGAGGTAATTCTTCCCCTCTACTCTGTATTGATTAAGCCTCAGTTGGAGTATTGTGTCCAATTCTGGGCACCACATTTCAGAACAGATGTAAACAAATTGGAGAAGGTCTACAGAAGAACATAAAAAATTATTAACTATCTAAAAATATGGCCTATGAGACAAGATGAAAAATTGGGTTTGTTTAGTTTGGAAAAGAGAAGACTGACAGGGGACATGATAGCAATTTTCAAGTATCTAAAAGGGTGTTAAAGAGGAAGGAGAAAAATTGTTCTCCTTAGCCTCTGAGGATAGGACAAGAACCAATGGATTTTAATTGCAGCAAGGGCGGTTTAGGTTGGACATTAAAAAAAGTTACTGTCAGGGTGGTTAAGCACTGGAATAAATTGCCTGGGGAGGCTGTAGATAGACATCTGTCAGGGATGATCTAGATCATTGTTTCGCAACTTTTTTTTATATATATAAAGTACCACTTTTTCAAAAAAAAAATGTACCCTGAATACCTACAGTTTTCAGTCACACAATTTTTTTTTCCATTACAATACATTTGTTTCAACAACCTAATCGTAGCCAGGCATGTGACGACATTTTTTTCCGCACAGCAGGACCAAGAACCATTTAGATCAGTGTTTCTCAATCAGTGGTCTGAGTACAGTGGGGGAGGGATGGCTCAGTGGTTTGAGCATTGGCCTGCTAAACCCAGGGTTGTGAGTTCAATCCTTGTGGAGGCTGTTTAGGGATGTGGGGCAAAAAGTTGTAAGGGATGGTACTTGGTCCTGCTGTGAAGGCAGGGGACTGGACTCGATTCGATGACCTTTCGAGGTCCGTTCTAGGAGATAGGCAATCTCCATTACCCTTAGGGGTATTTGAGAGAAGTCTGGGGGGTATATCTACACAACTGAAATTTGATGAAAACTGAATTTTTGTTTTAAGTTTTACAGTGCTTTATTATTTTTGTACTTTTAACACCCAAAAATGTCTTTACCTGCCTGGCTACGATACTCTAGATCCTAGAGGTACTTTTTTTAAAAAAGGTTGAGAAACACTAGACTAAACCACTTTTTGAACCAAGAGCTGAGTATTCGGGTTTTTTTATTTTTTTATTCCTTTTTGCCATGTGTTCAGCCAGGAATGAATTAAGTGTCTAGATGACTACTCCGTCTTGTAAGACTTTTCATAGAAATTAAGGGGCTCTTCGACTTGATCCCATGCTTTTGCCAAAATGCTTTCTAGATTTCACATCAGACAATTAATTTCCAAGGCCACATACTAATAAGGGGGAAACTGTTTTATATATGTTGCATTCAAGAAGAGGTAGAATTAAGTAGAACAATCATTTTTGAAAATAATCTAAGTTATTTGCATTTTATGCTAAAAGTCTCATGGGTCAGACTGTGGATCTCCAGACCGATATTGGCAAAGGATGTTGTGAAGAGCAGGACTTTAACAGGGTTCAAAAAGGAGCAAGATAAATTCCTGGAGGATAGGCCCATCAATACTTATTAGCCAGGATGATGTCCCTTGCCTCTGTTTGTCAGAGGCTGGAAAATGGTTGGCAGAGGAGGGATCACTTGATGATTGCCTGTTCTGTTCCTTTCCTCTGGGGCATCTGACATTGGCCACTGTCAGCAGACAGGATACTGGATTAGATGGACCTTTGGTCTGACCCAGTATGATCATTCTTATGTTCTTATAATTAAACAATGTATTATTGAATTTCTACATTTTAAGAAATTCCCGTACATTAGGTATTATGATTTCATTCCTCCAGAGTTGCAAGTGTCGTTTGCTTCCCTAAACCAAGTCTCTGTTACTGAAATTTGTAGTTTCAACTGGATTTCAGTACAAATGTTAATGAAACATTATGCCCTCCGGTTTATTGTCAGCACTGCTTTTCAAACTGCTCATAAGTGGGAATATGAAGAGCTACAGGAAAAAGAAATCTAAGTAACTTACTAGAAAAACAGAGTTCTTTGAAATGGCTATTCATATTCACACTTTCTGAGCCCTTCCCCCCGCCCCCCATTTCTCTGGATTGGTAGTGACAGAAACTGAGGGGATAGACTGTGACAGCCTCACAATCCAAATGTTCAGAGACTTATAGAGAAGGGATAGGAAGATTGTACACAAAGCACTTTAACAGGTGCTCATGGGAGAAGCATTAAGACACTACAGTATCTCATATGTGTGAATAAGCTGAACCATTTTGAAGAACTCCAGTTAGAAGCAAGTAACTCTCCTTTATGTAAATGCACTTTTGCAATACAATACCAGATTAACTGTGTTGCCCTACCAGTACATTTATTTCTCTCTCTCTCCTTTCAGATGTAAGATGTGGAGCTCCACCCCCAGTTAACAAGGCTACTATTATAAATAGAGAAGAGAAACAATATCTGCCTGGTTCTAGGGTGCAGTATAAATGTCAGGAAGGTTTTAAAAGTATGGAGCCGAGTTATGTGATGTGTGAAGCAGATGGAAAATGGTCACAACCACCAGTTTGCAATGGTAGGAGTTTGCATTTTAATTACAAGTAAGAACATGTGCACATTCGTGAGCTGGGACCACAGAATCTTAGAAATATAGAGCTAGCAATGAACTTGAGAGATCATGTAGTCCATCTCCCTACATTAAAGCAGGATTAAGTATCCTAGAAAATCCCTGACAGTTACATTCTTCTTAAAACCCCCAATGATAGGGATTCCATAACCTCCCAAAGTAACCTGTTTGGGGACTTAACTATCTTAGAAATTAGTTAGGATGGAACATATACCTTCCTGTTTTGTACTATATGTGACATTCCTGAGCATACTTCCCAGCATGACCTTTTCCCTTTCTACAACAGTATCACATTTACATTCATTTTGGTGAGATCTTTTTGAAGCTCTTCACAGTCTGCTTTGGTCTTAACTATTTTGAGCAGTTTGGTATAATCTGCAAAATTTGCCACCTCATTCTTTACCCCTTTCTCTAGATCATTTATAAATAAGTTGAATAGGATTGATTCCAGAACTCGGAAATCTTACCATTTATTCCTACCCTTTGTTTCCTGTCCTTTAACCAGTTATCAGTCCATGAAAGGACCTTCCTTCCTCTCCCATAACAACTTACTTTACTTAAGAGACATTAGTGACGGATCTTGTCAAAGGCTTTCTGGAAATCTAAGTATACTATATCCACTGGATCCCCCCTTGTTGACAAGTTTGTTGACCCCCTCAAAGAACTCTAGTAGATTAGTAAGGCATGATTTCCCTTTACAGAAACCATGTTGACTTTTCCCCAACAAATTATGTTCATCTATGTGTCTGACAATTCTATTCTTTATTCTTTAATTTGCTGGTACTGACATTAGACTTACTGGTCTGTAATTGCCAGAATCACCTCTAGAGCCCTTTTTAAATACTGGCATCACGTTAGCCATATTCCAGTCATTAAGTACGGAAGCTGATTTAAAGAGTAGGTTACAAACCACAGTTAATAGTTCTTCAATTTCACATCTGAGTTCTTTCAGAACTCTTGAGTGAATGCCATCTGGTCATCGTATAAGAATTCATTTAGCTTCTCCGCAATGACTTTATCATCTTTGAGTGCTCCTTTAACCATTGTGTAGCCGGCTTTCTGATGTACTTAAAAACATTTTGCTATTATTGTTTTGTGTTTTTGGCTAGCTGTTCTTCAAACTCCTTTTTGGCTTTTCTTTTTATATTTTTACATTTAATTTCACAAAATGTATGCTCCTTTCTATTTCCTCACTAGGATTTAACTTCCACTTAGAAACAGTTGAATACAAACAGTTCATAGAATCATAGAGGTGGAAGACACCTCTGGAGGTCATCAAGTCCACCCCCCTGTTCAAACCAGGACCAATCCCAACTAAATCAATCCAGCCAGGGCTTTCTCAAGCCAAGACTTAAAAACTTCTAGGGTTGGCGAATCCACCACCTCCCTAGGAAACCCATTCCAGTGCTTCACCATCCTTCTAGTGAAATAGTTTTTCCTAATATCCAACCTAGACCTCCCCACTGTAACTTGAGACCATTGCTCCTTGTTCTGCCATCTTCCACTACTGCAAACAGCCTCTCTCCATCCTCTTTGGAACCTCCCTTCAAGAAGCTGAAGGCTCTATCAAATCCCCCCTCACTCTTCTCTTCTGCAGACTAAAGAAACCCAAATCCCTCAGTCTCTCCTCGTAGGTCATGTGCTCCAGCCCCCTAATCATTTTAGTTGCCCTCTGCTGGACCCTCTCCAATGTGTCCACATCCTTTCTATAATGGGGGGCCCAGAACTAGACACACTACTCCAGATGTGGCCTCACAAAAGCCTAATAAAGGGCTGAATAAAGTAAAGGGGAATAATCACTTCTCTAGATCTGCTGGCAATGCTCTTCCTAATGCAACCTAATATGCCGTTAGCCTTTTTGGCTACAAGGGCTTCTCATCCACTGTAATCCCCAGGTCTTTTTCTGATGAACTGCTGCTTAGCAAGTCAGTCCCCAGCCTGTAGCAATGCTTGGGATTTTACTGGGGACTAAGGTGAGGCTGACCAAACTGTAGTTCCTTGCATTGTCCTTCTTCCTTTTTTAAAACATGGGCATTACATTTGCCTTTTTCCAAATCATTTGAGATGTCCCCTGATCACCATGAGTTTCCAAAAATAATGGCCAATGGCTCTGCAATCATATTAGCCAACTCCCTCAGTATCCTCAGATGCATTAGATTTAGCCTCATGAATTTGTGTATGTTCTGCATTTCTGAATAATTCTTAACCTGTTCTTTCTCCACTGAGGGCTACCCACCTCCTTCCCATACTGTGCTGTCCAGGGCAGTAGTCTGGAAGCTAACCTTGTCTGTGAAATATTGAATACTTCAGTTTCCCCACATAGTTTGTCACTAGGTTACCTCATTCAGTAAATGACCAGCAGTTCAATAGTTGAGCATCTATGCCAACCCCATTTTCATTCACAATGCATTCACATCTCCTAGGAATATAGTTTCAGGCTTGGTCAGAATCAGACAGGCATCAGTGACATTCATTTTATGTCTTTCTCCAGAAAGGGGTTAGAAAGGCAACTGTGCAGAGACAAGTGATTCCTGCAAAGACCTCCCTTTGCTCTGGCCCGTCACCTCAGAGCAAAAAATGTCAGGTCCTGAAGATCCTACTGCTTCTATATTGGTGGGAAATAAGAAAAATTATAATGAAAGCTCACATACCTAATAGAGAGTAGGTGGCATAGCCAACTCCGCCACAGAGCATCAACTCCATAGGAGAACCCCCAGAAGAGTTTCTGCAGGACATGGAGGAAGAACACAGTAAGGGTACGTCAACACAGCAGGGCTAAAGTCAAAATAAGCTACGCAACTTGAGATACATCAATTGTGTAGCGTAAGTTGAAATAGCTATTCCAAAATAATGCTCCAAAATCGGTTATTCTAAAATAATGGTGCTGTGTAGACATAGCCTATGATGTGGGTCCAGCTGCTCAGATGTTTTCAAATAGAATAAAGATTGATCGGTCAAACACGAAGCATTTTACAGAAACTTGATGATTTAGACAAATTGTCATAATTGTTTAACCTTTATTTTCATTCCAGAATGATTCACTAGTGGATAGCCCTACTATCACCTCCCTGCAATTTCAATTCTTCTTTTTAGTAGGACTAATTAAAAACTAGAGGATTTGAATAGAATTTGTACACAAGTAATGGGATACTGGAAGCGAATTTACGGTTCTTCATGGGAATGTGTCAGTAAGTGTTCCTTTATCTCTTTTCAGATATGAGATGTGGACCTCCACCACTGATTGAGAATGGTACTTCAGACACTAAACGGGAAAGGTATTTTCCTGAAGAGAAGGTGCGTTATCGATGTCGAAAAGGCCTGTCCCTTATTGGGTCTCCTATGGTAACATGTAAGGAAGGGCAATGGTCCAAACCACCAACGTGCAGAGGTATTTTAGTTTATTTCTAAAATAGCCAAGTAGTAAGGATATTGTTGGAATCAAACTTCATCTCTCACTCAAGTGTTTGCTTCCCAGTATCGCTTCTTTTTATGCACAAATTTAACCTCACCTGCAAGCACTAAAGCAGACCTGCTTCTAGTCTGTCATGTTCTGTGGCAATGGTAACATTGAGTATTAATGAGAACATTGTCACATTGACCCAACAATGAGCTGCTTATTCAAGCAAATCCTCCCAAGATTTTAGTGGGGATTTCACCTGAACAACTTCTGGGTAAAGGCCGAGGATCAAATTCTGTCACTGCTACTCCTGTTGAGTAGTTAACATTGATTTCAGTCACCTAGCATGATATTAAAGACTTCAGGGTTTGCCCTACAGCATGTTCTGGAAAAAAAAGTATATGATGGGGCTCTAGTTTTATTTATTTGTTGGGTTTTTTAGGATTAAAATTTCACTACCATTTTCAGTTGAGCTGGATAATGCACAAGAGACAATTGGTGATAGGCTGACTCCACTGAAGTCAGTAGAAGAAACTTCCTTTGGCTTCAGTAAGACCAGGATATCACCATTATCCTTAAGAAGCCAGAAAAAAAAGTGCTATCAGTCTAATGGTTTATTTTGTTTGTTTTTTGACATACCAGAATTTCATTGGAAGCCTCAAGTGTGGTTCTAATATGTAGCTCGATATTAGCCCGCCATTTTTGTTCACGTTGGACAGTGCCGTGACTAGTGCTGAGAAAATCAGTGCAGTTGCTCACAGAGGACACTATTCAGTGTCAAAAAGGGTGGCCTTGATCAGACTTATATTATTGCCAACCAATAGCACAGATAATACATTTCAGAGAGAACAAGTGTGTTAATATCAGCCTTGCTTATGGCTGCTTCTGGGTGCTATACATGTTCGTTTCTCTGAATTCTCCCTCTTACTAGCTCTCAGACCAAAGCTTCTAAGATTTCCTGTATATTTCTGCTTTACTGAATATTTCCCAGTACAAGGTTCAGCAGTAAGCTCAAAACCTCAGTAATATGAAAAAAACCCCATATAGAGGATCCTTGAAGCAAAATAAAAACATCAGAGTAATTGTGGTGGTTTATTGGTATTTATACAAAAAAAGTCAGTCCTAAGTTACATACCTTTAAATACACAGTTCAATAACATCATGGAAAAAATGCAACCAGGCCAAAACAGCTATCTATGTATTTTAGAAATGTGCATCTGTCTGTCTGTGAGTTGTTTGTTCAAGAACACCACATAAACAGTAACAGCTAGAACCACTAAATGTGTTATGCAGCTTCCTCTTATCCTGTCTTAAAACAAGGTCAGGGTTTGGTTATGCCAGAAAATGGGAAGTGCCTGGAATGGGACTGTTTTCCATAATACAGAAAGGGAGGGGCAGCATAGAGGAGAGTGATATGTAGAGTGACTGCTGAGGCAGTGAGCAAGGGGAGAGCTATACTGCATGGTAACTAGTGAGGGTAGCTGCATCACCAAGAGACTGGCCTGCTGGGGTTGGTGCTTGCCATCTTGCCTACCACTAGACCGGATAAGTGGCCCTTGTTTCCCCTAACCCCTCCCCTCTCGGCTCCTGGCTGAAGCACTGTTGAGGGCAGGGAGGAGAAAGCTATTCTGGTTGGGAGGGGAGCGAAAAGGCTCATGATAGGTGGGCAGGGGAAACTGGGGCAGAGAAAAAGCTCCTGCTGACCAGGAGAACAGGGAACGGGGTGTGTGGAGAAAAATCCCCTGTTGGCTGGCAGTGCTTGGGAGAGGGACAGAATACCCAAGGCTTGCCCTAATTCCTGCCCCCGTCACATCAGCAGTCCCCTACCCTGAATAACCTGGACAATTCTGGGTAAGTCTTCTAGTGTTCAGATAGAAATAAGTTGGCTGTCATGTGTAACAACAGAAACCACCAATTCCTCTGAGCACCTGAGAAACTATCAGGTATGTCCAGAAAGTGAAACAGTTCAGGCTAGGGTAGGCCACAAAGGAAACAAATCCTGAAGTCAAGACCCTCTCCCAGAGGATGCCTATCCACAGATGTCTCCCTGTTAACCCCCGCAGATTTGATGCCAAGTGCAGGTGTTGGTTCCACTGGGAGGCTGTCTATTACACGAGAAGCGAAGCCTGGGGAAAAGAATTAGCCCACCACAAAGGGGACCATACATTTAATCCCCCCTAAACCAGCAGTTTTGAATCTTTTAAAGGATAAGATCACTTTTTGAATTGACGTTCAACCCAGAATCCTGCCCCACTCACTGCATCCCCCTCCCTCCATCACTCACTCTCCCTCCTCACTCACTTTCATCAGGCTGGGGACATAAGGGTTTGTGGCAGAAGGAGTGGGCTTTGGGCTGGGCCAAGGGATTTGGATCCAGAGCCTGGGGCAGGAGGTTGGAGTGCAGGGGGAGGTGAGGGGAAGAGGAGGAGCTGGAAGGGGATTTGGCTGCAAGGGGATTTGGGGCTCAGGAAGTGATGTGGGATACAGACTGGGTTGGGGAGTTTGGGTAAAGGAGCGGGCTCAGGACTGTGGTAGAGGGGCTGGGAAGAGATATGGGCTCACAAAGGATGGCACTTACCTCAGGCTGCTCCCAGTCGGCAGTGCAGGTGTCTTCACCCTCAACCCTGAGCCACTCCCTGAAGCAGCCAAAATTCAGCCACTGGGGGGCTGCACAGGGCTCTGCATGGTGCCACTCTCTGTAGGTCCTGCCCCCTCAGCTCCCAGGGCTGATCCCAGCAAGTGAGAGCTGTGGAGGCAGTGACTGCAGGTAGGAATACCAGACAGGGACCCCCCTACTCACCTTGCACCCATATCCTCAGGGACATGCTGGCTACTTTCACAAGCAGTGGGGGGCCAGGGCATGCAGGGAGCCTGCCTTAGCCCTGCTGCCCTGGCAGATTGTAGCAACGAGAAGTTACAAATAATGTCAGAGGCTCCAGAATCAACCAGTTGGTTGCAGTTTACCAGTTAGTGAGCACAGCCCTGACCTCTACTGCAAGATGCAACACACAGTGTGCACACTATGGGACCGTTGTGTTGAAGAAAGGAACAATGGACACATACCAGTGTCTGAAAGGCTGAGTATGGTTTCTGAGAGGTGAGTGATGATGAGCCAGTGACAGTTTTTGGTATCTTTCATGTTATCTTTCATTCCCCATGTCCAGGGAGAGTAGCCATTCTTTCAGAGGTGAGAGTCAGGTGGTGCACCTGAGGCGCCCTTCCAGTAAGAGCAGGCTGTGGTGCTTCACTGCAGTTGGGGATGCACTGCATGGCTCATGGTGACTCTCCCAGCTGGGCTCCCAATGGCTCCTCTGGAACGCCTGCTGCAGGCTGGTGCTAGCGGACCTGCACACCACAAGCAGTGGGCACTTGTGAAAGGTGCCAGTTAGGGAAGACATGCACAGTCCCAGCTGGGCTCTTGTGAGGTGTTGGTGCTTCTTCTGCTTCCCAGCCCTCCATTTCCGCTTAATTTCTCCAATCTTAAGGCTTTATTAAGCACTGTACTAACTGTATATACAATATTTTATATCTAAAAATGAAAAAGTGCATGTTTCACTTTTATTCTGCCATTACTAAGGTTTTTGTAAACTAGTAATGTACTGTCAACATTTTTTTCTAAGGATTCATGTAGACTTTCTTTAAATTATGTCATTAAAACTTTGTATATTTCTATTTACTAGACATGATTTAAATTGCACTTAATATTTTCTTGTGTGTCTGAGTTAGACTGAAGATTGTCAGAGTTACAGGCTCAATTGGAATTATTTAATGGAATAAATCAGAAATTAGTACAGCACTATAGAAAATATAGAAAGTGATCTGTACATTAGCACCCTTTGTTGTCCAACTATGATCTAGACATGTGTCCCTTCAGCACCTGAAAAAGACCCACAGTTTTCATTCCCTCCACTGAGTTCTCATATCAGTATCTTCATATAGGGTTTCAGATGAAGGAAACCTCATTGCCAAGAATATTTTCCCAGAAACATATGTTGTGATGTCGTTTCTGTAAATGCTCAGTTTATCTGATTTCTGCGTGAAGACAGGACTCTTTACAACTAGAAAGACTAACAATTTTTAAGATAATATATACCTCAGAAGTCAACTACTGTAACAATAATTCCTTGTTATATTTCCAAGTCTATACATGTACAATAGTTAAATAAGCATATATATGTTAAAAAGATGGTTTCCAAGAATATCTGGAGTCTTATAGACATGAAGTTGCCCAATAATTTATTCATTATGCTGTATTTAATAATTCCTGAATAGGGATGCTTAGTTGTCAAGGACCAGCATTTTGGGCCTTAGAATTGAGACATAACTTTTGTTAAAGATAATAATTGTAAAGAATAAGTAATATATCAATTCATGAAATACACAGAAAGAACTAAATAGCTAAATATATACTAGCAGGTACTAACATTGTTAGAACTTGGGGTCATCAACTAAAATTAAAAAGCAAGTAGTTTTACAACAATAAAAGGAAGTATTTCTTCACACAGTCAACCTGTGGAATTCCTTGCCAGAGGATGTTGTGAAGACCAAGACTGCAACAGGGTTAAAAAAAGTACTCGACAAATTCATACAGAATAGATCCATCAATGGATATTAGCCAGGATGAGTATGGATGATGTTCCTGGTCTCTGTTTCTCAGAAGCTGTGAATGATCAACAGGGCATAGATTACTTCATGGTTACCTGTTCTGTTAATTTCTTTTGAGCCACCAGGCATTGGTCATAGGAGTAGATGGACCTTTGGTCTGTCGTGTCTTATTTTAATTCTAATTTTTGTAATCCGAATGAAATTAAAATAACGGATTTTTTTAAAATGGCCACCCATGCCAGAAAGGCACATTTCCAAAACTGAGACTTAAGGATGGGACATAAGGAAAAAAGGATGGGTCATGAAGCAAAATGAGGCAGAGAACCCCTTTACTACTCATGTACATTTGTAGCTTTAGCATTTTCAAATTTATGCTTGTTTATCCCAGTTCTACTTCCCTTTCTATGGGTCTCATTTTTCATTTCCCTGTTGTTAGTGTTTAAGACAGAAGAATGTCATTAGTAGGGCAAGGATAATTGAGCCAAGGTAACTCAAACTAATCTACATTCTCTTCTTGCATCAGGTCTAGACTAGGCTACAAAGTTGAAGTAAGGCCACATCTCCACTTACCAGAACATGGATGCCCCAATGCCCATCAGAATCAATGGAGGCACAATCAGCAGTCGATTTAGCATGTCCCTATTAGACTTGCTAAATTGAACCTCAGAAGATCGATCTGTGCAGCATCGATCTCCCAGTAAGTGGAGACAAGGCCTTGGAAGCGACCTGGAATCAGATCTTGGCAAAGCCAGAGCAGCTAGTTACCTATTTTGCCATCAGTTCCATCCTGCTTGTTGGTCATACAGTAAATAAATATCAAGTGACTTTTAGGTTTTTATGTTCAGCTCCAGTATCAAGAGGATTTTCTACATTTATGCTGGCATGTTTCCAGTTCTATCAGAGTACACTGATAGCACTGTTGTGTAATATTTGTGATCTTCTCTTGCTCCCCTCATTTTGGAAATCACTGATGCAACTATACGCTATTTTTATACTTAATTTTAGAGGCTGCTGGAAAGTGTGGGTCACCACCTGCTATTGCTAATGGAGACACCGTTGGCTTTGCCCAGAAAGAGTATGAATCAGGTTCCACAATGAAATACAAATGCCAAAGTTTTTATGTAATGGAGGGATCTGAGTCTGTTCTCTGTGAGTCTGGCCACTGGACAGATCCACCAGTTTGCTTAGGTAGGTTTAATAGCTGTGATATGAGAAAAGTGATTAAATATACAACACTGTTTGTTTTTTTAAATATTATGAGCCCAGTTCTGAAGTCACATGTACTGGTATAATACCAGATAAATTCACCAGTCTGAATGAAGTCACTGCTCATTTACACTGGAGTATGGGCGGGGGAGACTCACATTCTTTCTAGGGACATCACTGCGCACTTGTGAAAGAAAAGATCAGCAAACGTGCCATTATGAGTCTGTGGAATGTATTGATCCCCAAAATAATATCTCAGTCAAAACCTATAAAACCCTATTACAATGAAACCAACATTTTTAGTCAAAAAGCTTTTAGTTGTAGCACATGCTGTCAGAGACAATCCAATAATTTATGGGTCAGGATGAGGAATATTGATTACTACTTTTAAGTACTTTGGAGTAGACTTGATGCTTATATAAGCAGCAACAGATTTGAGTTTTGCCCAAGGGGAGCTGTAATTGGCATAAAACTTACGTAGCCTGCTCTGTGCCATCCTCTCTCACTCTCAGCACATGGAGGTTACTCAGGAGGGGTGGCTAGAGCACACTGTGGTGCAGTGATGTCTAGATATGATGCTACCTCTGTGTGGTTCTTAAATTTTGGTGAATTGATCATATGGGTGGGTATGTTATGTACATGACTTTATAGGGACTTTCTAGCAGGCTATGGCCCTATTCTCTTCTGCCATATCTCCTGCGCAAAGGGGTGAGAGAGAACAATAGGGAGCCTGATGTGTCAGCTTTATAGCAGGAAAGAATATTCTACCACATGCAGAGTGTTCTGTTGGCCAGCTCTGGCTAGTTTACGGCCCATTTGTATCAGATGAGTGACATAAAGGGGCCAGATTGTAAAACAGAATCTAATCTTTTGTCTCTGTTCATCTATCCTCAATCTAGCTAGCCAAAATATTAAAAAGTAATAGCAAAATGTTTTTTAAGAACATCAGAAGCAGGAAGCCTGCTAAATAACTAGTGGAGCCCCTGGATGATCGAGCTGTCAAAGGAACAGTTAAAGACAATAAGGTCATTGCCAAGAAACTTGCTTCGGTTGTCAAGGCTGAGGATATTGGGGAAATTCCCAAACCCAAGCCATTCTTTTTAGGTGACAAATCTGAGGAATTGTCCCAG
>JANRFK010004893.1:17045558-17058174 GCA_030068395.1 Apalone spinifera | reverse complement strand
AACTGCTGAAGATAGTTAAGACCAAAGAAGATTGAAGAACTTCAAAGAGATCTCACAAAGCCGAGTGATTGGGCAACAAAATGGCAAATGTAATTTAGTGTTGATAAATATAAAGTAATACGCATTGCAAAAAATAATCCCAACCATAGATTCAATGGGATGGGGACTGTAATGAGTCTATGACAGCAGCATGGCCTCCCACTGAGCTGGAAGAGGAAGGACTCTCTAAGACCCTTTGGTGGGCAGGACCAGACTCCCCCAGTCCTGCCCACAGGAAGCAGTTGGAGCTCGGCTGCAGAGCAGGCCGATGCTCTGCCCAAGCTCCAGAAGAGGAAGGCCCAATTGCTCTGCCCTTGATGGGAGGACTGGGTTGAGCCGCCAGGGCCACTGCCAAGGTTGTCATGGCTACTGCCATGCCCAGACGACTGGTAAGGTCTGCCGACACCGCTGCCAGGAACTGAAGATTTGCCAGGACCCCCAGGAATCTCCCCGGGCCTGATGACTGCGCTGGTCTACCTGGACCCCTGCCTGAGCCGGACTCAGAGCCCATGGACATGCTTCCAGCACCTTTGTCCCCAGTGGATCCCATAGAACAATCGTGGAGTCAAGCAGGCCCCCGAGGAGACCAGAAAGCAGCCAGAGGTAGCCAACTAGAGCTGGCTGAGGAGATGGAGGTCAATTGGGCAGTGTGTTGTGGTTAGGATCTCTGTTGAACTGGTGGCAGCGTGCCCTGCCATAGGTAGGGCACTGGACTGGGACCTGGTGGAGCGGGTGTGCCTTCATCCCCTGGTACTCTCTCCCATGTGGCAGGTTCCCCCTAGTAGGGGTGAAACCCCCCTGCGTTTGTCGGCTCTCCACCAGTGAGGAGACCTGACCTCAGTTCCACTGTATTCAGCCCTGAGAGTTAACCCTGGTGAAATACTTGCATTGTTTGTTGCCCTGCTCTGACTAATGGCTTGGCCTTTGTAGGGCTGCTTTGGCCTGCAGATAGGCCTGGAGCCCCCTACCTGTATAGATTGCTGCCCTCACAAAGCCCTGCCAACCTAAAGATTTCAGTTTGTGCATTTGACGAAGTGGGTTCCAGACCACAAAAACTTATGCCCAAACCAATGTGTTAGTTTTTAAGGTGGCACAAAACACTTTATTGTTAATACACTTACAGTTATTTAGATTTTCCATAAGAAACCCCATGTACAGAAGTATGTGACATTTTTCTGTTTACAGAGCCATGTACAGCATCCCCAGAAGTAAAGGAACAAAACAACATTCAGCTGAGATGGAGAGATGACAGGAAATTGTATTTACGAAGTGGAGACTTTGTTGAATTTGTCTGTGTACAGGGATATGTGAGGGACCCAGAATCTTCTGATTTTAGAGCCCAATGTGTGAAGGGGAAATTGGTATATCCTAGGTGTATCACACAACGTAAGTAATCTGCAGTTAACCTATGATTGCTGTGTAGACGCTCACATAGTTATTTCAGAATAATGGCCATTATTCCTAAATAACTTTGCTGTGTAGAGACACCCTCAGAGTGGGTCTGAATAGAGACTTGGAAAGGCTGGCTCACTACAAAAAGTAATTTACCTCCTTTTGGTATTCACACCATCTCAGCAACTGTTGGGAATGGGCCACATCCACCCTGATAGACTGACCTTGTCAGCACTGGTTCTCTGCACAGTAATGTAACATTCCCATCATTGCAGTTGCATATACACCTGCCAACCTAAAGATTCCACTTTGTGCATCTGATGAAGTGGGTTTCAGACCACAAAAAACTTATGCCCAAATCAATGTGTTAGTTTTTAAGGTGGCGCAAAACAGATCATTGTTAATACAATTACAGTTATATAGATTTTCCATAAGAAACCCCATGTACAGAAATATGTGACATTTTTCTGTTTACAGAGCCATGTACAGCATCCCCAGATGAGATGGAACAAAACAACATTCAGCTGAGATGGAGAGATGATAGGAAATTGTATTTACAAAGTGGAGACTTTGTTGAATTTGTCTGTGTACAGGGATATGTGAGGGACCCAGAATCTTCTGATTTTAGAGCCCAGTGTGTGAAAGGGAAATTGGTATATCCTAGGTGTATCACACAACGTAAGTAATCTGCAGTTAACCTATTATACTAGTGAATTACCTGACTAAAAGATTTCTTAGTTTTTACTGAGGAATTCTAGGCTTTAGAGAATGGCAGAGTGGCACTCTTACGATGGGTACTATATAAATACAAGGGAAATCATGGTTCCTGGCCAAGACTATTTGTAATTGGAATATGTAAGACAGATGGTGGATAAAGAGGTGCAGCTGATAAGCAAAGTGAATAGCATATTACGTGAGCTGGGACAATCACCCTCTGACACTGGCCTTGGTAACTTACAGACAGTGTAGAGATATTTTGCAAATGCCTTGTCTTAACCAAAATCTCCAGCTGTCCCAATTCCTCACCCTGCAGCTGATTTCCATTGTGGTCTGCACTAGGGATGCAAGGGTATGTCTACACTTGCCTCCTAGTTAGAACTAGGGAGGCAAATCAAGCATACCGAAGTTGCAAATCAAGCGTGGGATTTAAATATCCTGCGCTTGATTAGCATATTCGCAGCCGGTCACCATTTTAAAATGCTGGTCACCCGATTTAACTTGCCATGTGTAGACATGGTAGTCCAATTTAAAACCGTTTCCTTGAATTAACTAGTACTCCTCGTTAATTCGAGGGAAGGGTTTTAAATTGGATTACCGCGTCTACATTTAGTTGATTTGCAATTTCGGTATGCTTCATTTGTCTCCCTAGTTCAAACTAGGGGGCAAGTATAGACATACCCTAATAGTGTAAAACCATACCCTAATAGTGGTAAACCAATAGACATACCCTAATAGTGGTAAACCAATTAACTGAAAAGCAAAAGCTTATAGGTTAATCTATAGACTACATGCATTTCCACCCCACCCGCATCCTTTGCCAATAAATTTTTTAGCAGGCCAGCTGGAGCTCTGCATTTAAAGTGTATTAAGAGTCAGCTGGGCACGCAAATCGGCTCAGTTCTGGCTTATGCCGGGTCCGGGAGCTCAGACCCTTCGCCCCTGTACAGGGCCTGCATGGGGACTACAGAAGAGTTGACTACCCGATAAGAATTCATGAGGTAATCAACTATTAAATTAACTGATATTTAACATACTTAGTCTGCACGCCTTTGATTTCCCTCTAACACTGATGTTTAGCTCCTAAATCCCTGCTTCAGCTAGTACTATTAACAAATTCAGTGACAGGCAAAGCTCTCCCAATCTCTTCTAGTTCTTGGGAAACCCTCTGATCCAGGTGAGTCACTTTGCTTGTCACCTGTTATCTGCCATGTCATTGCAGACTGGGAATGTTGCAGGTGGGCTTCTCAGTCTGGGTGGACATTTGGGAGTTGCTACTCAAGAAAGACTTTGTTACATTTCTGGCACCTCTCAGTCCTTTCTGGGACACCAGACACTGCTCCTCCAGTGCCTCTTATAAAGACTCACAATCCTGTTTTAGATCTTGTTTTAATTCCTTTCCCATTGTTCACTTTGCCCTTTGGGCCTAACATTTATCCAGTATTCAGGGTCTTCTGCCACATTTTGGGAGGAGGGAAAATGGAGGGAGAAACAATTCATGACACAGTCTTTGTTATTTACAGAGAAGGTACCCAAAGCCTTGTTTCTTTGAATCAGACAAGAGCAGGCTGTTTCCTTGCTCGCATGTCCAAGCCTGACTTTACATTCACAACTCTGATCAGAAAGATCTCTGTTGAATCTCTGTTAGGGCCATGCTACCAATGCCTCTGTTCCTCTTAATTGCCTTTTTGCCTGCTTCTTACATGTGCACACACACTCACATGCGCGCGCACACGCGCACACTTCTTACATGGCCAGAATTGTTCCAACCTTTGCCCAGTTTTTTGTGACCTAGTCCATGGGCAGTGCTTTAGCTGTCACTAGACAAATGCTTCCTCAGTTAGCTGAATGAAAGATGACTCTCATGTCCATCATCTTCACTCAAGACTGAACTCAAAGGACCCCCCCCCCATCCATGTCAGTTCTCATACTCCTTGGGAGGAATAAGGGAAGCCAATGGGAGCATTTGCTCCTGATGATCTTCCACTGTCTGGATGGGGATTTAAGAAATGTCAGCTTCAACTACATAATTTACATAGCTGGAGTTGGTATCTTAATTCAACCTTCCTCTGTAGTGTGGAATAGGCTCTAAAGTGCTGTTAGAAATGACACCTCCTTTATAGCATTATGGGAAGAGAAGCAAACCATTCATTCATACTTATGAAGAGTGCCGGCTAGAATCAGTTGATAAGATGTCATGGGATGAAAAAGAATAAAGATCATTGCTGCAAACATTCTATCCCCTTCAAATGCTAGTAGCAACACTATAAGTAATTGAATACTTCAAAACATACTAATACGTATGAAATCAGTGTATAGCTTTCTATGCATCTTCTAAGTTCCGCTTCATAAGAAATATTTGGTTTTCATATGAAAAGTATTTAAACCACTGCAGTTCAAGGTTAACTGCAATCATCTTTTGTGGAGTTTGTTCCCATTTATTTTCCAAAGAAAGCTAAAATCATCCAGTATGAATTTTACACCATCTCGTTGAAATCAATATTCTGGTTTTTTGAGAGATCCATATGGGACTTCAATGTAATGTTATTTCAAAATATCAATGTGTACTAAAATTATATTCTAGTAATTGTCCTGTCTCTCACAGGTAGTTCAAGAAGACCAAAAAGAAGCTTCACTTTAACCCAGATCTAAGCATCAAAATCTACTGACCGTTACTTGTAACATGTTCACACCTTATGTCCTTTATCAGTATTTGATTGACTGAATTGACATATGTAATCACTTTTTTCCTTTGCTCACAATGTACATTTTAAGACAATTTTAACATAGTAATAACAGATGGGCAAATAGGTTCAAACTCATATGAAACTACAAGGAAAAATTATTGTCCTCCAACTGAAATGTGCAGAAAATATTGACTGCTCTAGTTAAAGTTTAAATTCATACTGTCTTTAAGAAGTTTTCCCTTTAAAAATTAAATATTTGTATATTTCCTTTGTCACTCTTCTTCAATAGTCTGTATTTTTTTTTGTTCAACACCATCATCCTGATGTTAAAATGCAAGGAATCTTAGGATGCGGAGAGAAATGGAGACCAAGATGATAGCCTGCAGCTGGCTCAAATAGCACCATGGTGTATGTGTTTGCCAGTTTGTGAATAAATTATCTATTATTATCTGACTGTATTCAATATACTGGAAATTAGACAAATGCTGTGACAGGGAAGAGCTTATCAGAATACACACACACAAATTAATGAAATAAATCTATAGCATTCCATGAGACTAGTGCCTGGACTAAAGTCTGGCGCTGTGGCAAACAAAAACACTGTATGCTCATTTCCCCAGACTTGTGTAACGGCTGACATTTGTCTCATTATTGCAAGATTTCCTGTAGCAGTTATGTCACTGATTTTCCTAGTGGAATCCATGGTCCTAATTTCATCATCCCAGCTCCCTACTCAGTGACTGGGGAATGTCAGGCAATTTAGGTTACATCTCTGTTTAAGCTGTGAGACATGTTTCTCAGCTTTTCTAGGTGTGTGCTCTAGCTGTGTGCAAGCACCACATAAGCACGGGCTTGGACTAGCTTCCCTAAGTACAACCTTGTGAAACCATCAGCTACCTACTTGGGTGATAAGCCTAATCTATTGCCTATCATCCAAAAATGGATCTGTGGTCTCCTGTGATAGTTAGTGCAGTGTGCAGCAGTCACTCAAGAGATTGGGAAAAGGTCAATCTTCGACAAGGTCTGATTGATCAGGAAGAAGCCAGTTAGCTCCCCAGTGAGATAGGAGCTTGGAAGGAAATCTGGCTTACTGCTGCTGAGTCTTCTATCACTGGCAGGGTGAAATGTGATTCTGGAGCATGAGTCTTGAGTGTGGGAGAAGCGGAGATGGGGGAGGGGTGTGAAGACCAGCTGGTGCTCATGGGAAGAGAGGAGCGTTACTTCAGAGCTGGAGGCTGGAACTCTTGTCAACAGCACTACGGTTGGGTAGAAAGAACAGGCAAGGCTGCTCCGATTTCCTTTTGCAGGCATTCCTGGGAAGATACAACATTGTATGCAGCAGTGGAGGACACTGGAGGCACTGGGGGGCTGCTGCAGAGACACCAGAGTCTGAGTTTGGCCCTGGGGTAAAGGCCCAGAGAGCAATATGAGTGTAGGATTTCCCCCTCTGAACATGAGTCTCACCCAAAGCAAGCAAACCTCCACCCTGCTGCTCTGAAGGCAGAAGTTCTGGTAGGAGGCTGGCCAGCCCAGGCTACCTTGCAGCACTGACTCACCTCCAGGAACTGAGGAGCCCAGAACAACAGCCCAACCATCGCAGACTTGGCTGGGCTACTCAGCCTACACAAACAGGACACGGTGGAGGTTCCTTGTGGGGAGCAGGATCTCATCTCATTATGACTGGCTCGACTGATTCCCGTAGCAGCTACATCAGTAGTTCGGTGCAAAGGCAGGTGCTGATAATCATCAAGCAGCCCCAACTCCTCTCACTGATGTGGCGAGAGGTACTGAGAAGCAGGTTGTCAAAGCAGGGAAACTGGCTCTACACCAATGTATACGGTTGGTTGTCTGGGAGCCTTATAATAGAGCACATGCTCTTGTGTCCGCCTATAGCAGAGCATATCTGGCTGGAATGTGGTTACAGCATGTCTTGCTATTGGCTGATTTTGCCCAGGCAGTGAGAAACCCAATGGCAGAGACCTTCTTCATGTGTGGTTTGATAAGGGCTGTGTCAATGCCTCACTTGTGAGGTCTTTAGTGTTATTTGGTCTCTACCCCTTTGCCCTCCCCCTTTGTGTGGGAGGGGCTCTAGCGAAGACATGACTGAATACAGAAGGTTTTCCCTTTGCTCCTGACCTTTTGTCAGTGTGATGAACCCATCATTTGCCTAGCTGTGCTGGATGAACTGTGAAGCAAAACAGTTGTGTCCTTTCCTGGGACTTCATGCGGAGGGGAGTAGTAGGGAACAGAGAGGGGGAAGGAATTTTTTTCTTGTTTATTTTCCTCCTCTTCTTTTAATACACATTTCTTCTTCAAGTGATTCTGCATGTTCACACTTATAGGTATGTTTTTGGGAAATGTAAGTTCACCAAATACAGCAAGGCAAGGGAGAATTTCCTTCTTCCCTACACTTCACATCTTCTCTGACTCTAGGAAATCAGCTGGGTATGAAGCATACCGTTTAAAGCTTGGCTTCTTTTTCTTCTGTTGAGGTTCTGCCATAACCTAATGGAACTGGGCTGAACAACTACACAAATAATTATAAACAATACCAGTAAGTCTAAAAAATAGCACTTAACATGTAGAAAATCCTCCAGTCCCAAGGAAGCTGTATGGGTTCCATTGGCTATGGTAGTTCGAAAGAACTGAGGTGATAAAAAGTGCAGCACTCCCTCTCCCCCACCCCCATTCTGATGTGCTTCCAAAAGGGTCACAGACTCTAAGGAGAGGGGAGGGGCAAACGTGCTTTGAAACAGTTCTATCAAAGCGCCACGAAGGAGCTCTGTTCCCATGAGCAGGGATATACAGAGTCATCTCAAGGCACCCTGCATACAAGTCAGTGGCCTTCATTGTTACTGGGGCTGTCGCCTTTTTTTCTTGGTGCAAAGTGGGGATGTCACCCTAATAGTTTGGTGCTGTTGGAGATTGGATTTTTTTTCCTCCCTCAGTTGTGAACTTTTCTGCTCCTGAAACTTTGTGTATAGTTCTGAAAACAGCCATGAGTGTAAGAACCTAGGTTCCCAAAGATAATCTTGCAGTATGTTTCTGTGTGCCTCTGCCTTTTGTTTTGGTACTGTGCTGTCCCTCCACCCATCAGGGGATTGCTGGGAGATCTGACCGGTATCAGTCCTTAGCTATGTTCTGATCATGTTACTGGCCAGGCAGCTGTTTTCCTGGCTAGTTTGACAATCCCACTTCAGTGCCTCTACAGCCTGAGGGAGGGCTCCGAGCTATTCGCTAGCAGTCAAGTTGGGGCAGTTTTGGCAATGTCAGACAGTGGAAACTTTGGCAGATAGGGGCTTAGGTGCGTTAGTGGTTTAGGCAGCAGAGGGAAAGTAGAAGGCAGCTTGGGTGAAAGTGACCATGAGTTCATAATTCTAACAAATGGCAGAAGGGAGAAAAGCAAAATATAGACAGAGGATTTCAGGAAGGCAGATTTTAGTAAACTCAGAGAGTTGGCAGGTAAGCTCCCATGGAATGCAAGACTAGGAAGAAAAACAACCAAAGAGAGGTGACAGCTTTTTAAAGAAACATTATTAAGAGCCCAAAAGCAAACTGTTCCACTATATAGGAAAGATAGAAAATTTGGCAGGAGACTACCTTGGATCAACCAGGAGATCTTATATGGTCTAAAAATAAAAAAGATGTTATAAAAAAGTTGAAACTAGGTCAAATTACAAAGGACAAATGTAAGCAAATAACAAAAGGTATGCAGGGGCAAGATTAGAAAGACAAAGGCACAAAACAAGCTGAATCAAGCTATGGGCATGTAAATGGGTGCAACTGTACCCCACCAGTCCGCCCTCGCAATCTGCCATCTCTGTGCTCCCCCCACCCCACCCCACCCGGTGTCCTCTCGCCGTTTTGTTTGGCCACGTCCTAGTTCTGTGCCTTCCGGGCTGCCCGTGGAGAGAGGGGGGTCTGGGCCCACCTCCACTCACAGACCCCAGCCCAGGGCCCTAAGGACATGGACTCGGTTGCCTTCTGGTCCGGCTGCAGGGCATCCCGCGGTAACGCACCAGCCCACGGGCTCCCTTTGCCAGCCTTGGCCTACTTGCTCTCTCCGCGGCCAGGCCTCTCCCGTTTCTGGGGCTCACCTCCTGGTCTTGGGGCCCATCCGCTGCAGGTCCCGCACAGGGAGTCGCTGCCTCCGGCTTTCTCCCCTCCAGGTGCACTGGCGGGGGTTTAAATCCCCTGGCCGACTTCTGGCGCATGGGGCCCCGCCCCCTCCGGCCAGCCGCACTTCCGGGTCACCTATGTGTGCCGTCACCCGACGACGCCCCGCCCCTGTCACCCTCTGGCTCTCGGGGGAGGAGGTGTGCAGAGCCGGGACGGCGCGGCGGCGCGCGAGTAGCTGCCGCACCACCGGTATTCTGGCCCCCGCGTCACCAGGCTCGCGGCAATTGGTGGGGCTGGCGCGCAGAGCGCTTTTGCCCCATTCCTGGTCCCCAGTGCTGCCAGACAAGCAGCGGTCAGCGGGGCTAGAGTGCAGGGTGCTTCTGCCTCGTCACAGGGCAGAAAGTTTAACAAGAAAATATTCTACACATTCATTAGGAGCAAGAGAAAGGCCAAGGACATGGTGGGCCAATTGCTCAGTGAAGAGGGAGAAGCAATAACAGGAAACTTGGAAATCGCAGTTTTCAGTTCGGGTTTCATCCAGAACATTGATGGTGATGGGATGCCTGACATAGAGAATGGTTGTAGAAATGGGATAGGTTTTGAAGTTAAAATAAAAGAACAAGTTAAAAATTACTTAGGAAAGTTAGATGTCTGCAAGTCACCAGGGCCTGATGTAATGCATCCTAGACTATTCAAGGAACTGATAGAGAAGGTATCTCAACCTTTCGCTATCGTCTTTGAAAGTTATATACGTCAAGAGAGATTCCAGAAGACTGGAAAAGGGCAATGGTAGTGCCCATCTCTAAAAAGGGAAATAAGAACAACCCAGGGAACTAAAGACCAATTAGTTTTACTACTGTGCCAGGGAGATCATGGAGTAAGAAATTAAGGAATCCATGTTCAAACATCTGGAGGATAATAAGGTGATAGATAACAGCCTGACTGGATTTGTAAAGAACAAATCTGTCAAACCAATCAGATAGCTTTCTTTGATAGGATAACGAGTCCTGCAGATAAGGGAGAAGCGGTGGATGTGGTATACCTAGACTTTAGTAAAGCATTTGATACAGTCTCACATAACCTTCTTATCATAAACTAGGGAAATGCAACTTAGATGGGGCTACTATAAGGTAGGTGCATAACTGGCTGGATAACCATTTTCAGAGAGTAGTTATTAATGGTTCACAATCATGATGAAAGGGCATAGAAAGTCGGGCTCTGCAGGGGTCTGTTTCGGGGCCAGTTCTGTTCAACATCTTCATCAATGTTTTAGATGATGGTGTAAAGTACAGTTTGCAGATGATATCAAGCTGGAAGGGGTTGCAAGTGCTTTGGAGGATAGGATTGTAATCCAAAATGATCTGGACAAACTGGAGAATGGTCTGAGGTAAATAGAATGAAATTCAATAGGGATAAATGCAAAGCATTCTACTTAGGAAGGAATAATTAGTTGCCCACACATAAAATGGAAAATGACTGCCCAGGAAGGAGTATTGCAAAAAGGGATCTAGGGGTCATAGTGGACGACTGTTACAAAAAAAGCAAACATGATTCTGGGATGCATTAACAGGAGTGTTGCGAGCAAGACACAAGAAGTCATTCTTCTGCCCTACTCTGCGCTGATTAGGCTTCAATTAGCATAGTGTTTCCAGTTCTGGGCACCACATTTCAAGAAGGAACAAGAGAGAAAGGCAAAGTACATGCAGAACAGGGTGCAGGATACCTGCCCTCACTGGCTAATAGCCATTTATAGACATCAAGGGACCCATTCTCCATTAATTTAGCTTGTTCTTTTTTGAACCCTGTTATAATCTTGGTCATCACAACATGCTCTTGCAAAGAGTTCTACAGGTCGACTGTGAAAAATACTTTCTTTTGTCTAAATCTGCTGCCTATTAATACCATAGAGTGACTCCTAGTTCTTGTGTTATTTGAAGGAGTAGATAACAGTTATGCAATTTCTCCACCATTCATGAGTTTATAGACCTCTGCCATATCTCCCTTTAATCAGGGATGCTGAAAGGGAGGGGTAAGGATGGCAGATGATTACATAGGAGCCAGATCTCTGGGCTGCCATTGTCACTACCCTGGGCCCTTTAATTTGCCATCCATCCCTTGCATGGTGTACCGGTAGTTCAGGTGGTGCTGAGGGCTGGCTAGGGGAGCTAGTCTCTAGCCCCAACCTTTCTGCCCAAGACACCACCCTTTTTGGGAAACTCAGCATGCACGCACGCACACGCACACACACACACACACACACACACACACACACACACTCACACAGACACACACACAAATTGCCCAGGGCCCAGAGTCCGTCACCAGCCCTGCCCTTAATCATCTCTTTTCCAAAAGGAAAAGTCCCAGTCTTTTTAACCTTCGTTGCGGCCCTACACACCAACAGGTGTAATAAGCATTAACTTAACTTAAGTCGTATGGGATGTGTCCAGTACTGCTAATACTTTCTGTTGCCTTTCTCTCTACTTTTTCCAAATCCAGTACAGATTTTTTTTTGTAGTGGGGTCTCTAAATCTACACACAGTATTTAGTATCTACACACATAGGCATACCATGTATATATATAGAGGCAATATATATCTTCAGTCTTATTATCTACCTCTTTCCTAATGAGTCCCAATTATCTGTTAGCTGTTTTGATTGCCATCGGACATGGAGATGACTCCAAGATTTCTTTTAATGATGAGTTTTTTTAATGATGAGTAATTTAGACCCCATCATTTTGTACGCATATTTGGGATTATATTTTGCAATGTGCATTGCTTTGTATTTATCAACACTGAATTTCATCTGCCACTGCCACTATGTTGCCTAGTCACTCAGTTTTGTGAAATTCCCCTGAAGTCTGATCTGGACTTCATTATGTAATACTAGCTGGACTTACCTGGCATTGCACGGGAAACTGGAGGAACAAAATTTAGGAAAGAAAGAGGCCCTGAGCCAGGGGACCCCCAGAGCCACAGACTCTGGGGGCTGATGGCTCCTGGCCCACACCTGACCCTCTGAGAGCAGCAGGACCCTCCTCCCCTCAGAAGAACAGTACAGAGTCATGTGGCCAGTAGCAAGGGGACTTCTCTTTGCAAGGTTGGTTCAGGGATCCACCTGTCCTGCCTTGGCAAGCAAAAGCTCAGATCACATCTAACTGCGATGGCTGGAATCAGACACAGAAGAGCCCCATTCACAGTACGAACAGCAACCGGCTGGGTTCACAGCAGTGTAACGCATCGAGAGTTTAACCTGGCCACTCTGACCTGTGCTGCAGCAGTCCAGGGGCAGCCCTAGACTAGCTGCCAGCAACTGGCTCCCTAGGCGAACCATGCAATCGGCATCTTCCCCCCCCCCACCGCAACCCCAAGGGCAGATATAGGCTGAGGTTTTTGGTAAACTGGGAAATATTTTGCTCCTATTTTCCATTTACTGTATTTTAAGCATATTTATTTAAACAGGCATAATTATTCGGTTTGTCCATCTGTCCAACCAATGTTTCTGAGATCAGATTAAAATAGAGACAGAAAATTTTCAGAATAGATTTGTACACCACACCTAGACGATATTTAAGTATGATTTCAAATAAAAATGCATTACAAATATTAATTATAATTTTTATTATTACAAATCCAAAATAGTCCATTATGCTATCCTGC
>JANRFK010004893.1:17027264-17045458 GCA_030068395.1 Apalone spinifera | reverse complement strand
CGCCGCCCGTAGTGCGGGCTTTGGCCAGCCCGTCACAACCGCTCACCGGGCCAGTCCGTCCCTGCACTCGCCAGCTGATAAAATCTACTCGCCACGGGCAAGTGGGTGAGTGCATTTGTCGAGCCCTGACCATCAGAGTCGCTGTGCTTGCACAGAAGCCATAGTCAGATTGTCTGGCTATCCACAGGAGTGGGAGCTGCCCCAAGCCCACACCAATGCCTCTGTGCTGCGTACAGTGCGACTGAGGTGGAGGGGAGATGTCCCTGCCTCTGTGTAGAGGTGGCTTTTGATGGGACATACGTCCTGCTGTGTCCCACCCCGGGGTCAGGAGCATGTCATGTCTCTTTACACATGCGTGTGGCTAACAGGCCAAAGCCCTGTGTGGCAGGCAGCTGGAGCCACCTGCCCAGGGGTGTCATGGCACGTGCTCGCATGTGCACAGATTACTGTGTGATCCATGGTAAACAAGGCCCACGCGCGCGGTCCCTGGTCTCCCTCCCTGCCCCTTCCGCCCCCCCCCCCCCCCCCCCCGTAAGGGGACAGTGATGGCACTCACATGTTGTTGCCTCCTCGGATGACCCTGGTGAGTCGGCTGCTGTGACAGCTCGGGGGTCTGCCGGCATGGCATGCTCCGTGAAGACTCCTCCTTCATGCTTTGGTCAGGGCCCTCTGCTCCCAGTTCGCTGCCCCCCGGGCTGGCACGGACCGTCCTGCCCCCCAAGGATTTGGTCTAGGGCCTCGAAATAGGGGCAGGGGTGTGTCCCTGTTGGGGAGCTGCCTCATGTGGCCCTGGCATATCCCTGCCACAATCCTTTAATTTTCATGTGCATATGTTCTCGGGTGCGCATGTGGCCTTTTGTGGCCATGGTGCCAGCTATGCGGTGTAGATGGCTGCATTCCTCCATCTAGTGCGAAGATCATGGACGGTGAAGGCCTACCCCCAAACCTCAATGAAGTCCATGAGCTCCGCACTATTCCAGGATGGCACCCGCCTTCTCCGGCTCTTGGCTGGCTCCTGGGAGTTGGGGGACTGGGCTGTGGAGGGCTGGCTGCTTGGCTCATATTGGAGCCACTGGGTCAGGGTCAGTGACTGCTGGCTCTGTGCTTGCAGGCCTGTAGCTGGCACAGGCACTATGGCCAGAGTCTACCCCTTTAAGGGCTCCGGGGAGCCCCTTTAAGGGCTCCGGCTGGGGGAGAGGAGAGGAGTTTTCTTGGTTTGGCCCAGAGTGGCCACCAACGCTCCTTGGGAAGGGCTGGAGGCCCCCTATTTTGAAATAAGCGTCTACACAGCGCTTATTTCAAATTAGGTATTTCAATTTTGGCGTTATTCCTCGTAGAATGAGGTTTAACTATTTTGAATTAAGTGTCCCGCTATTTCAAATTTATTTCGAATTAACTTTGATGTGTAGATATACTTCAAGTTATTAGCTCACAAATTTACAAACATTTTCCTTTATATATTAGATAGGGTGGTACTTGGACAGATGTGGTGGAAGAAAATCAGATTCTCTGTCTGTGTGGGACACAGGCTGGCAGTTAGGGAGGTGGTGAGGGAAGGGTGGGTAGGAGAGGGGCGCTGTCTATGTGGCGCACAGGGTGACATTTAAGGAGGTGGTGGGGGAGGGGTGGAAAGGAGCGGGGCACTGTCTGTATAGGGCACAGGCCAGAAGTTAGGGAGGTGGGGGGGGTGGCAGCGTGCAAAAGAGCCGACCCCGCTCCCCTTTCTTCCTTCTCTCTCCCCGCTTGTGTCTGGCCCGGTGCCGGTTTTAACTGTCAGCGCCCTTTTCCATGCCGGAGTCCCAGCCATCACTCCTGCTCTGCCCGGGTCCACCTGCCCAATGGTTTGCACGCCAGCAGAGGCACGCCTGCACCGTGAGGGTGGTCCTCTGTGCGCCGCCTCTGCACAAGTGCTACAGGCCCAGAACAGTGGCGGCCTGAGAGTGCATTGCCGCGGCGGAGCTAGTGGGAGGGAGAGTGGGGCTCCTGTCACACCCTCCCACATTACCTTAAAACTTTCTCCTGGAGGAAAGATTATCCCATGCAAAGTTTGGTTGTGGTAGCTCTTATAGTGTCCAAGTTATTAGAGCACAAACATACAAACATTCTCCTTTGTATAGTAGATAAATTGTCTATCATTTCTTCCAACTGACATGTAATCTCAGCTCCTATTTACTTACTCTTTAACATTTCTGTGGGTGGCAGATTCTCACAAATTTCAGTACCATCAGAGACTTTCAGTGATGTGATGTTTATGGGCTCAAATCCTTCCAAGGATTATTTCTATGAAGCCTTCAGTGCCCATAAATCAAAACCAAATTGTTTGTACCCCAAAATTTATTATCGCTTCATGCTGCTCACATCCATCATTTAATCACACGTCACACAGTGACTTTAAGGAGCTTTTTAAATTTTTGATGTCTAACCTACTTTTGAGCCATCATTATTGTTATCCTCTCTCCTTATGGACATACTTCATCCACAGTTCTACTTTTCCCCTTGACAAACTTTTAAATGTTAATCTTAAACTCTGTAAAAAAAGAGTAGTCCTGTGGCATTCTAAAAACTAAGGCTATGTCTACACTAGAGAGTTTTTGAGCGAAAAACAGCTGTTTTTGCACAAAAACCCATGGAGCATCCACACTTCAAGCAAGTTTTTGCACAAAAAAAATTACGGTAAATTGACAGGACAGAGGGCTTTTGCCGGTAGAGTCATTCCTCTCCGCACAAGGAATTACTCTTTTTTTGCGCAAGAGTTCTTGCGCAAAAAGGTGTATGTGGATGCTCAACAGGGGTTTCTTGTGCAAAAAGAGCCTTCACCAAAAGCACTGGTGCTCTGATGGCTGTTCTGTGAATGGCAATCAGAAGTTTCTTGTGCAAGAGCGTCCATGCAGTGTGGATGCTCTCCTGTGCAAAAGCACATCGCTTTTGTGATGTGCTTTTGAGGTGTGGACATGCTTTTGTGCAAGAAGCTTTTGCAGAAGATCTCTTCTGTAATAAGCTTCTTGTGCAAAAACCCTGCAGTGTAGACAAAGCCTAACAGATTTATTTGGGCATAAGCTTTTGTGGTTAAAACATATTATACGGAATTATAAAACATAAGCCTTTTAATAAGCCAGAGCAGCAAGGGTAAAGTATTGCAGAGGGGATGAGTGGACAGGGCAGAGCCTATATTCCCAACTGTAAATCACAAGAATCACAAATTGCTTCTGATTCTCACACTAGGAACCGCAGTGACTTCCAGAGTATGAAGAAAGTTTTCAGGTTAAGATGGGAACAAATAAACTTTCCTTATTCTTAATCTTGGTGCAAGAACAACACTGCTCAAAAACAGCTTTAACAAAGCCCCCTGACCTGAGAAATTTCAGCATAGTGATAAGTACAACTTGTAGTGAAAACATAAACAAGGCCTAAGGGTGTGGACCAATCATCAAGAATGGAATGGAAGATAAATGTGTTTCAGCCTCCAGCTGGACATCACCCACTGTGATTCATTTCCCAGTGGGCACGTGGGAGAGCTGATTTCAGTAACACTTATCTCCTCTGCACCCACCCATCTCACTCACATTGAGGAAGCAGCCAGCAGCAGCTCCCCCCTCCCCAAAAAAATGGACCTTTGGTCTGACCCAGTATAGCTGTTTTTATGTTCTTAACAAGTCTCTTCTGCGCATGTAGGAATTGCAGTTTTTTGAAGTATTATTAGGTATGTCACTGATTCCCAAACAGAGCTTTCTTTCTTTCTTTTTTTTGCAACTAGAATGGAGAGAATACTAGAAAGTGTAATATAGGGAATAACTTTACATTAGTATGGGTGGCTCCTAGGGGACCATATATGTCTTTCCTTCATTTTAGCCTATGAATATGAATATGTGATGAGTATTAATAGACTTTAACTGTTGTTGGGCAGTTCCTCCAAAACAAGATTTACCGGAATAAGCTCCTCCTCACTCTATAAACCAAAGTCCTGTGTGTCCTGTGAGATCAATGATTGATAAATAGTAAGGCTTACACAATACCCCTGGCAAATGTGATCTCAGCTTTGGGCTTCACGAGAGTTTCTCTGCCAGTTAGTACGAGGTAAGTGACTCAAAAATAAAGTGTAATGTAAACACTGACCAAATGTTGCTCCAGGATCCTGGTTTGCTCAATAGATCAACCTGCATTAAATTTCTAGCACAGATATAACCTCGCTGTCTATTCATGGTTCTTGCCAGCCCAGCTGCCTCCTCCTGGTGCTACCTTTGAGGAGGGAAGAGCATTGGGGTCACTGGCGAGCTTACCTTCTTCAGAGAGGGGGATGACCCAGCAAATGGTTAATCAAAAATTGTGGCACGTGCAAAACAATGAGTTGGTCACAGAGTTGGGAAATTATGTGCGGGGAAACCTCTGTGTAATGAGAGCACTGGGAAATAAAGATGCAACTTGTACTGTATTCCTGATGGACTTTACATCTGTTATCTCTGGAATCTGATGTTGCAAGAGAAGAGATAGGGAGTGCAACCAGAGGGAGTAGAAAGGAAAAGCAGTCTTCATTTGTGGAGGACAGGATCGAGAAAACAGCAGATCTCTCTGTCAGGCATTACCAGTGCTGGGTGTATTTTATTCAGCACAAACATGACTTTGCTGGGATATATTGTTGCTCAGATACTGTGGGCATTCTATGCTCTGGGAGAAGGTAAGATGCAAAATAAATTAAAGGACCCTCAGCCCCATTTTACTAGAGTACAGATTCATGGAACATAGTAAATAGGGGTTGAAACAAAAGACAGAACTATGTAGCACTTTAAAGACTAACAAGATGGTTTATTAGGTGATGAGCTTTCGTGGGCCAGACCCACTTCCTATTAGTGATAAATGGAGGAGAGTGAATGAGAACACTGAGAGAGAGATGGAGAGTTAGTTATGAAGCCTTACTTTTGTGTTGTTCTAGAGACTATTCACTATAATCTACTGCCTAATAAAACAAGGCTAAGTGAATACCTCAAAATAGTTCAGAGAGAGTCCCAATGTAAAAGTTTGTTCATAGTTCTTCTTTGTATTGTTATCACAGTAATCTTGGCCACTGGTACAGTTTACTAAGGCACTCAAATATGTTTTCTGTGTTTCTGAATTCAACAGAATTTATGTTTGTTTAGCAATTGTTTTCTTTCCATCCCACTCCTAGTGTAATGGTATGCTGATTGTAGAAATTATGGTATATAGGCCTGCTATAAGGGATAGATACTTTAGAAATACCAATAAATGGTGCATTGAGCTCTGTAGAGAAGGGTACATTTAATCTTTGACACTAGACTTTCTGGGTATGTCTATACTACAGTGTCTTTTTGGAAAAACGGCTATTTTTCTGAAAAAGCTTCAATTACACACTGCAATTGCGTTCTTCTGAAAGAAAATCGAAAGAACAGAGGGGGTTTTCTGACATTGGTAATCCTCATTCTATGAGGAAGAAGCCTTTTTCTGAAAGATTTCTTTTGGAAAAAGGCGTGTGTGGATGGGGAAGAGGGAGTACTTTCAAAAGAAGGGGAAAGAGGAAAAAGCACAGGTGCCCTGGTGGCCACTCCATTGATAGTAATCACAGCTTAAATGCAAGATAGGGTCCATTCAGTGCAGATCGCTTTTTCAATGCACTTTGGCAGTGTGGACGCTCTCTTTAAGAAGAAGCTTTTCAGGAAGATCTCTTCTGGAAAAGCTTCTTCTGAAAGAAGCCTGCAATTTAAACATAGCCTCTGAGTTCTCTTCCATGACATCATACAATGAACTAGCCAGGAGGGGATGACTTTCTGGAAGACTGAGTTAATATTTTTGGTACACTGAGGGGGCCATTTGAACCATAACTTTTAATACTGCACAGGCCGTTTTTGCTCAAAGAATCCATGGTAGCTAAATCACTCAGTAGGTCAGTGACTTCCCTTCTGGAAGATATGCATTTCTTCACACATGCACATCTAGATAACTGGATTCCACGTATGCTAAAATATGGCATGAGGTGCCCGCACCCTGAGCTGTGATCAGTTGTTTATAATTTCACTGTCTCAGCTAATTGTTTGTATGTTAGGAGACATTAATTCCTCAGTAAGAATCAAGAGTATGTAGAGCTTGAGGTTTTAGATCTGTACTGGGTTTGCTTTATTAAAATCTTAAATTTGTTAATGAAGTCACTTATTTTGTACTGAGTAATGAAAACAGTTGATCAGACTTTGGGCGAAGTTCCCCAAAGAAATTCACACTGAGTTTTACTTACATGAACTGATTGTGTTTGTGTTATAAGGGAAATATTAACATTGAGAAATAACAAATCCTGATATTAATTGGTATGTTAATTCAGTAAAAATATGAACAGCTTCAAGCATTCTAAATGCTTGAATCAAAACATGGCAATCTCAGCCTTATGACCATTGAGTTTTATTCGTAGCAGTTTCCTTTACATTCAAATAGTCAAACCAAAGGGCCAAGGTGAGGGCTCTGCTCTTATAAGTAGAGCCCATACAAAGGCCTTAAATTAAGAGGAGCAACCGATGGAGTGACAAATACAAGTAGGGCAAGACAAAAATGCCTACAGCATCATCATTTACTGGTTTAGGTGAGTGATTCGTGCATGTTAGGGTTAGATGATCAAATAATGTATCTATCTGGGCTGAGATTGCCAAAATCCCCTAAGAATTTAGATGTGCAATACTCACTGAAATTAATAATTGTTGCATAAAAAAGCCTTCGCCTGAGCTTACTTGATTTTACACATGCATTTTCTGAAAATACGCTAACTGTAAGGTCTAAAGTTTTAAACAGCAACTCATCGTAATCTTTGTCAAACCTTGCAACTTGCTGTAAACTTTGTAAAACTTTGTAATCTTTGTAACTTTCAGAAACTTACTGAAAGCTGCAATTTTGTAAACTTTGTAACTCTCAGCCACCTTGCTTGTAACTTGCTCTAAACTGCATTATCCCCTGAGTGAATGGAGAGAGAGTGTGAGTGTGTTTTTGAAGTTGCAAAGCAAGATTGGAACACGTGGTCATGAGTCATCACAGACTGATGCTTTGCTGGATAAAGGGAAGTGATGACAAAGTGAATGAGTCACAGGAGACATTCAGAGGAGAGGGAGCACATGTGAGACTCCTCTCTTTCTTCCCCTGCTCCTGAGAAACTCTGCTCTACAGCCAGTGTCTCTCCTCCTGACAAGCTTCCCCAGCCATGATCAGCAGACAGACCCTCCAGAACCAACATGCCTTGGCTCCTTCTGCAACCCATATGCCTGTGTAAGTGTGTGAGTGCCTGAGGGCAGGAATGAATGTGTGTGAATGAGTGAATGAATGCAGGTGTGTGTGCACTTGTTTGTTTGTGTGTGTGTGTGTGAGAGAGAGAGAGCTCTGTATCTTCTTTAGTTTAAACCTTTGGTGGCAGCTCTATTTTTGTAGTGCGTATAGTGGAGTGCTAATTCCTCAAACAATAAACCCATGCTAGTGTAAAACTGGGTGGTCTCTAGTGGGAATTTTTGGGGGTAACATTAACATTTCTCCTTCATCTTTTAGGTGTCTTGGAACATTTCTGTTATAATCTGTTTGGTTAACATTTGACCAGACCTCAGCATTTTTCAGTCAATGGAGCTAGATTTCCCAGAATTTGAGTGTGTTGGATCAATATTGCTGAGGGATTTCTTTTCTAAAAGACTAAACAAAATGGTAGTTGAGAACACTGGTGAATTGACCTCTAGATTCCAAGTACATGTGCAGGTTTGGACCTAATGCATCTAAAATCAAATATAGAAATCATTAAAAACAGGGCTCATAATAAATACTTAAATTGACTAGTCTAGATTAGACAGAATTGTTTTGAATGCAGACTTGGCAGGTTTTTTTAGATTTGAGTGGGAAGGGTTCTGATGTTTGGACAATTTTCATACTCTTGCCCTGCAAATCGGAATATCTGATTTCAACAGTAGCCTTTGTCTACTTTTCTCTGTAGTACTCCTTCCCCTTTCCCAGAGCCCCATGATATATTTTAGATTTGCATGCATTGACCAGTGTGGATGTGACAAGATTTACAGTTTTTACAGTTTATCATTTTACCAACATGGAATAGGTTTTTAAGTAAGAAAAGATGTCCTAAATTAATTCTTTTTTACCTCTTTCAGTGGCGGTTTATTTACATAAATAAAGGGGGAGAGATAAAGGTATCATATTTTAGCTGAAATTAATCTTCTGGAAACATTTAGGCAATCTAAAATCTACTTGAGCACTACTGTGCAAGCTGACAAAATAGGCTGAGACACTTTTCCAGCTGCTTAGATTCCCAAACTGCACCTCTAATGAATAACATTGTGTGTTTGGTTTGTTTAGTGCCAGTATGTGAACAGCCACCTGATGTTGATTTTGGCAACATTATTACTGGTGAGAAACTGCAATATGTGGAGAGTGACACAGTGCAGTATGGCTGCAACCCTGGATACACACTGGCAGGATCACAATGGATAAAGTGTGATGGGAGAAACTGGACACCACCTCCAAAATGTTTGGGTAAAAAGAAATTTGGATTTATTGTATTTCCCAAAGCTGAGGAGAATGTATGTAGTGTCACTCGAGGCCAGAGGAATTCTTTGTTTTTCCAGTATAGCAGGAATGTGGTTGGTGTGCCATTACCATGGTGTGACGGTGCATTCTGACACAGGTATCTGTCAAGGAAGAAACCAAGTTATGTATTAATTTTTGGTCACTGGATTTTATAGCATTGTCTCGCCAGTGGGTTCACTGTGTTATCCCTCAGTGTATACATTGACATTCTAATGACTGTGGAGTCACCTTCATTCCTTATTCCTGGAGCAGCTTTCCTCCTTCAAATTCCTTCAGACAACTCGCCTCTTGGGGCTTGACTTCCCTCGCTCCCAGTAATCTATGTTCAGACATTCCCTCCTCCAGTTCTTAGGACAATTTATAAATAGTAATTCGAAACCTTTGGCAATTTAAAAAATTAGAAAGCCTAATAACTTAATGTAACAAGGCAAACTATTCTACCTTTAAACCACTGCTTGCCTCTCACACATACACCTTCCAAGACATGTAAATCTTTACCCTTGTGTTGTGTATATTTGACTGAGCCTTTACAAGTAAATTTCTTGGTTATAATTTTAACTCATGTGGCACATTTTCACTAGTAAAATGAAACCCAAGAAAAGTGATCCATCAAGGAACTAATAAAAATGAGTCAACAAAAATGATCTCCTGATAAAAATGAAACAGAATTGGACTCAGTATATATTGAGGTGCTTACAGATAATCTCCTGATAAAAGTAACTGCTTAATAAAGGTGGCCATTTTGTAGCGGTCATTTGAATTTACCGTTGCATTTTCTTCTGTGACTTCTCCAGTAACTTCAGTTCCAAATGTCCAATCAGCAACAGCTACTTTGCAGACAACATGTCATCATCTCCCTTTTACCATTGTTTGAAAAATGTTAGGTGTATCCAATGAAAGTAGGATTAGGTCCAATATCTAATGCAGACCCATGAAATTAATGATGAGATTTAGTTAATGAATTATTTTGATATGTGACATAATTGCTTTCTGGGGCCACAGCATAGAGGAGATTCTTATTATGGTGAAAGATTAAAAATAAAAAAGCTTTAATTTTATGTAATCTGATTTTGACTTTTGGGACTGATTAACTTAAATATTTGTGATGAGTAATATGTTGCTTTAATTTTTCTTGTTTTCATTTAGCACCATGCACTATCACAAAACAGCAGCTTGAGGAGAAAAAACTGCTTCTGCCTACTGGCCGTAGACGTACAGTAATGGTTCTAAATGATCAAGTTGTGGAATTCTCTTGCAGTGAAGGATATGTCCTCATGATGCCCTCAGACAGGAAATGTTTTGATGGGCACATGGATTTTCCACTGTGTATCTCTAGTAAGTATGGTAATTTGCAGACGCTGTCTATAGATCACATGAAATGAAAGGAAGATAATGAAGAAAATCTCATCCAAAATAGCCTTCAGGGGGAGCAAGCAATGTTTGTGCATCAAGTGTTATTTTTGCTTTGTTTTGTTTTGTTTTTGCTTAGAGGCAGGAAAGAAATGTGGACGTCCCCCTGTGGTTGCTAATGGAGATATAACTACTTTTTCCCAAAAAGAGTACACCTCAGGCTCTTTTGTGAAGTACACATGTCAAAAGCTTTATTCATTGAGAGGGCAAAATAAATCTTTCTGCAACAATGGAAACTGGACAGAAATACCAGTTTGTGAGGGTAAGATGATGTTTTCTAAAACAAAGCCTCTGTTTTTTTCAATGTTTCTAACTGTAAATATACCTGATAGTAGGTAAAGATGCTTCACTATTCAAATATAATTTTTGTTGTCGTATTGTTTTGTAACAGTATTTTGAACTACGGAATGCAAAGATTTTATTGTTAGAAATCTAAATATTTCTCACGGGAGTTCAAAATCCATTGAATTCGGTTTTGGAACATGCATTTCCTTTAAATTCAGCATTTCATGAACATTCAATGTAATTTCAAAGTATAAAATTCAAACTAATAAAAGTAAATACACATAGTTAGATGGGAGAACTGATTGACATTGGAAATGATTGAGGCCAAGAAGTTATCAAGAGGGATTCAGTGTTTATATGGCCTATATTAATATCATGATTAATGCAGATAAAAATATTTGGAAACAATGATTAGCCTCATGTTTCAGTCTGTAATGACAAGACATCAAGTTGAAATCCAGTATAAAATGGTGGATGGCAGTTTATACCATTTCCACCTGCCTCAGAGCTCTTGCAGTTTCCTGTTGATTTGATCTAGTCTGGCAAATCCAAGTTCCTGGTCAGATCAACTTTCTATTACTAATATCAAAACAAATTTGCGATTATTGGGAAAGCTAAGTAATGTCTTCTTCAGCATTTGTTCATGACAATCCTGATAGTTTTCTCCCATCCCTCACCAATCACACCACTTAAACCTCATTAGGGGTGAAATTAATTCCTGTGCACAAAGATGGGAACCACTTACATTATACTAGATGGGTCTTAAGTAAGATGGAAGTGGTGCATTGGATTCTACCCAGGGGCAAATTGCCCTCTAAGGAGTACGGCTACACTGTGGTGGTGGGAGAGGGCGGGGGGGGGGGGGGGGGGGGGGGGGGGGGGGGGGGGAGAGATGGGTCAAAAAAGGTATGCAAATTGCACTCGCATTTGCATACCTTCTTCCATTTTTTTCCAGAAGAGGATTTTCTGATATTTGGTCCATCTACACAGGGCCAAATGTCGGGGGAAAAAGACCCTCTTTTGAAAGCCCCCTTATTCCTCGTAAAACGAGGTTTACAGGGTCTTTCAAAAGAGGGTTTTTTTCCTGGCATTTGGCTCCATGTAGACAGGAGAAATATTGGAAAATCCTTTTCTGGAAAAAAATAGAAGAAGGTATGCAAATGTGAGCACAATTTGGATACCTTCTTCGTTTCTCCCCTCCCCCCCAGTGTAGCTGAATGCTAGGTAAGGAAAAGGTGCATGCACAGGGACAGGATTCTACTTACATACTTATCCTGCACCATCACTCTGGAACCCCACTGGCTAGGATACAGTGTGACACTCTCAGGAACAGGAAGGCTTTATACAGGCCTTGTTGGCCAAGTCCTAACTGTGGCTACTCTTAGATCAGTGGGCGCCAGCCCATTGATTGTGACTGACTGGTCAATCCTGAAGACTCTCCCAGCCAATTGCAATCTCTGTCAGTAAGGCAGGCTTGCTGCTAAGCAGAGCACACATGGCCAGCAGCATGTGTTCCAGTGCTCCTTCCTTTCCCTTTCCCCACATCCTGCAACTTTATTTCCTTTTACAGTTGCTCCTAGGAGAGACCCTCCTGCTGGCTGTGTGGAGCAGAGAGGGAAGCGGGCACTGATGTCAGGGTGTCCCTCTGCCTCTGTATCCCACCGCCACAGAATGGGGAAGAGTGAGGCCAGCCTGACTGCCCCGGACTGAGAACACTCCCTGAGTGTGGGAGACTTGCTGCATTTTTTAAAAGAGACAATGTACTCTTTCTGAGATTTTCTCATTAGCCAGCTCACACAGTCTCTCCCTCTTTCTTTCTCATGGGCATGCACTCTGGCTCTCTGACTTTATCTCTCTCCCTCCCTCCTCCCTGTCCCTAACTCCAGCGCTGCACAGCAGGGGACAAAGAACACAGCCTGGGTCAGGACAGGACTGGAGCCATGGATGTGTGAGTCCACTCTGAGTGCTAGTGGCGTTGCACTCTTCCTAAGATTCCCCAGCACACTCTCTCTCTCTCTCATTCACTCACATACTCTCCATCTGGGTTACACACTATAGTCCTATATTTTGCCTCTTTCACATATACCTCCCAACACATACTTGTGTTGTTATTACTGCTTGGTACTTCCTGCATTCCTGCACATTTCTGAACATTCTCTAACTGTAGTGTCATGTTTTGACTGACCTATGCATTTAATCATTTTTATTTACCTTACATTTTAAATATTTGAGTCGTGAGTTCCAAAATGCCCAACTCGTCCTGTCAGGAGTTGTTTATCTCTAGCTATAGTCTATGAAGAGTTTTTTGTTTCTACTGGTGATGCCCATTGTCTGGAAATGGGGAACAGGGAGCTGACGGGGTGGTGCCAGAACAGAGAGGAAACACTCCCCACTCCCACCCCGGGGGTCAAATGTGCATATTCCAGGAGCAGCATGGGGCTGGGGCAGGCAGGAAACATCCCAATATCCAGCCTCCTACCAGAGCCAGTCTCCCTCCTGCACCTCAAATCATCTACCCCAGGGTCAGGGGCTGGCCCCAGGGTCAGGGGCTGGCCTTACCATGAGGCAAACTGAGGTGGCCACCTTATTTGCCAGACTGTGGGGGGCACCACTAGGACCCAGAGTGTAGAAAATTGTGTCTGCTGCTGGTGCATATGTATTTTCTCTGCTATAGATGCACAGAAATGGTGGAGTGTTGTGCTGGAGGAATGAGGGCACAAGAGACATAACAGGCAGGCAGGAGAAAAGGTGCCAAAATGTTGTGGGATGGCTCTGGTGAGGGTGGGGGAGAGTAAGCAATAGCGAAAGGGTGGTGGATGGAGTGATCTGAACAGGACAGGCTTTTGAGGAAAAGGCGGTGCCTCGGGGAAAGGGCGGGATAGATCCTGGATTGCCCTTAAATTAAAAAAATGCTCTTGGGCACAAAAAAATTGGAGACCACTGTATTAGATTGGGCTGTTTGACCATAGCATTGTCTTCCCCATTTTAAAAATTTTACTTTGAGACAGTCCTAACCTCTGACTTTGCTTCCATTTAAGCAATGTGCTTAATTATGTGACTATGGCTCTTGCATTGGCCAGAAGAAAACATAATAATTTAAAATGTAATATCTTACCTTCATAGTTTAATTTGGCTCATCATACCACGATAACAATATGTATATGATTAGATTACTGTTTGTTTTTTTCCTAGAGCCATGTATTATCTCCCAGGAAGAAATGCAAAACCATGGTATAGAACTGACTGAGACATACAATGGAAAACCATACATACAGCACCGTGATTTTGTTGTGTTTAATTGCAAATCAGGACACGTACCCCAGGCATTTTTATCTCTTTCCAATTTTACTGTGCAGTGTAATTCAGGCAATATTGTGTATCCCCACTGCAATAAAGGTATGCATTCTTCATTACATGACTATTCCTTGGGATATTTTGAGCAAATTTGGAACAGAAGATCAGTACTTCATAGGCTTTTATTTGATAAATGCAGAAAAAAGTCACTATAAAAAGAGTGTGATATACAGATAACACTTGTGAAATTAATTACCTTGTATTTATTTAGGAGGGCTTCACTGTGTTAGCTCTTAAAAAACAACAATTTAATAGATATCCCCATCCCAGCCCTGATCCCCCTCTCAGAACCAGCACCCTCTACCCCCTTCTGCTCCCCAACACTCTGCCCAGCCCAGAATCCCCTCTTGTACCCAAACTCCCTCCCAGACCTTGCACCCCCCACCCCCTTCTGAATCCTAACCTCTGTGTAAGCCCAGTAAAAGTGAGTGAGACTAGGGGAGAGCAAGCAATGTAGATCTATCCCCATCCTTGCCAGAGGATGTTGTGGTGTTAAGAAGACCAGGACTTTATCAGGGTTCAAAAAGAGCTAGATAGATTCATGGAGGTTAGTTCCATCAATGGCTATTAGCCAGGGTGGCTAGGAATAGTGTCCTTAACCTCTGTTTGTCAGGGGCTGGAAATGGGTGACAGGAGAGGGATGAATTGATGGTTCCCTATTCTGTTAATTCCTTCTGGGGCACCTGGCATTGGGCACTGTTGAAAGACAGGATACTAGGCAGGATGAACCTTTGGTCTGACCCAGTATGGCTGTTCTTAAGTTCTTATGTTCTTAGAGAGAAGCACTGATTGTCCTAAAGTATTATCTGATATACTATAAAAAAGCAGCACTCATTGGGAAAAATAGACTAATGAAGAAGTCAAACTAGATGTATTTACAGGTAAATTAGCTCCCTTGCAAATACAGAGTTCCCTGTGGTGGGATTATGAATCTAACAGAGATGCTTCGTAATTCCTTTATCATTGGTATAGAGTTGGTAAGACACAGGATAAGTGGGATCAGAAGACAGAATTTCTTTGTTTTTAGTTCTCAGTGAAGTTCTTCACAAGAATCTGTTAAGAGAAACAAGTACTCAGAGTAAGGAATAAAATACTATGTAAGCTGAAAACTTGCAGGGCAATGGGAACTTTGGGCCTATGCTTAGTGAGGCTGAGCAAATAGAAGGGGATTCAAATACCTTTCTACCTTTCCAGATCTGGGGACACAAGTAGATAATGGAGAAGGGGAAAAACATTTCCTGGGATAACTGGGGGTATGTCTACACTTGAGTCCTCTCTCTCTCTCGAGGAATGCAAATGTACACATCCGAAATTGGAAATGAAATGGGGATTTAAATATCCTGCACTTCATTTGCATAATCGCGGAGTGCCGCTTTTCCGCAATAGCGCTATTTCGAGACATCAAACTCGGTCCCCGTGGGATTATTTCAGGAGAAAAAAATTGAGTGCTCAAAAATGAGTAAGGGTTATTTCGAGGGAAGGTTTTCTCTCAAAATAACCCTGCGAGGACTGAATTTGATGTATCCAAATAGGGCTATTGTGGAAAAGCGGCAGTCTGCAATTATGCAAATAAAGCACGGGATATTTAAATCCCTGCTTAATTTGCAATTTTGGATGTCTACATTTGCGTTCCTCTCTCTCTCGAGAGGAATCAAGTGTAGACATATCCTGAAAGCAAGCAGTACAAGGGCTGTTCTAAGCTGACAAGAGAAGTCACAAAGGAAATCTTCTACCAGTGAAGGTCTTGTGGGGTGCTACAAATTACAGCCCTATCCCATTGGTTCAGGGGCTGCCCATGACAAACCACTGCATTACACAGGGGAAATCTTCACCAATCCCAGTTAGAGATTGGTTAAAAGTTCTTCTGCATCACTCCAATGGTGCAAAAGGACCGTAAAGAGGCCAAGGATATGGCCACTAGAGTTTAATTAGTGATGAATGGAAAGAAGTTAAGTCAATTCAGGAAAAGTTTCTCAACATGCCAGGTCCAAATGTAGGGCACAACATGTAACAAGGACACCAGATGAGGGACACAAACATTTAGTGATGGTGGAAATTCTCCCTCCCCTCCAGCTTGTCTAGACTATGATATTAAATTAAATTAAGTGGAGAAGTGTCTATATCATAATAACCACTACCACATCTAGTATAGGACACCTCACCCTCTATCTTCTTACTCAGCTCAATATAGAGTATACAGATATAGTCGAGCCAAGATGCATACACATGACTGAATCTGTCTAGAGAATGGCTCTCATGGTAGAGTAACATATCCCATAAAGAGTAATTACAATACTGTACATTACCATCCTTCTTTCCATGTTATCTATACAGTAAGAGGTAACTACCTGGAATCAGGAATTAAGAGAGCTCTAGAAGAAAAGGAAAATATTAGGCAAGTTAAATATTAAATTTTAAAAATACAGCAGGATTGAGCATCTACTTTCTTGAAGGTTCAGACTTCATAGATGAAATTAGGGAAGGGAACGGTGCTGCCAGCATTTTCACTTTAAGTATCTAATATAAGTAATATAATATAAGTACCTAATATATACTACAGTACAATTACTCTGTATTTCAATGATCTGTGTTTGTTTTAGATGAGTTAGGAAGATGTGGTCCCCCACCTTCTATTCAAAATGGAAACGTCATTTCTGAACGATTGCCAGTGTATGCAGCAGGTTCTTCAGTAAAGTACAAATGTCAACGTTTTCATGGAATGACAGGATCCAAAACAATCACATGCCTCTTGGGCAAATGGACAGCCCCACCAGTATGTTCAGGTACATATAGAATTATCTTTGTGACATGAAAAAGGAGCATGGTAAATTAAGTGACTATGCTAGTTATTAGATTTCCAAAGTGGCATTTAAAAACCTGAATTTGTGCCTAACCAAATGGTTTGCCATAAAGCTACTTAATCTGGTGTTGCAAATTCAGTTTTTCCTAGCAACTAGGGGAAATACAAATGACAAAATTCTAAACACAGATTTAGAAGTCTGATGGAAATGACTTTAAAAATAAAACTTCAGAGCACAGTATGTGGAGAGGAATGTTAATGGGACAACATTTAGTGCTATTCAGTGTGAACAAAGAGCATTTCCTGCTAATTCAGTGTCACATTGTATCCATTAAAACCTCATAGAAATTATATTCACAGAATATAACTATGTAATAGTGAACTGAATTAAGCACACATGAGCCAGGTATTCATTGAAAACCCAAGCTATAAAGCTAGGCAGGCTTTCTTTTATTAACACAAGCCATTGTGGAGGGAAAGCGAGACAGATCAATAGAAATTCAATGAGATGTCACATGAATGCAGTTTCCATTTAGCACATCCTGAGCCAAGTACTGCTTGCCAAGTACTGAGTCAAGTACTAGCCCCTATCTCAGAATAATTGGAACACGATTAAAACTACACTCATGCTGAAGTGCAGGCTAGATCGGTGCCTGAAGGCAACAGTGCAGCTCTTCTCCACTCTGCGATTGTTACAATCAATTTTTACTGTGTGGTGTTTCAGAAAACCATCAGCAATATCCTTTTGAAATCAATCATTAAAGGATATAGGTAAGTTCAATAACCATAATGGCCTGGTATAATAAAGAAAATTACATTAGACTAAACACATTTCCACCATATTATATAAGCTTTAATTTATTTTTGAGAAGGTATGTGCAGCAACCCAGAAATGATGAGGCAAATGCTCTGGAAATAAGATGGAGAGGTACAGATAGAATTGCTTCTACTGCTGAGAACTTTATGGAAGTTTATTGCAAATGGGCCATGTGCAGGGATCAAACATCATCTGCATTTAGAGTACAATGTTTACAAGGAATACTCAATGTTGGGGTATCATCTGACTAAAACATTTGTTAGATTCTACTGAGGAAGTCTAGGATTTAAAAAACAACAATAAAATATGCTGGCCACTCCACCAGTAATAGCCAGCCAAACCTCTCTGTCTAAGTCGTTCAAATTCCTGAGTGGCCTTGGATGTGCCTTTGTCTTGGAGACCACTAGAGTTTCAGAATCCTTTCCCCCAGTTCCAGAGGATTACAGAACGCACCTGGAATGTATGGAAAGGGGTAGCCATCTCCCTGGATATTCACATTGGTTCAGGATAATCCACACAATTTGGTGGATATTTGGCATTCGTCAACACTTTGCTGTACACTCTGGAAGTAAATGCTTTTCACTCTTGGTGTGGTGGGGATGCCACTTTCTGTCCTTATGTGGAACTATCTGGAATCTCTGGAGCTACTGATCAGTCAAATACATGTTCTCTCTCTCTTTTTTTGTGGAGTGCTGACCTTTCTGGAATTGGGGAGGAAACAGTTTCATGTTTTGATATTTGGGAGATCCAACCAAAGTAGATTCATCACATTCTTAGTCTCCAATTTTCTCATATTAAGTAAGAAGCACTGGGTTATGTCTGCCCACTAGTGGCCAGAATTGAAAGCAGCTGTGGACCAAGTTCCTTAAAGTGTAGCTATTGGATTCAGAAGCCCACAGCTGTGTGACCCTGTGGCTGCGTCTAGACTGGCCAGTTTTTGTGGAAAATCAGCCGCTTTTCCGCAAA
>JANRFK010004893.1:17015571-17027164 GCA_030068395.1 Apalone spinifera | reverse complement strand
GTTAAAAGTATTTCCGCAAAATCATGCCAGTCTAGATGTAGCCTGTGAGTTTTTCTTCTCACCTTCTGGCTGCCTTTCATCTTCCATTGCTAAGGAAATTCAATGAATGTTAATCATAAAATGCTACAGTGTAACTCATTATGTAACTCATTATGTGATTTTTGGTATGTTCCCCTCTTTTGCTCCATGTTACACCTCTTGTGCCACATTTCTCATTTTTGAAATGTGCATTTTTTGGTGCTGGTAGCCAAATGGAAGGTTTAACATTTCTGATTTATTTTGTCCTTCCTGGAAGAATTAAAATTGAGTGAACCTTTCTGACCCTTTCCTCATTAAGAAGAAAATGTAGCATGCATTTAGCGCAATTTTAAATAATGTCTAGTAATCAGGTTTACAAAGTCTTAATGAAAGAAGAATGCTAAAAGGTTGACCTGTATGTTTTAGAGAAAAATATTTTAACCTAGTCATATAATAATAATTTAAAAGTATACTAATTTACAAAAAATCTTAGTAATGACAGAACAAAGTGTTAACACACATGTAAATTAATATGCCTTCTATTATTTTAGAAATTTATGTATATGCAATTAGTTCATTTTTAAATACAGTGGAAAAAGGAAGTTTTAATATATATAGGCTAATATACTGCACTCTCTTGCCCAAGAAAATATGCAAATGAGGTGAAGTGGTGACTATCGCTGTGCCACAGTTGCATACTTAATGAGCCGCCATTTTGCACAAGGGCTACACAGCTCCTTTTTGTGCAAACCCCCCCTCTTGTGCAAGAGCCATTCTGCCAAATGTGCAAGGCTCCTAGAGCAAAGGGAGTCAGGCTAATTAGACTACCTGGTACTAATCAAGAATAAGTTGAGACTGGTGTAAAAGGGCTCCTCTTCTGTTAGCGAGGTGGCACATGAGGAGAAAGGAAGGATCCAAAGTGCTGAGAATGAGGGGAATTTGGGTGAGAGATGGGAGTTGGTGAGAGCTGGGAGGAGGAGAGTGTAGGAGGATCAGGTACCAGAGGAAAGGTGCTAGGAGGGATCCTTTGGGGAAGTGGCCTAGGGAAGAAGTTGCCAGATGGGGAATAGAACAAACCCCATCTGTTGCTGCTCTTTAAGGGTCTCTGGGCCAGAACCTGGAGAAGTGGGTGGGCCCAGGTCCCCCCCAACCTTCCCCACACCACTAGAGTCTGTTCCTGGATAGGGAGACCAGGATACAGAGGGTATTCCCCCTCCCCCCCATATTATGGACTAGCCTGTGATGAGTATGGCTCAGTAGGCTGTGAACCCTGCCTCTAGTAAAAGAAAAGAGGCTGTATGGTGAGACACAGAGCCTCTGAGGCTGAACACTATTCACTAGAAGCGCAGGACCCATGGACACAGCCATAGCTTTGCCACAGTACATGTAATTTAGTTCATTAAATAAGTGTAAAAAGTGTTAACGATAGAGAAATAAAGGTGTGTTATGTACAATCACACATTTTAGAGGAAATGAATTTCAATGAAGGTAGTACATATCTGAATAAAGTCATTGCATAATTAAAAAAATCTTATTAACAGCAAGAACAGGGAAATGTTATGACATGCTGACATGCATATTCTTCATTATTAGATTAAAATAATTTAATTCTGTTAGAATAATTCTGAATAAAATAAACAAATAATTACATCAAATATTAATGACAAAGGAATAAAGAAGATGTATGCACTTACATATATGAGAGAATTATGCATATTTAGAAAAAATATTTATAGTTCCAAATAAAATGGATTAAGTAGTTCTACAAAGGTCACAAGGATCATTTAGTGACTATATAGAAGTGCACTAACTACAAGCAATGTATATTTTCTTTTAAATTGCATTATTCTATATATGTAGTAACACCACTCCTTTATGTGTCTATCCTTAAAACTTTCTATAATAAGCTAATTACTATTTAAAAATGTACTAAATACATAAAAGTATTTTCTCTAAAAAGAAGACAAATGCATGGAGTGCATATTTAAAACATCTTTATTCCCCGGCCATTAAGACATGGTGCTATTATTATTATTATTACTTTATTTAAAATAGAGTAAATGCAAAACAGAACATTATTCTCTAAAAATGTGTGATTTTTAGATATATGTTAACAGTTCTCCTTTATTCCCCTGACCTTAAGGCTTTATATTAACTGCATGTAAAGGAGATAGAGACACCTGCCAAATTATGATGAGAAAATAAATACTATTTTTATTATTCATGTTAATTTTTAGTCTTAGCGTTTCCATATCTTGATCTTGTTTATCTCAATCCCACTCCCCTGTGAGAAGAGGGACAGAAAAAGGAAAAGGCAGCTTCTATTAGGGTATGTCTACACTAGCCCCCTAATTCCAACTAGGGAGGCTAATGTAGGCATTCAAAGTTGCAAATCAAGCCCGGGATTTAAATATCCTGTGCTTGATTTGCATCTTCCCAGCCGGTCGCCATTTTTGAAATTTACAAGTCCGGACTAACTGCCCACGTCTACATGCTGCAGGGACCCCCTAGTTCGAACTAGGGTGGCTAGTGTAGACATACCCTTTAGAGAGTAAATTTCAAGTGATTAATTTGTCTTCTCTATGAAATATTTTCAAAATCCATCTGGAGAAGGATTCTTTCTAAATCATGGAATCATAGAATCCTAGAGCTGGAAGAGACCTCAGGAGGTCATTGAATCCAACCCCCTGCTCAAAGCAGGACCAATGCCAACTAAATCATCCCAGCCAGGGCTTTGTCTAGCTGGGACTTAAAAAACTCTAGGGATGGAGATTCCACTCCAGCCCTAGGAAACCTATCCCAGTGCTTCATCACCCGCCTAGTGAAATAATTTTTCCTAATATCCAACTGACGGACCGGACCAGGCTGGGTCTGGGCACCGCTGAGGGCAGCTGCTCAGGGTGAATTGCTCAAAACAAGGGCTCCTTACAGCCCCTGATGAGAGACCTTTCCCAAATAGGCCACAAACCAGTCAGGCCGAGCCAATTCAGCCAGCAGGAAGCCTCACGAGCAAAACCCATAAGACACCCCAGCTTTCCCTGTGCCACAATCAGTCCCGGGCCTAACACACAGGAGAGGAGTTATAGAACCCAATGTCAACTACCCCAAATGGGTTCTCCTGGTCCCAAAAGACCAGCCACAGTTACCAGTCAATTTACACTTTGGATCTTGCCTACAAGATTATGCTGGGGCAATTCTTTAGAACAGTGTTTCTTAAACTGTGTTCCGTGGCACACCAGTGTGCCGCGAGGCAGTCAGAGGTGTGCCGTGGAGAAAAACAGAGTTCAAAATGGCCTCCCTTAAAGGAACAGGTGACTTTTTCCCCTTCAATAACTTTCCCTGACCCTATTTTCCTTTTTCTTTTTTTGCTCAATAACTTTTCCCCTGCCTCTTTTTTTTTCTTTCAACAAAAAGTCCTTGGTGTTCCTTATATAAAATATATTGTTTGGTGTTCATCCATCTTAAAAAGTTTAAGGAACCCTGCTTTAGAATCTAAAATCTAAAGGTTTATTAATAAAATAAAGCAAAGGTGGAGAGTAAGGCTGTTAAAGAAAATACATTACATGCATCAGTCACCAAATTCTTGATTCAAGCTCTCAGCAGAGATGTTACAAACTGCTATCTTAAAAGTCTCTGGTATACATCCTATGTTAGATTGGTTGACAGTCCTTCTCAGCTTGCTGTCCCTTGCAAGGCTGCATTTGGGATCAGTGACAGAACTGAAGACAAAATGGAGTCTGCTTCATGGCAGATTATATCCATTCCTGGTACCTTCCAAGCTGGACTGGGTCACATGGCCAAGTGACCTATCCCTGTGTCCCATGCAGCAGCCATGACATTGGCTGGTTTGCAGGTTTCCAGATGCATTCCTCAGGTGTGTATTGGGCCCCTTGAGAGCCATTGTTCCTGGAGCCTCACTAATTAGCATAGTCATTTACTGAAGAATTGCTCTTTACAACAGGCAGTCTAGAGCCCATTGCTCTAGCTCAGAGAACATTCACAGTATAAGCACAGATTTCATATTAATAACTCCACATACAGACATTGTACAAATACATGAGTAGCATATACAGAATCAGTAGAACATAAGCCTTCATTTGACACCTCGCATGACCCCCTTTGCACAGACTTTGGGGCAAATACCCTCCCATAGCCTCAGCAGCGATCTTGTTGGTCCCCTTAATCCAGTAAAATGACACCAACCTAGACCTCCCTCACTGCAACTTGAGACCATTGCTCCTTGTCCTGCCATCCCTCACTACTGAGAACAGCCTCTCCTCCTCCTTTTTGGGACCTCCCTTCAGGTAGTTGAAGGCTGCTATAAAATCCCCCCTCACTCGTCTCTTCTGCAGACTAAATAGGCCCAAATCCCTCAGTCTCTCCTCGTAGGTCATGTGCTCCAGTCCCCTAATTGTTTTGGTCGCACTCCACTGGACCCTCTCCAATGCGTCCACATCCTTTCTGTAGTGGCGGGCCCAGAACTGGACACAATACTCCAGGTGTGGCCTCACCAGTGCTGCACAAAGGAGAATAATAACTTTTCTAGATCTGGTGGCAGTGCTCCTCCTAATGCTCCCTAATATGCCATTAGCCTTCTTGGCTACAAGGGCACACACTGCTGACTCATATCCAGCTTCTCATGCACTGTAATCCCCAGGTCCTTTTATGCTGAACTGATACTTACCAGGTCAGTCCCCAGCCTGTAACAATGCTTGGGATTCTTCCATCTCAAGTGCAGGTTTCTTCACCTGTCCTTGTTGAACCTCATCAGATTTCTTTTGGCCCAATCATCTAATCTGTCTAGGTCACTCTATCCCTGCCCTCCTGTGCATCTACCTCTCCCCCTATCTTAGTGTCATCTGCAAACTTGCTGAGGCTGCTTCCCTAGAACTGACCCTGGGGCAATCTTCTTGAAACTGACCACCAACCAAACATCGGGCCTTTGATCACTACCCATTGGGCCTGACAGTGTAGCCAGCTTTCTATCCACCTTACAGTCCATTTATCCAATCCATACTTCTTTAACTTGCTGGCAAAAATATTGTGGGAGATCGTATCAAAAGTTTTGCTAAAGTCAAGGTATATCACATCCATCGACTTTCCCATATCCACAAAGCCAGTTACCTAGTGATAGAAGGTAATCAGATTGGTCAGGCATGACTTATCTTTGGTGAATCCATGTTGACTATTCCCGATCATTTTCCCCTCTTCCAAGTGCTTCAAAATGGATACCTTGAGGATCCCCTCAATGATTTTTCTGGGGACTGAGGTGAGGCTGGCTGATTTGTAGTTTCCTTGATTGTCCTTCTTCCCTTTTTAAAAGATGGACACTACATTTGCCTTTTTCCAGTCATCTAGGATCTCTCCCGATCTCCAAGAGTTTTAAAAAATAATGGCCAAAGGCTCTGCAATGACATTTCCCAACTCCCTCAGTGCCCTCGGATGCCTTAAATCCGGGCCCAAAGATTTGTATATATCTAGGTTTTCTAAATAGTTCTTAACCTGTACTTTTTCCACCAAAGGCTGCCCACCTCCTTCCCATACTACATTGCCTAGAGCAGTAGTCTGGGAGCTGACCTTGTCTGTGAAGACAGAGGCAAAATAAGCATTGAGTACTTCAGCTTTTCCCATATTATCTGTCACTAGGTTACCTCCCTCATTTAGTAAAGGTCCTCATTTTTTGAGGTCTACAGGATCTTTCGAAAAATCACCCCATTGTCAGAAAAACCACTTCTAAGCCGCAGTTGCAGTTTCAAAATGGCTCTTGTTCAAAACAGCACCAGAATGGGATTATGTAAATGAAGCATGGGATATTTAAATCCCGCTTCATTTGCACTTTTGAAACATCTAATTTACATCCCTCTGCTGACAGAGGGATATAGTTTAGACGTAGCCTTATTACTAACATGCCTGTAAAAAATCTCACTTGTTACCCTATACATCCATTGCTAGCTGCAATACTAATTGTGCTTTCACCTTCCTGATTAGACCCTGGCATTGTTGAGCAATATATTTATATTCTTCCCTAGTCATCTGTCTGAGTTTCCACTTCTTCTAAGCTTTCTTTTTGTGTTTAAATGCACTAAGGATTTCCCCGGTAAGCCAAGCTGGTCACCTACCATATTTCCTTTTCTTACTGTGAATCAGAATGGTTTCTTACTATGCCTTTAATAAGGCTTCTTTAAAATACAGCCAGCTCTCCTGGATGCCTTTCCCCTTCATGTAAACATCCCAGGGGATCCTGCCCATCAGTTCTCTGAGGGAGTAAAAGGCTGCTTTTCTAAAATCCAGGTTTCCTGCTTTCCTTTTTTCCTTTTTTCAGGATCCTGAAATCTACCCTCTCATGATCAGTGCTTCCCAGGTTGTCACCCACCTACCGTGTTTTAGCATATATAGCCCGCACTCGTGTATAACCCGCACTCATGTATAACCCGTGTTTTTTCTTTGCTGTGTGAAAAAAAACTTAGATTACCCGCGGACGTGTATAAACCATGTGTTCTATAGGCTAATTCATGGTTAATTGCACATACAGGGTTAAACTGCCAATGTCCTGCATTCCACCCATCTTTTGTTAGGTAGCCATCCTGCTGCCAGTGGGGGGAATGGAGAGCGCAGCGCAGGCAAACTGGCCAGCCTGCAGGACGGGAGCTGCACTCATGCCCAAGCCCCACACAGCCGCAGCCAGATGCAACCCACCTTCCTCTGGGTGGGGGAATGGAGAGCACAGTGCAGGCACGCTGGAAGCTCATCAGGCCCACCCTACAGCGGAGCAGAGCTGACCCAATTCTAATGGGGCAGAGCTGCTTATGAGTAAAAATAAACTTGTCTATCACATGGACATGTATACCCAATGGAGGGGGCAGGGGGCGGAGTTTGCAAAAAAGTGTACAACCCACGGGTTATACACGCTAATTTATGGTATACGTCTCCTACTAATTCCTCCCTGTTTGTGACCAGCAGGTAAAGCTGTTCATGGCCCCTTGTTGGTTCCTTCAGTCCTGGTACCAGGAAGTTGTCCCCAACATTCTCCAAAAACTTCCTGGATTGTCTGTGTACTGCTTTATTGGTAAAGGTCATAGCTGGGCTGCATTTATGATTTTATCAGTTATAGGTACATCATGAGGTTTCTGTGTCCTTCAATTCTTTCTTTCCTTTTTCCCCTTCATTCATTTGATATTTCTTTCTTGTACAATTCACACACATTTACCTCTTTAGTGTTATTCTCTTTTTCATATTTCACTCTTTTGGTTTGAATTATCCAAACTTCTCTTTAGCCTGAATCCTCTTACCACTATATTACCCTCAGTATTTCAATATGCAGATACCATGGTAATGTCATAATCCACAATACTCTGAGACAAATGCTATATATATCAAACATGGTAAAATGGCCATGGAGAGACTAGGACTTGCACATGGAAATGCTCCTCAGACTGTCAGTTGTTAATGAACGAGTATCATGTTGCGTCGACTTTAAAGATTTATCTTATAGTATTTTGTGTTCAATTCCAATATCTAGAGGATACTTTTTCACTTTTACTTTGAGATCTTTCCTGGTCTATCAGAGTACATTGATAGCACTGTAATGTTTGTTATCTGATAGCATTTACTTTACATAATCACTGATGTGCATATTTTTTATATCTACACTTAGTTTCAGAGGCTGCTAGAAAGTGTGGGAGCCCACCTGCTATTATTAATGGAGATATCAAGCTCCTTCCACAGAAAGAATATGAATCCGGTTCAAGAGTGGAATACAGATGCCAAAGTTTTCATAGAATGAGGGGATCTGCATTTGTTAGCTGTGAGTCTGGTCAATGGACAGACCCACCAGTTTGCTTAGGTGGGTTCAAAATCTATGATATGGAAAAGAACTGTGAGTTATTCAATTGATATTTTTCATATTATGAGCCCAGTTCTGAAGTCATGTATACTGGAGTAATGCCAAATTAATTCCACAAATTGGAATGGAATTACTTCCGATTTACACAAGATATGTGTGTCTCATTCTTTACAGGAAAAACTTAAAAACACTGAATAGTCTAGCAGTATCTTAAAGACTAACAAAACATGTAGATAGTATCATGAGCTTTCGTGGGCACAACCCACTTCTTTAGATGAATGGAGTTAATAAATGTCCAGTTCCAAAATAAATAGGTGATGGACAGGGAAGAAGGAAAAGGGAGAAAAGAAATAGTCAGGGTTGCAGGTTGAGGAAGGGCTCAGGGTAAGTGGATAGGGACATGGGGGGTGTGGGAGTAAGGGTGATGAGGGTGCAGGGCAGGGGGTGGGGAGTGCAGGAGTCAGAGCAGGGGATGAGGATGGGCTAAGGGAAGAGGGTTGGGAGGAAGGGAAGCTCAGAGGAGAAGGTGGGAGGCTCAGGGTAGGAGGTGAGGGACCCAGAAGAGGAGGGAAGGGTGGCTGCCAGCTTTTTGCTGGGGGTAGCCTGGGGTGGTGGGACCATGCACCAGGCCTCCTGACTTATCCCTGGGACAGGGGGGCCACACACCCTGCTGGCCTGAAGCAGAGGGGAAGGGGAATGTACCTCAGCCCCTGACCCAGCCACCAGCAATCACCGGGCCCAGCCCATGGGCAAGAGGTAGATCACGCCGGCTGCACGTTGGTACTCACCAGAGCCAACCCAGGGAGGCGGAAGCCATGCGGCAGCCAGTAGATGCTCCCTGGGGCAGGCCATGGTGGCGGGTGCTGCCAGGGTTAGGGTTATGCATGAGTATAAATTTCCAGCCATCACACCTCTGTCTTTCTGTATGATATAAAACTATCACATTCCCCGGACTTTCCCATTATCCTGCCACAAAATTGGTGGTCCTAGCTCTTAGGCTACGTCTAGACTGACATGATTTTCTGCAAATGCTTTTAACGGAAAAGTTTTCCGTTAAAAGCATTTGCGGAAAAGAGCGTCTAGATTGCCATGGACACTTTTCCGCAAAAGCACTTTTTGCGGAAAAGCATCCGTGCCGATCTACATGAGCTTTTGCGCAAAAAGGCCCCGATCGCCATTTTCGCGATCGGAGCTTTTTTGTGTAAAACAAATCTGAGCTGTCTACGCTGGCCCTTTTGCGCAAAAGCTTTGCGCAAAAGGACTTTTGCCTGAATGGGAGCAGCATAGTATTTCCGCAAGAACACTGACAATCTTACATGAGATCGTCAGTGTTCTTGTGGAAATTAAATCGGCCAGTGTAGACAGCTGGCAAGTTTTTCCAGAAAAGCGGCTGATTTTCCAGAAAAACTTGCCAGTCTAGACACAGCCTTACTGTTTAGAAGGAGTTCATGAACAAATGGACTCACAGATGGACAGACCCACAGACTGAGAGACAGATGCACATTTCTAAAATATATAGATTGCTTAAGTCTTTGTCATCCTGGACCTGACTTCACAGCTTAGGACTAGCCTGCCATGTGCCTTTTCTCTTATGCCATGTCACCTACCCAAAGCTTGGGGAGGGAGGACAATGGGAGACCAATCTTCCAGCTTTAAACATTCAAAAAGTAAGTCTCCTTGCATATTCATGGTATTCTGTTGGCCAGGTGTGGCTAGGTTCTAGCCCATTTGCATTAGCTGAGTGGCATAATGACACCAGATGGTAAAATAGATTCTAATGCTGTTTCTCTCTCTGTTTAGTCTCCTCTCTGTTCCTTTTCACAGTAAGCCTCCCGTTGATGTGACAGCCTCCTTCTCTAGAGCTCCTCCTTCTTCTTTTCGATCAAACTTTCATCTGAAAGTATTTCCTTGCTTTATTTATCTATGTAAAGCATGAGGGGTCAGGATCAATCTCAGTACATTTAGTGAATCAAAAATTCAGTTATAGAGCCACAAGTACTTCTTGAAAATATATATTTTTTCTGTTTCCAGAGCCATGTACAATTATCCCAGAAGATATGGAGAAAAACAATATTCATCTGAAGTGGACCTCGAAAACAAAATTGTATTTAGAAAGTGGAGACTTTGCTGAATTTGAGTGTAAAAATGAGTATGTGAGGGAACCAACATCTTCTTCATTTAGAGTACAGTGTGTGGAAGGAAAATTGGCATATCCTAAGTGCAAAAGAATAGGTAAGAAATCTCCAATATTCGCCAATTGGTGAACTAAAAGATTTATTAATTTTTATTCATTAAATCAATTAATTTTTATTGATTTATTGGGGAATTTCAGGTTTAATAAATACAAAGGCATTATTATGATGGGTACCATAGAACATGTGAGAAATCAAGATTCTTGACCCAGATAACTTGCAATCTAAATGGATAAGACAGACTGTGGGTTAAAGGGATTCACTGTTTACTTTTCTTGAGAGTTATACTGACCTGGGACAATTTCTCTGACATCTGGTAATCTTCAGGTTACTAGCAGAGGAGAAAAGTTTTGCATATGTTTCTGTCTTACCTAAATTCTCTGGCTGGCCCGATTTCTCATTCTGGAAGATGGTTTTCACTCTGATGTGCACTCATTTGCTTTCTCTCTGAACTTGATTCTTTAACTCCATTAGTCATGGAATTATAGAATCTTAGAATTACAGGATTGGAAGAGACCTCGGGGGTCCAACCTTCTGTCCAAAGCAGGACCAATCCCAATTAAATCATCCCAAACAGAACTTTCTCAAGCCAAGCCTTAAAAACCTCTATGGATGGAGATTCCACCCACCCCAGGTACCCCACTCATGTGCTTCACCACCCTCCTAGTGAAATAGTTTTTCCTAATATCCAACCTAGATCTCCCACACTGTAACTTGAGACCATTGCTCCTTGATCTGCCATCTATCACTACTGAGAACAGCCTGTCTCCATCCTTTTTGGGACCTCCTTCAAGAAGTTGAAGGCTGCAATCAAACCCCCCCTCACTTTTCTCTTCTGTAGACTAAATAAGCACAAATCCTTCAGCCTCTCCTCGTAGATCATGTGCTCCAGCCCCCCCAATCATTTTGGTTCCCCTCTGCTGGACCCTCTCCAATACATCTACGTCCTTTCTATAATGGGGGGGGGGTGCCTAGAATTGGATGCAATACTCCAGATATGGCCTCACCAGTGCTGAATAAAGGGGAATAATCCATAGATCTGCTGGCAATGCTCCTCCTAATACACCCTAATATGCCATTAGCTTTCTTGGCTACAAGGGCACACTGTTGATTCATATCCAGCTTCTCATCCACTGTAATCCCCAGGTCCTTTTCTGCAGAACTACTACTTAGCCATTTGGTCCCCAGCTTGTAGAAATGCTGTTCACCTGATGAATCAACTACTTTCTGCAAGCTGTCATCAAAGTGATTGTTATCTGCGCTATTTGTTGTCGGAGTTGGTGCATAGGCACTGATGATGTTGATGTAGCCTGATTCAGTGAATAGTCGAAGAGTAATAATGCGCTCGGATTCAGCACTAGGCATGTCTATTGACTTGAGCAGCAAGTTGCAAATGGCGAAACCAACTCCATACAAGCATTTCTCATCACTATGTTTTCCTTGACAAAACAAGTGGGACTCTCTTATGGAGCCAGAATCGGCAAGTCTAGTCCCTTGAAGCATTCATGTGGTGGGAAGAACACCTCACAGTCCAGCACCC
>JANRFK010004893.1:17005156-17015471 GCA_030068395.1 Apalone spinifera | reverse complement strand
AGAATATCTTACTGCCCCTGTATAAAACTATGTTATGCCCACATCTTGAATACTATGTAGAGATGTGGTCGCCTCACCTCAAAAAAGATATTTTGGCCTTGGAAAGGGTTCAGAAAAGGACAACTAAAATGAGTAGGGGTTTGGAACAGATCCATTATAAGGAGAGGTTAAAGCGACTGGAACTTTTCAGTTTAGAAAAGAGGAGACTCAGGGGGGAAATGATAGAGGTATATAAAATCATGAGTGGTGTGAAGAGGGTGGATAAAGAAAAAATATTTATTAGTTCCCTAAATAGAAGAACTAGAGGACACCAAATGAAATTAATGGGTAGCAGGTTTAAAACTAATAAAAGAAAGTTCTTCTTCACACAGCGTGTAGTCAGCCTGTGGAACTCCTTGCCAGAGAAGGTTGTGAAGGCTAGGACTATGATAGAGTTTAAAGAGAAGCTAGATAATTTCATGGAGGTTAGGTCCATAAAAGGCTATTAGCCAGGGGATAAAATGGTGTCCTTGGCCTCTGTTTGTCAGAGGCTGGAGAGGGATGGCAGGAGACAAATCGCTTGATCATTGTCTTCGGTCCACCCCCTGTGGGGCACCTGGTGCTGGCCACTATCAGAAGACAGGATACTGGGCTAAATGGACCTTTGGTCATACCCGGTACGGCCGTTTCTTATGTTCTTAGCAATATTGATGTTCAACCTGATATGTTGTTGCTCTATTAGCACAGATTTCTGATGATTATGGTCATATCATCGGAATTGTTATTAAGTTCAGGACACATGACTCTTATGTTCTACGTTCCCAGTCTGAAATTTGAGGTTTTTCTATTATTGCTAGGCATGTGATTTCATCTGCTTTTTGACCTTTGGTCTAGTCCCATGCTCCCAATGAGACGGGCATACGAGGCAGGTCAACACCTAACTCTCCGGGGACTACCCGGCTTAAGGCAGGTGTTAGCTGATCAGTGGAGTGCAATGACTCCTCCCACCATCGAAAGTGACATCTTCCTCTTCACCAATTTAGGAAGGCTTATAACCAGTATCTGCCACTTTCCGTGTTATGACCATGCTTGACAGCAAGGATGGAGTGTCCTCTCCATGTTGTCTTCTGTTGCATTGCCTGGGCAAATAATATGGAGATCGTGCATTGCCCCAGGACACTATCCCCCTCTCGATCCTTCCAGTTAAGCCCAAAGGAAAGACAAAATTCTATACGTTTGGAACTGGACTGATTGTAGGAGATGCCGGAAAACAGAGTGGACATGTCATTCCTGCTAACTGCCTTAGGGTCTCCACTCCTTATTTTCTGTTTGGGTTTACTCCTGTAGCCTTTGAGTCTCCCGAAACTACTCATAAGGCAGTGAGGGATTTTCTTTCAGGGGTTTCTTTACTTAGCCTTACACCCTCCTGGGTTAACCCACAAGGCAGTGGGGGTGGCAACCTTATTTAATGGCAGGCTACACTCGCTATGTCACAACGCCATCATTGGGAACATGTGATTTTTGATTAGTACAACGGATGCCAACCGATGTCCCATCACACCTGGTAGCATTGCCACTGCTGGTCCGCAGCTGCATATTAGTACAATGAGATGTTCGTATTTTGCAGCAGAGAGGCTGCCTCCTATCTGCCACCTCGAGACATGCCGGGTGGCAGGCAGCTCTGCTCTCCCATTACAAGGAACCCCGGGATGAGGTAACTGGCTCTGTGGATATGGGAAAGTCGGTGGATACGATATACGTTGACATTAGCAAAGCTTTTGATCCAGTCTCCCACAATATTCTTGCCAGAAAGCTAAAGAAGTATGGATTGGATAAATGGACTGTAAGATGGATAGAAAGCTGGCTAAACTGTTAGGCCCAACAGGTAGTGATTAACATGTGGGGCGCCAGTTTCTAGTGGAATACCCCCAGGATCAGTTCTGGGGCTGGTTTTGTTTAACACCTTTATTAATGACGTGGATGAGGGGATGGATTTCACCTTCAGCAAGTTTGTGGATGACACTAAGCTAGGGGGAGAGGTAGCTACACTGGAGCGTAGGGATAGGGTCCAGAGTGACCTAGACAGATTAGAGGATTGGGCCAAAAGAAATTTGATGAGGTTCAACAAGGACAAATGCAGAGTCCTGCACTTGGGATGGAAAAATCTGAAGCATTGTTACAGGCTGGGGACCAAATGGCTAAGTAGCTGTTCGGCAGAAAAGGACTTGGGGATTACAGTGGATGAGAAGCTGGATATGAGTCAACAGTGTGCCCTTGTAGCCAAGAAGACTAATGGCATATTAGGAGGAACATTGCCAGCCAATCTATGGAAGTGATTATTTCCTTTTATCTGGAAAGTATTGTATCCACTTCTGCCCCCCTGCCGCCCTCCACTACAGAAAGGATGTGGATGCATTGGAGAGGGTCCAGCAGAGGGCAACCAAAATGATTAGGGGGCTGGAGCACATGACCTATGAGGAGGAGCTGAAGGTTTTGGATTTGTTTAGCCTGCAGAAGAGAAAAGTCGGGGGGGGGGGGGGGGGGGGGGGGGGGGAGTGGAGTGGGGGATTTTATAGCAGCCTTCAACTTCCTGAAGGGAGGTTCCAAAGAGGATGGAGAAAAGCTGTTCTCAGTAGTGATGGATGTCAGAACAAGGAGCAATGGTATCAAGTTAAAGTGGAGGAGATCTAGGTTGGATATTAGGAAAAGCTATTTCACTAGCAGGGTGGTGAAGTACTGGATTGGATTACCTAGGGAGGTGGTGGAATCTCCATCTCTAGAGGTTTTTAAGTCTTGGCTTGACAAAGCCCTGACTGGGATGATTTAGTTGGGATTGGTCCTACTTTGGGCAGGGGGCTGGACTTGATGACCTCCTGAGGTCTCTTCCTGCCCTATGATTCCATGATTCTTTCCTTTTCTTTTTAAATCTTATCTGAGAACATTTCCTGGTTTTTGCTACTTAAGTAAAAAATTTGGACCCGGATTAGTCTCAATACATGTAGTCAATTATATATCCATTGAGTTGAAATTACATATTTCTGTTTCCAGAACGATGCGTAACATCCCCAGAAGAAATGGAGAAAAACAATATTGGTCTGAAATGGATTTCGGAAACAAGACTAAATTTAGAAATTGGAGACTTTGTTGAATTTGAGTGTAAAAATGGATATAGTAGGAATCCAACATCGTCTGCATTTAGAGTACAGTGTATGGAGGGGAAATTGGCATATCCTAAGTGTAAAAGAAAAGGTAAGGAATCTGCAGTGAAACTACAATATTGGTGAATCACTTAACTGAAAGATTTCTCAGTTTAAAAAATAAAATAGCATCACTGTGTCAGATGCAACAGAAAGATATGGGAAATCATAGCTTCTGAACCAGACTGCTTGCAATCTGAATAGAGAAGACAAATAGTATGTTAAAGAGTTGTAGCTAACACACAAAATACCCACTGTATTACTTGAGTTGGTACAATTTTCCTCTGACATCTGATCCTCTTTATATTACCATCAAGGCAGAATAATTTTGTAAGTGTTCTTGTCTTACCTAAGTTCTCTGCCTGGCCCTATTCCTCATTCAAGCCGCTGATTTCTATAGCACTGTGGATGCATTTGCTCTCCCTCTAAGGCTGATTCTTTAGCTCAGGGGTTGACAATAATTTTTGATGGGGGGCCACTCCAAGATTTTGGAAAGTGGTCAAGGGCCGCACTCTTCTGTGATATTAGTGGAGGAAGTCTGGGGACTGGGATGGAGATTGGGTACAGAAGGGATCTTGGGGTATGGGATTAGGGTGCAGGAGAGGGTGTGGGGTCTGAGATAGAGTTTGGGTGAAGGTAGTTGTGACCTGGGGCACTGGACTGGGGTTCAGGGTCTGGGTTGTGACTTAGGGTAGGAGGGTATTGTGACCTGGGGTAGGAGACTAAGATGCAGAAGAGGGTGCAGGTGTTTGGGTTGTGACCTTGTGCAGGGTATTGAGGTGCAGGATCTGGGAGGAGGCATGGGTTCAGGAGGAGGCAGAGGGTTTGGGTATGTGGAGTAGGGGAACAGGAATGGGGGGCAGAGGGTTGAGGGAAGAGAGGCAAGCTTTGATAAGGAGACTTATCTGGGCAACTCCTGGCTATCAGCCCAGCAGGGATCTCAAGCAGCTTTTCTGCCTGCCCCACCCCACACAGGCTGCAGGGGCCATGTGAGCTGGTGACTAAGACCCTGAGGAGGAAGAGGATGCTTGTTGTGCTGCAGGTTCTTAAAACAGGCAGCTCCCATTGACCAGAAATCAGCCAATGGGATTGTGCAGGGGGCAGGAGCATCCCATGAAGCACCCACTCCCCCCAGGCTCACAGCTGAGAAAGACAAATAGCTGTGGCAGCCATTTTTCTGAGTTGTGTAGGAGTGGGGGTACAGGGCAAGCATGGAAACTACCTGAGGCTGCCCACTGAGTTCATGGGCCAGTTCCAGTGGCTTGGCAGGCCGAATCCAGCCCCCAGGCCATATTTTGTCCTGTGCTGCTTAGCTCCTTCAGTACCTGTTGGAGCTCATCACTGTGAAGAAGCTCCGTATTGGGGAAAGTTTCCTGATCTTTACGAATTCCTGGGAAACCATCTCTCCATGAGGAGCAGTTGCTGATCACCTATTTTATCTGCCTTGCCATTCTGCACTGTGAGTGTTGCAGCTGGACTTCTCTGTCTGCCTGTTGCAGTTGCTGGCCCAACAAATGATTTATGTCAATGGCAAGTTATGACTCTCACCTTTATTGGTAATCACAAAATGTTGCTTTAATTTCTTTTATGGAGTCCCTGGCTTCCTTGTAGCTTGTGACTCAGCTCTGCCAATTAATCCCTAGCTCTGGTGTTGATCCATACCTAAGGGCAGGAGTGTGCAATGGTATTTAAGTTGGGTTTGTGTGAGTCATAGTTGTGCTTCCCTCCTGAATTCCTCCCCACCAATAACACTACAACCAATGTTTCCACTAATCTTTCCATCCATGTGCAGATATTTTTCCAGTCACGTGTATAATACATTAGATAAGGTGGACCACAAGTATAAATGACTTAAAAAAAGAGCTGAGGGCGCTCTGTAATCATCTGGTCCACATTTGAATCTCTCAGAAATGGCTGCACAAATGCACAGCTTCCTGGGGCACTGAGGTGCATCCCCTTGCTGCATCCCCTGGAAATGTGAGCGAGTGGGATTGTGATTTGGTGCACAGGATAGCAGTGCTGATCAGATCTGGCCCAGTCAAAATGCAATCAGGCCACAGTGCAGGTCCCCCTTCCTTTGAATTCGAAGCCTGTACCGAGGCAACTCCTTGCATCATCTGAATGACACAGAGGGGGCAGAGTGTAAAATAGAATCACTTGTGGGGTTCTTCCAGTGCTCATCTAGTCCTAGCACCCAAGAGACTTTCTGTTATACAGTACAACTATTGCTTTTTGTAAAGCTTCCTTCCCTCGACTTCTTGTGCTTTTCCTAGCAGTGTCCCAATAGGTGCTTCACTCTAGGTGCATGTAACAGGGCGAGCCTGCTGTTAACTATTTTTTTCTCCACCTCTGGGTATTAGGACCCATGTCCCTCCTAGAATGTGGCACCATTTCCTCTGGGTACTGCCCCCACACTCTGGGGTCCCTCGCCCTCTGGGCACCCGCAACCGCCTATGATCACCCAGCCTTAGTGACCCTCTGCCATCCCTCCATCCCTAGAGCTTCTCCTTGTTTTCTCATCTTTACCATCTTTCCTTTTCTTTTCAAATTGTATCTGAAAGTATTTCCCTTTTTTTGTTACCATGAGGCAAACTGAGGCGACTGCCTCAGATGCCAGACTGTGGGTGGGAGGAGGGGCTGCACTAGCACCCAGAGTGTAGAAAATTGTGTCTGCTGCTGGTGCATATGTATTCTCTCTGCTCTAGATGCACAGAGATGGTGGAATGCTGTGCTGGAGAAATTGAGAACTTTCAAAGTTTTGGACCAAGCGAGAGGCATGGGGGTGTCATTTGAACTCCCCACCTCAGGTGCCAAAATGTTGTGGGACGGTCCTATTTGTTACCTATGTAAATTATGGGGCTCCATCAATACATGTAGTGCATCAGATATTTAATGACACGTCCATACGTACGTACTAAAATTACATATTTCTATTTGCAGAATTTTGCATAACATCCACAGAAGAAATGGAGAAAAACAATATTGGTCTGAAATGGACCTCGGAAAAAAGACTAAACTTAGAAATTGGAGACTTTGTTGAATTTGAGTGTAAAAATGGATATAGGAGAGATCCAACATATTCTGAATTTAGAGTACAGTGTGTCGAGGGGAAATTGGCATATCCTAAGTGTAAGAGAAAAGGTAAGGAATCTCCAATATTAGTTAATCACTTAGACTAAAAGATTTCTTAAGTTTTATTGGGGAATTTCCATTTAAAAAAATTACAAGGGCACCACTATGATGGGTGATGTAGAAACATGTGGATAGTCATGGTTGCTGACCCAGTCTACTTGCAATCTGAATTATGAAGATAACAGGTAAGTTAAACACGTAGAGCTGGCAAACAAAAGTGTAAGAGAAAAGGTAAGGAACCTGCAGTGAAACTATAATATTGGGGCATCACCTGGCTAAAAGATTTCTCAGTTTAAAAAATAAAATAGTTTTTTGTAAAGCTTCCTTTTCTCAAATCCTTGTTCTTTTCCTTGCAATGTCCCAATAGCTGCTTCCCTCTAGGTGCATGTGGCGAGCCTAACCACCGCGGTCACCTCCTGCTGCACACTCAGGGAATTAGCTTTTCAATGCCGGACCACCCCTTTTCAGCGGGTGTCTTGCCCACTGTTACCTATTTTTTCTCCACTTCTGTGTATTAGGACCCACATCTCTCCTAGAATGTGGCACTGTCCTCCTGCACTGCCCCCACACTCCGGGGTCTTCGTCTTCTGGGCACCCCCAGCCTCCTATGCCTACCTTGCCTCAGTGCCCCACTCCCAGTTTTCATCTAGCCCCTGCCACAAGGGCAAACTGCCATCTGAAATGGCCACTCATCACTGGCAAAGGGGTGTGGACCTTCTGCCCTGGCTACCTCGGCTGCCTCTCTGCAGTCCTCATTCCCTCAGACCTTGCTTCAGGCCCTCCAGCCTGGGAGCTTGCCTGGTTGGAGCTTCCCCAGCTCTGCCTGCCTTTCCCCAGCCCCGCTCTACATCAAAAGCATCTAGATTCCCTGGCAGCCAGGTACATCCCACTGCACTGCTGCTAGAGCAAGAGCAAGTCTGTGTCTCCTCCCCTCCAGGAGCCTTTATTTATACTGCCCACTGCTGGGCCCTGAGTGGCTCAGACCTACCACAGCTGCTGGCTCTACAGCTCTGCCACTCCAGCCCTCTCCCAGGGCTGGGTTTTAACTCTTAAAGAGCCAGTACTGGGCAGATGCCCCTTCACAGCACACTTGTGCCCCTTGCTCTTCTGATCGGAGGTCTCACATAGAAGTGTCTGTTCAGCATGTGCATGCATCTTTTTGCACTACTTCCTGTACCCTACTCTAGTTATCTAGCACTGCACACGCAAATTGTCCTTGATACCTTCTCAAGTAACAGAAAGTATCTTTCCGCATGGGGAATATTCTGTTGGCCTGTTATGGCTAAGTTCTGGCCCATCTGCATCAATTGAGTGACACAAAAGGGCAAATTGTAAAATAGATTCTAACTCAGTAAAATTTTGTATCTAGCTCCAGTCTCCTTTCTGTTCCTACCTACAGTGAGACCCAGTTATTGAGAAAGCCTCCGTCCCTAGAGCTCCTTCCTGTTTTCTCATCCTTACCATCATTCCTTTTCTTTTCAAATTGTATCTCAATGTATTTCCCTGTTTTTGTTATCTATGTAAATCTTTGGGATCCATCGATACATGAAGTACATCAAATATCTAATGACACGTACATAGGTACGTACTAAAATTACATATTTCTGTTTGCAGAATTTTGCATAACATCTCCAGAAGAAATGGAGAAAAACAATATTGGTCTGAAATGGACCTCAGAAAAAAGACTAAACTTAGAAATTGGAGACTTTGTGGAATTTGAGTGTAAAAATGGATATAAGAAGGATCCAACATCTTCTGAATTTAGAGTACAGTGTATGGCAGGAAAACTGGCATATCCTAAGTGTAAGAAAAAAGGTAAGAAATCTCTTAATATTGGTTAATCACTAGACTAACCAATTAAGTTAGTCTTAAGGTTTCTTAGGTTTTATTGGGAAATTTCCGTTTAGAAAAAGTACAAGGGCACCACTATGATGGATGCTATAGAAGCATGTGGATAGTCATGGATGTTGACCCAGTCTACTTGCAATCTGAATTATGAAGATAAATGGTGAATTAAACATGTAGAGCTCACAAATAAAATAACCAGTATATTTCTTGAGAGGGGACAGTTGTCCACTGACCTTTAGCCCTCTCTATGATACCAACCTTGCAGAATAGTTATGTAGGTTTTTGTCTTACCTAAGTACTTTGGCTGGCCCAATTCTTCAGTCAGGCTGCTGATGTTCATGCTGTGTACCTTCATTTCCTTTTCCTCTGAGCTGATTTTGTATCTCCTTCAGTCCTTGTTGGAACTATTAAGAAAATCCATATTGGGGATTCAAGTTGGGGAAAGTTTTTATGATCTTCTTGAGTTCCTGGGAAATCTATGAGGAGCAGATTTTTAGTCACCTACTTTATCTGTCCAATCCATACTGGGAGTGTGGGTTTCTCAATTTTCTCAATCACCTAGAGACGTTGTAGTTGCTACCCCCAACAAATATTTTATCTCAGATGACAAATCAAGTCTCATACCATTATAGGAAACCACACAATGTTAATTTCCTTTGTGAAACCTCTAAATCCTGTTTCAGATCTTGTTTTTATTTCTTTTGACCATTTTTAATCTATTTTGGCCTGAGTGATTAGTCATTATACATGGGCTTCCACTGTGTTGTCTGTGTTAGGAACAGAAATTATTTTGAAATAATGTTGCTGTGTAGACGTACCCTTAGTCTTTAGAGTGGTATAGGACTACTCCTGGTTTTTACAGGGTTCAAGAATAACATTTAAAAGTTTATCAAGGGGGAAAGTAGTATTAGGGATGAAGTATGTACAAATGAAGGAGGGAGGACAAAATTAATGATGGCTCAAAATTAGGTGAGACAATATTTTCAAAAGCACTTTAAAAGTCAGCAGCATGAATCTATAATAAATGTTAGGTTACAAACAACTTGGTTTTGGTTTATGTGCACTGAAGGGTTTATAGAAATACTTATGATAAATACAGAGGATTAATTTGGAAGGATTTGAGCACATAAACATCACACCAGTGAAAGTCACTGATGGTACTGAAGTTTGTGAGATGCTGTCAACCACAGAAATATTAAAGAGTAAGTAAACAGGAGCTAAAATAACATATCAGTTGGAAGAGATGATACAAAATTATTTTAAATAATGAAGTCCAATGGATGACTGGGCAACATAATAACAGATGAAATTCAATATTGATGAATGCAAAGCAATGCACATTGCAAAATATAATCCCAAATATGCATAGAAAATGATGAGGGTCTAAATTAGCTGACCTCGTCAATAAAGAAATCTTGGCATCATTGTGGATAGTTGGCTGAAAATATCATCTCCAAGTCTAGTGGCAATCAAAACATGATTGCCAGACCTAACAGATTATTGGCGCTCATGAGGAAAGAAGTAGATAATAAGACTGAAGATATATATTGCCTCTCTATATATCCATGATATGCCCATATACTGAATACTGTGTGCAGATTTGGAGACCCCTTTCACACACAAAAAAAGTTACTGAACACATCCCATATGAAGAAAGATTAGAAAGACTGGGACTTTTCCATTTGGAAAAGAAAGGATTAAGAGCAGGGCTGGTGACAGACTGTGGGTCCTGGGCAATGTGTGTGTGTGTGTATAGGGGGGTGTGTGTGTATAGGGGTATGTGTGTGTGTGTGTAAGGGTATGTCTACACTACAGTGCTATTTCGAATTAACTTAATTTGAAATAGTTAATTCGAATTAAGCTAATTCGAAATAACACATCTATACACAAAAACTATTTTGAAATAGCGTGTCCACACTGAGTGGACCCTGAACCAAAGTTAAGGCTGACTGGAACCAGTGCCGGCAGGGCATCAGGTTAGGACTTAATGTGTGGGGCTGCTGTCTGAGGCTAACTGAGCTCCATACTTAAAGGAACCCTCCCCTCCACCCCGGACAGACAGTTCTCAGGGTTCCCCGCTTGCTTGTCTACCTCCTGTCTTGGACTGTCCTGAGTGCCCGCACTTGGGACACCACAGCACTCGGCCACATGGAGCCAGA
>JANRFK010004893.1:16986526-16997165 GCA_030068395.1 Apalone spinifera | reverse complement strand
GATGTGGAGGAGAGACCTGAAAATCCCATTTTATGACAGGCTAATTGGCTAGTTCTGAAAGAATTGGGCTTGTTTAGTTTGGAAAGTGCGCCTGCGCCGGCGCCAGACCAACCACTGTGGCCATTTCGCTGCTCCGGACCGGCCGCCCTGGTTCTGCTGCTTCCCTGCTGGGGGTCCCCGGCAGGTTCTCCTGCTGCCGGCGCTTCCCCATGCCTCTCCTTCCCTGGCCATCCCGCATTGCGACCCCGACTAGGTGGGTGCACATAAATGCCCTGGTGGGCACCATGGCTCCCACGAGCACTGTGTTGGGGACCACTGCACTAGGTGATGCAATATGGGGAAAAGGTGGACAGCCTGTGGCTCAATGGAGCCATGTAGTTTAGATACACTCATGGAGTGGGGAATACTTTGTGGGTTTCAAACATGTGAATGAGAGACATGGAGGGTGTTACCCTCAACTGTTAAACTATCCCTTTTGTCCTTCAGTCTGAGCAGTGGTGGGTAGGGAGGGGCCTCAATTCTTTAACAAAAAGAATAGGAGAGGAGAGTCCTTGATCTTTTTGGCTGGGCTGCACCTGAAGGAAGGAGCCAGGGACCCCACGGGTGGAAGAGAGCCCTGGTTTAAAGTGGCAGCTGGAAAAGAGGTTTTAGGTTGAGTTTGATTAAGTTTGTACTGAGGTTTCAGTGGAGAATTAGCCACGCGGTTTTGATTTGTAACCTACTTTGTTCTGCCTGTTTTCACTTATTACTATTCAAATCCTACTGCTTCAACTTAATAAAACCATTTTTATTTTCTATCAAACCCAGTTTAAGTGATTGTTACCTGGGGCGGGGCGGGGCGGGGCGGGGGGAGGGGGGGAGAGCAACCAGTGTGCACATTCCCCCTTTCATTGTTAAAGGTGGCTTACCTAATTCTTTGGGGTTTGATCCCATCTGGGGAGTGCTCCCTCAGGAGGCTGGGCCCTAAACTGCACTCTCCTTGGACCTGAAGTGGCTCAGTGTCTGTACTGCTTCTCTGTGGGGACAGGGACCTCAGCTCGGGGCCTTGACTGGGGAAGACCAGCGGAGCTGGCCCAGCAGGACCGGGTGGTGAGGAGCCCCAGAGAGTAGGAAGGCGAGTGGCAGTGGCCGTGTCAGCACCCCAGGAGGCATCCCTGAGGGGTCGTCTGTGACCTCACCCTGTCACAGATGCATTGGAGAGGGTCCAATCGAGGGTGACCAAAATGAGTAGGGGACTGGAGCACATGACCTATGAGGACAGGCTGAGGGATTTTAGTTTGTTTAGTCTGCAAAAGAGAAGAGTGAGGGGGGATTTGATAGCAGCCTTCAACTTCCTGAAGAGAGGTTCCAAGGAGTCTGGAGAAAGGCTGTTCACAGTAGTGACAGATGGCAGAACAAAGAACAATGGTCTCAAGTTACAGTGGGAGAGATCTAGGTTGGATATTCACTAGGAGGACGGTGAAACTCTGGAATGGGTTACCTAAGGAAGTGATGGAATCTCTATCCCTAGAGATTTTTTAAATCTTGGCTTGATAAAGCCTTAGCTGGGTTGATTTAGTTGGGATTGGTCCTGCCTTGGGCAGAGCGCTGGACTTGATGACCTTCTGAGATCTCTTCCAGTTCTGTGATTCTGATGATAGGACAAGAAGCAATGGGCTTAAACTGCAGCAAGGGAGATTTAGGTTGGAATTAGGAAAAACTTCCTAACTGTCAGGGTGATTAAACACTGGAATAAGCTGTCCAGAGAGGTTGTGGAGTCTCCATCATTGGAGATATTTAAGAGCAGTTTGGATAGACATCTATCAGGGGTTGTCTAGATTGTACTGGGTCCTGCCATGGAGGACAAAGGAATGGACTCGATTACCTCTCAAGGTTCCTTCCAGTTCTAGTGTTCTATGATTCATTTGGTAATATGTGAATAATTTGACTCTGTGTACCTTTCACTGTATGCAACAAACAGGAAATACAAGAGACAAGCCAAGAAGCGTCGAGTAGACACTGAATATGTACTGAACTATGTACATAATAGTTTTTTTGCCTTTTGTTTCATAATAAATTTTATTTATATAACCCTTTTGCTGATTTTTAAAGTGTTACATAAACAGAACAGGTGAAATATTATCATGCAATGCAACCATAAATACATGAAAAGACCTAGGTTTACAATTTATGATTAAAACTCTACTATCTACACAATATACATAGACGTAAAATGTAAAAACTTAAATATCTTGGAAACAGTAGCCAATCAGTCGTTTTAATTGTCATATCTGAATTCAGCACATCAAAATACATAATAAATAGCACATTTTATCTCTGAAGCAGACGACTTCTAAAAAATTGTAGACCAGTGTAATTATATGTTTATGCAAAATCTCAAATTTACAAAGTATCTGAAATTTTCACAGAAGCATGTTCTATTTGATTGACCATGGTCTATACCTGTTTTTATTTCAACAAAACAAGTTATTTATCATATAAAAAAAGAAAAGTACCTTAAATTTATATTTAAATTAAAAATTATTTTATATGAGCAAATAACAATTTTACACATTAAATTATTGTATTATATTAAAACAAGGCCTTCAAAATATAAAATATACCTAAAACATAATCTATAATAATAAATAATTATGACTTTCTGATAGTAGTACATTTTCTTTGGTGTCCCTGAAACATATCAGTTTTCATTTGTGTGGCCCTCAGTGGGCTTCAAGTTTGACATGCCTGATCTACATGTTTGTTAGACTTTAAAGTGCTACCAGACTATTGTTTTTTAAGTTTTTCCTTTTGTTATAAAGTATCTTTTATTAAAAAAAAAATAAGTAACCCCAATGCACTCACCCCTCCCTTCAGCCAGGTTCCCCAGTGCCCCCAATCCCAATGCACTCACCCCTGCCCCAGAACCAGCCCCCCACAACACTCCCCCATCCCAATACATTCACCTCACCCCTGCCTTTTTAAATAGAAACCTTGTATCTTGTAGACTTTGAACCCCCTTTTGCTAAACTGATTGTCCTGTTGAGTGAATGAAGTGTGAATGTATAAGGCATGAAAGACAAGCACCTCTGAGCACTTGCAATGGTTGGAGAAAGTGGAAGCCTGATTCAAGAACAATAAGAACAATGGGACCTGTGAAGAGGGCTCATTGAAAGAAGACTAGACCTATGGTTGCCTTGGGATTAAGCAGCAAGCACCTGCTTTTGGAAGCTCCCTCTTTGAAGGTGAATGGGGCAGCATTAAGACAAGACCCAGAAGAAGGTGCCATAGATGAATAACTGCATATTCATATGATGACTCTTTGCATGGGAGGGAAGACACTATACCTCCAAGGCATCCCGCAGTCAACATGGGAACATTGATCAGGCTCCAACCCTCCCCAACCTAACTCATCTGGCCAGTGAGTTAGGTGGAACAACTACTGGTAAAAACAAGACATGGTGTGTGTGTGTGTGTGTGCGCCGTATTATATGCATATGATAAGTGTTCACTGCTATATGTGTGTATTACCAATAAATGTGGCATTTTGCCTTTCCCCCCGAAAAGATCCCATGCAGTATTTTATGTACAACACAACCACCCCTGCCCCAGAGCCAGGCCCCCACAGTACCTCCCATCCCAATGCACTCTCCCTGCCCCTGAGCCAGCCCCCCACAATGCTCCCCAATCCCAATGCATTCACCTCACCCCTGCCTCAGAGCCAGCCTCCTCCCCCTCCGAGTGCCCCCCATCCCAATGCACTCACCCCTTCCCAGACCCAGGCACCCCCCCAGCACCAGGAGTGCCCCCTCATCAATTCCACACCACACACCCCCCCGCAGAGCCAGGCACCAGAGGAACAGGATGGGGTAAGGAAATCTTATCTTTAAAGGGACGCTGTTCCTTCCACCCAGCTTGGCTGCCTCTGCTCACAGTGTGTAGAGGGAGGCAGCACATAGGTAGCTCTGAGTCCCAGGTCTCTGCTCAAAGTGTCACGTGGGCCAGAGCAGCATGTGTGCCGGTCCCATCTGAGCCTGGCACCCCCCTAGCATGACACCTCGGTGCAACTGCCCTCCTTCACCCCCCCCTTCACTACACCTCTGCTAATAGCTAATTTAGTCCCCGTCATTTTGTACATAGAGTTGAGATTGTTTTCCAATATGCATTACTTCACATATATTAACATTAAAATGTATCTGACATTTTGTGGCAGTCATCTAGTTTTGTGCAATCCTTCTGAAGCTCTTCACAGTCAGCTTTCGACTAAACTATCCTGACCAGTTTAGTATCATCTACAAATTTTGCCACCTCACTGTTTACCCCATTCTACAGATCATTTATGAATATGTTGAATGGTATTGGTCCCAGTACAGATTCCTTTGCGGCACCACTAATTACCTCTCTCCATTCTGATAACTGATTATTTATTCCTACGCTTTGTTTCCTGTCTTTTAACCAGTTATCAATTCATGAGAGGATCTTTCCTCTTATCCCATGACAGCTTACTTGGCTTAAGAGACTTTGGTGAGGGACCTTGTCAAAGGCTTTCTGGAAATCTAAGTACACTATATCCAGGGCTCAGCAAACCGCTGAATCTACTCACCCGTGGCGAGAGGGGGGTAAGAAGGGGTAGAGAACAAGTAACACTATAAGACCTCACAAGTGAGGCATTGACACAGCCCTTATCAAACCACACACAAAAACGGTCTCTGCTATTGGGCTTCTCACTTCCTGGGCAAAATCAGCCAATAGCTGGATTCACTCAGCAAGATGTGCTGTAGCCACACCCCACCCAGATATACTCTGCCAAGGCAGACACAAGAGCATGTCCTCTATTCAAAGGCTCCCAGACAATCAACCATATACATTGCCCTAGAGCCAGATTCCCTGCCTTGACAACCTGCTTCTCAGCACCTCTCACCATGTCAGTGAGAGGAGTAGGGTCTGTTTGATGGTTATCAACACCTGCTTTGGCGCTGCACTACTGATGTAGCTCCTATGGGAATCAATCAAACCAGTTGGAATGAGAGGAGATCCTGCTCCCTGCAGGGCGCCTCCGCGGTGTCCTGTTTGTGTAGCCTGAGTAGCCCGGCCAAGTCTGCAATTGATGGGCTGTTGTACTGGGCTCTGCAGTTCCTAGAGTTGAGTCAGTGCTGCAAGGTAGCCTGGGTTGCCATCCTCCCTTCCTTAGCCTCTTACCAGAACTTCTACCTTCAGAGCAGCAGGGTGGATCTTTGCTTGCTTTGGGTGAGACTCACATTCAGAGGGGTAAATCCTACACTCGTATTGCTCTCTGGGCTGCACCCCAGGGCCAAACTCAGACTCCCGTGTCTCTGCAGCAGCTCCCCAGTGCCTCCAGTGTCCTCCACTGCTGCACACGGTGTTGTGTCTTGTCAAGAATGCCTGCAACAGGAAATCGGAGCAACCTTGCCAATTCTCTCTACCCAATCATAGTGCTGTCGACCAGATCTCCAGCCTCCTACTCTGAAGTAACGCTTCCTCTCTTCCCATGAGCACCAGCTGGTCTTCACACTCCTCCCCCATCTCCACTTCTCCAGTGCTCAAGACTTATGCTCCGGAGTCACATTTCACCCTTCCAGTGATAGGAGACTCAGCACCCATAAGCCAGATTTCCTTCCAGGTTCCTACCTAGCTGGGGAGCTAGCTGGCTCCTATCAGATCAATCAGACCTTGTAGAAGATTGAGCTTTCCCTAATCTCTTGAGTGACTGCTCCACACTAACTATTGAATATTTTAAATAGAAAGGCAGGGTAAAAATATTTAAATAAATAAAATAAATAAATAAAAATAACTACCACAGGAGACCACAGAACCATTTTTGGATGAGAGGGAGTAGATTAGGCTCATCACAGAAGTAGGTAGCTGATTGTTTCACACGGTTGTACTTAGGAAAGCTAGGCCAAGCCTGTGCCTGTGTGGTGCTTGCACACAGCTAGAGCACACAGCTAGGAAAGCTGAGAAGCATGCCTCCCTGCTTAAACAAAGATGTAGCTTAAGTTGCCTGACTTTCCCCAGTCATTGAGTAGGGCGCTGGGATGAGTAAATTAGGACTGTAGATTCCACTAGGAAAATCAGTGACATAACTGCTACAGGAAATCTTGCAATAATGTGACAAATGTCAACCTTCACACAAGTCTGTGGAACTGAGCATACAGTGTTTCTGTTCACCACAGTGCCAGAATTCAGTCCAGTCACTACACCGATGGATTGCTATAGATTTACTTCATTAACTTGTCTGTGTGGAGTCTTATAAGCTTATCCCTGTCATAGCATTTGTCTAATTTCCAGGCTATTGAATACACTGGGAGATAAGAATAGCTCATTTATTCACAAACTGGCAAACACAGACACCAAGGTGCTATTGAGCCAGCTGCAGGTTATCATCTTTGTCTCCATTTCTCTCCAAATCCTAAGATTTCTTCCCCTTTAACGTCTGGACATTGGTGTTAATAAAAAAAAAAGAAATAAAAACAGACTATTTAAGAAGAGTGACAAAGAAATATACAAATATTTAATTTTAAAAAGAAAAAAATTAAAGAGTATGAATTTAAACTTTAGAGCAGTCAATATTGTCTGTACATTTCAGTGGGAGGACAATAACATTTTCTTTGTAGTTTGATATGAGTTTGAATCTATTTGCCCATCTGTTGTTACTATTTTAAAATTTGTTTTAAAATATACATTGTGAGCAAAGGTAAAAAGTGATTACATATATCAGTTCAGTGAATCAAATACTGGCAAAGGACATAATATGTGAACATTACAAGTAACGGTGAATAGATTTTGTTGCTCAGACCTGAGTTAAAGTGAAGCTTCTTTTTGTTTTTCTTGAAGAACCTGTCAGAGAGAGGACAATTACTAGAATATAATTTTAGTAGACATTGATGTTTTGAAAAAACATTACATTAAAATCCCACATGGGTCTTTCAAAGGAACAGAATATTGATTTCAACAAGACGGTGTAAAATTCATCCTGGATGATTTTAGCCTTCTTTGGAAAATAAATGGCAACAAACTCCACAAAAATAATTGCCGTTAACCTTGAACTGAATTGGCTTAAATACTTTTCATATGAAAACCAAATATTTCTTATGAAGTAGAACTTAGAAGATGTACAGAAAACTATACACTGATTTCATATGTATTAGTGTGTTTTGAAGTATTTATGGTGTAGCCACTAGCATTTGAAGGGGACAGAATGTTTGCAGGAATGATCTTTATCCTGTTTCATCCCATGGCATCTTATCAGCTGAATCTAGCACTCTTCATAAGTATGAATAAATGATTTGCTTCTCTAGCCATAGTGCTATAAAGGAGGTGTCATTTCTAATAGCACTTTAGGGCCTATTCCACACTACATAGGAAGGTTGAAGTAAGATATGCAACTCCAGCTATGTAAATTATGTAGCTGGAATTGGCATTTCTTAAATCCCCTTCCACACAGCGGGAGGTAGTCAGGGGAAAATGCTCCCATTGGCTTCCCTTACTCCTCCCAAGGAAAAGGAGAACTGACATGGATGGGGGTGTCCTTTGAGTTCAATCTAGGGGGTCTTGAGTGAAGATGATGGACATTATAGTCACCTTTCATTCACACTAAATGAGGAAGCATTTGTCTAGTGACAGCTAAAGCACTGCCCATGGACTAGGTCACATGAGCCTGGGGAAAGGCTGGAGCAATTTTGGCTGAGTAAGGATTGTGTGTGTATATCTTTCTGATCAGAGTTGTAAATGGAAAGGCAGGCTTGGATATGTGAGCAAGGAAACAATCTGCTCTTGTCTGATCCAGCTGCTTAAAGAAACAGCTCTTGGCTACCTCCTTTGTAAATAACAAAGACTGTGACATGAATTGTCTCTCCCTCCTTTTTTCCTCCTCCCATAAAAATGTGGTAGAAGACCCTGAATACTGGCTAAATGTTAGGCCCTAACAGGCAAAGTGAAGAATGGGACATGAATTAAAACAAGGCCTAAAACAGGATCTTCAGACTTTACAAGAGACACTGGAGGAACAGTGGCCGGTATCCCAGAAAGGACTGAGGTATCAGCTCCCAAATGTCCAGCCAGACTGAGAAGCCCAGTTGCAACTTTCCCAGTCTGCAATGATAAGGTAGATAATTGAGGTGACCAGCAAACTGACTCGCCTGGATCAGATGGTTTCCCAGGAACTAGAGGAGACTGGGAGAGTTTTGCCTTTCACTGAACTTGTTAACAGGACTAGCTGCAGCAGGGATTTAGGAGGTAAACATGGGCGTCACAGGGAAATCAGAGATGTGCAGACCAAAATGGAAATCATCTCCCAGGGTGAGGAATTGGGACAGCTGGAGGATTTGGTTAAGACAAGACATTTGCTAAATATTTCTACACTGTCTGTAAGCCACAAAGGTCAGTGTCAAAGGATGATTGTCCCAGCTCACATAATATGCTGTTCACTTTGCTTATCAGCTGCACCTCTTTATCCACCATCTGTCTTATATATTCCAATTACAAACAGTCTGGGCCAGGAACCATGATTTTCATTGTATTTATATAGTACCCATCGTAAGAGTGCCACTCTGCCATTCTCTAAAGCCTAAAATGCCTCAGTAAAAACTTTGTCAGGTAATTCAGCAACCTAGTACGCTAATTGCAGATTACTTACGTTGTTTGATACACCTAGGATACGCCAATTTCCCCCTCACACACTGGGCTCTAAAATCAGAAGATTCTGGGTCCCTCACATATCCCCGTACACATTCAAATTCAACGACGTCTCCACTTGATGAATACAATTTCTTATCAGCTCTCCATCTCAACTGAATGTTGTTTTGTTCCATTTCTTCTGGGGATGCTGTACATGGCTCTGGAAACAGAAAAATGTCACATACTTCTGTACATGGGGTCTCGTATGGAAAATCGAAATAATTGTAACTATATTAACAATAAGGTATTTTGTGCCACCTTAAAAACTAAAACATTGATTTGGGCATAAGTTTTTGTGCTCTGGAACCCACTTCATCTAATGCACAAGTGGAATATTCAGGTTGGCAGGTGTATATACAACTGCAATGATGGGAATGTTACATTACTGTGCAGAGAACCAGTGCTGACAAGATCAGTCCCATCAGGGTGGATGTGGCCCATTCCCAACAATTGCTGAGATGGTGTGAATACCAAAAGGAGGTAAATTGCTTTTTGTAATGAACCAGCCTCTCCAAGTCTCTATTCCGACCCACTCTAATACTGTAAAATTTGCATATGAGTTCCACCTCTGCAATTTCTCTTTGAAGCCTGTTTTTGAAGTTTTTTGCTGATGGCAACTTTGAAATCTGTTATCAAGTGTCCAGTTGAAATGCTCTTCCACTGGCTTTTCAATGTTACCATTCTTGATGTTTGATTTGTGTCCATATAGCCTTTTGCATAGACACAGTCTAATTTCACCATGTACTTCACCGACAAGCACTGCTGGCATTTGATGGCAAATATCACATTACTAGATGTGCAGGTGAATGTGCTCCTGAAGGTGTGGCCAATGTGGTTAGGTACTAAGATGGTATCACAGGAGTAGATATGTGGACAAAGTTAGCAATGGGGTATGTTGAAGGCATTGGTCCCTGGGTTAGTGTTTCTGTGGTGTGTAGTTGCTGGTGAATAATTGCTTCAGATTGGGGGACTGTCTGTAAGTGACGACTGGCTTGCTTCCCAACATCTGTGAAACAAAGGGCTTGTCTTTCAGGGTAGATTGTAAACCTTTGACAATATGCTGGAGAGATTTTATCTGGGGGCTCTAAGGGCACATCTACATTGTGAGATAAGGTTGAATCTAACATGGTCAATTTCCGGACACCGAATTTTGAGAAGGCAAAGGTCCATGCATGATAATTGGCACGTGGAATGTAAGAACATTGAGAGAACAAGGGAGATGTGCAGAAGTGGCAAAAGAAATGCAAGTGTACAAATTCTTCATCCTAGGCATTTGAGAGGCCAGATGGAATATCTTTGGGGAGATTAGGCTGCAGTCAGGAGAGACCGTATTATATTCAGGAAAAGAGAAGAAAGAGGACATCTCTGAAGCAGGAGTAGCTCTTCTGTTGTCCAAAGAAGCTGCCAGAAGACTGATAGAGTGGGAGTCAGTATCAGAGCATCTGATCAGAACCACATTTGAATCCCAATTCCAGAAGGTTACCATCATAATGTGCTATGCCCCAACTAATGCAGCGAAAGAAGAGGAGAAAGAACAGTTTTATATACAACTGCAATCGGTGCTTGACAAGATACCTAGACGCAATATGCTGATCCCGATGGGAGACATGAATGCCAAGGTAGGCAGTGACAACACCAGTAGGGAAAAAGAAATGGGAACACATGGTTTAGGCCAGATGAATGAAAATGGCAAACACCTTGCAGACATGTGTGCTGTTAATGAACTTGTAATTGGAGGCACACTTTTTCCACACAAAAATTGCCATAAAGTAACTTGGGTGTCACCTGATAATCATACACAAAACCAAATCAACTACTTTGTAGTCCAAAGGAGATGGCGAAGATCTCTGGAAGATATGTGTGCTAGGCGTGGAGCAGACATTTGATCAGACGACCATTTAATAGTTGCTAAACTTAAAATGAAACTTGCGGCAAGAAAATGACAGCCCAGCACAAGAACCAG
>JANRFK010004893.1:16971773-16982057 GCA_030068395.1 Apalone spinifera | reverse complement strand
TCATTTGCATAGCTTTGGCGCAAAAGCGCGCCAATGTAGACGTAGCCCATAAGATTTGGCTATAGACAATGGATCATGTGATGTGTCCTGGATGAAAGCTGGAGGCATGTAGATAAGAATAGCAGTCAGTAAGTTTCATGTAAAGGGAGATGAATATGTGATCATGACTTCTTTGCATGGAAATGTCCAGGTAGTGGCTCTCTTGTACAGACTGATCCAGGCTGACATTGATGACAGGATGGAAATTGTTGAAATCCCAATAGAATTCTTCAAGTGCCTCTTTTCCATTGGTGTAGATAAAGAAGATGTTAGCAATGTAGCGCAAGCAAGGAGGGGCACTTGGGACAAGAGTGGAGGATGCATTCTTCTAAGTCAGCCATAAAAATGTACCGTGGGGTCATACAGATTCAAATCAGCAGCACTGCTCTGGGTATGTATGAATCATCCCCAAATCTGAACTAGTGGTGGGCAAAGTCACAAAGCTCAGCCATCAGACGAGACAGAGGAAGTGGGTTCTACCCTGGAAAGCTTATGCTCAAACAAATTTGTTAGTCTTTAAGGTGACACAGGACTCTTCATTGTTTTTGCTGGAACAGATTAACATTACTGCCCCTCTGAAACTTGTAACTGGACTGAGATTCACCATGTTCCCAAATGCTTTAAATAAAACAGAAGTGTGTTCAGAGGCGTTCTGAAAAGCAAAGGAGAGACAGGAAGGTTGAGAGAACAAGAAGGAAATCTAGAGAAAGAGGTTTTCACCCATCTGAGGAGATACTGGGGAAAGGAAAGAGAGGAGATTGGGATTAGATGAATAGAGACAGAGGATTAGATTCTGTTTTACAATCTGGCCCCTTTATGTCACTCATCTGATGCACATGGGCCATAAACACAGAGCTGGCCAACAGAACACTCTCCATGTGGAAGAACATTCTCTGGTACTATAAAGCTGGCACATCAGAGTCCCTGTTGTTCTCCTCTTTTGTGCAGGAGACATGGCAGAAGACAATAGGGCCATGGCCCACTAGAAAGTCCCTATAAAGTCACGTCCAGAACACACCCGCCCACATCATCAATTCACCATAATTTCAGAACTACACAAACACAGTGTCATAGCTAGAAATCACTGCACTGCAGTGTATTCTAGTCACCTCTCCTGAGTAACCTCCATGTGCTGAGAGAGAGAAAGAGAGAGAGAGGATGGCACAGAGCAGTCTACCTAAGCTTTATGCCAGTTAGAGTTCCCCCTGGGCAAAACTGGAATCCCTCGCTTCTTATATAGGCCTCAGGTCTCCTCCAAAATCCTTAAAAGCAGTAACCAATATTCCTCATCCTGTCCCATAAATTATTGGATTGTCTCTGATAGCATCTACTGTACCTCAAAGATTTTTGAATAAAAATGTCGGTTTTATTATAATAGGATTTCATAGGTTGTAACATATTATTTTGGGGATCAACACATTCCACAGACTCATAATGGCAAAATTCCTGATCTTTTCTTTCAAAAGCATGCAGAGATGTCCCTAGAAAGAATGTGAATCTCCCACTCCCATACTCCTGTGTAAATGAGGAATGACTTCATTCAGACCGATGAATTTATCTGGTCTACTACCACTACATGTGATTTCAAAACTGGGCTCATAATATTAAAAAAAACCCAAATACCATTGTATATTTAATCAGTTTTTTCATATCACAGCTATTAAACCTACCTAAGCAAACTGGTGGATCTGTCCAATGGCCAGATTCACAGCGAACAGACTCAGATCCCTCCATTACATGAAAACTTTGGCATTTGTATCTCATTGTGGAATCAGATTCATATTCTGCCTGTGCAAAGCCAACAGTGTCTCCGTTATCAATAGCAGGTGGGGGCCCACACTTTCCAGCAGCTTCTAAAATTAAGTATAAAAATATAGAATAGTTGCATCAGTGATTTCCAAAATGAGGGGAGCAAGGAAAGATCACAAATATTACACAACAGCGCTATCAATGTACTCTGATAGAACTGGAAACATGCCAGTGGAAATGTACGGAGCCTTATAGTCTAGACGTGCCCTAAAAGACTTACCCAGTGTTTCCCAGGTGCTTCAGGATAGTGGGCTGGTGATTGAGGGGTACAGGTGTCAGGGCAGTGCCTTGGCTATTCTGTTCCCTGTAAGCCTTCCCAGCCAGAAGGGGCCTTTTCTCCACCCCCTCCACCTGGCTGGCACAGGCTTTTTCTCTCCCTGAGTCCTCCACCCCAGTGACAGGGGCCTTTTCTCTCCTTCAGGGGGTAGCTCTCCCCAGCCATCTCACTCCCCACCCCATCTTCAGGGTCCTTTTCTCTCCTCCCTGGCAGGCATGGAACTTCTCTCCCTCCCTTCCCCACAGCTGGCATGAGTCTTTTCTTTCCCTGCTGCAGCCAGCATGGCTCTCTCCTTTCCTCCTTTCCTCCAGTGCTGTAGCCAAGGGCCAAGAATGGAGAGGTTGGGGAAAGAGGGGCCACTTACCTGGTCTGATGGCAGGCAAGATGGCAAATGCCAGCCCCTGCTGGTCATTCTCAGCTGCCCCCAGTAGCTACTCTGCAGTGTAGATCTCCCCTGTGCTAACTGTCCTCGGTAGTCACTCTATATATCACTCTCCTTTGAGCCACCCCTCCCTTTCCATGTTATGGACAACAGTTCCATTCCAGGAACTTCCCATATTCTGGCACAAGCAAACCCTGACCTTGATTTAAATTAGAATGAGAGGAAGCTGCATAACACATTTAGTGATCCTAGCTCTTATCATTTAGGTGGAGTTCTTGAGCAGTCACAGACAGATGTGACTGAGGGATAGGGAGGGAGAGATGCATATTTCTAAAATATATAGATAGATGCTTTGGCCTGGTTGCATTGTTTCAATAATGTGACTTAAATACACAGTTAAGGGTGTATAACTTCGGACTGACAATTTTGTGTATAAATATCAATAAGAAAAAATAATTACTCTGCTGTTTTTATTATGTTTTAAGGTTTCTTTACATGTAATTTATTTTTCATATTACTGGGGTTTGGAGCTCACTGCTGTACCTTGTGTTGGAAAATGCTCAGTAAGGCAGAAATATCCAGGAAATCTTAGAAGCTTTGGTCTGAGAGGTAGTAAGAGGAAGAAATCAGAGAAACAAGAACATGTATAGTGCCCACAAGCAGCCATAAGGAAGGCTGATATTAACACACTTGTTCTCTCTGCAGTGTATTATCTCTGCCATTGGTTGGCAATAATATATGTGATATCTCGGTCACCCTTTTTAACACTGAATAGTGTCCTTCTGTGAGCAACTGCACTGATTTCCTCAGCACTGGTTACAGCACTATCCAATGTGAACAAAAATGGTGGGTTAGTATTTAGCTACTTATTAGAACCACACTTTAGGCTTCCAGAAGAAATTGTTGAGACGGCCAATGAAATTCTGGCATTTCATAAAACAAACAAAATTAACCAATGGAGTGACATCACTTTTCTTCTGCATGCTTAAAGATAATGGTGAAATCCTGGTCTTACTGAAGCCAAAGGAAGTTTCTTCTACTGACTTCAGTGAAGTAGGCCTATAACCAATTGTCTCTTGTGCACAGTCCAGCTCATCTAAAAATGGTAGTGACATTGTAGTCCTAAAAATAAATAAATAAATAAATAAATAAAACTAGAGCCCCATCATACACTTTTTTTTTCAGAACATGCTGTAGGGCAAATCCTGAAGTCTGTAATGTCATGCTAGGTGACTGAATTCATTGTGATTTACTCAACAGGAATAGCAGTGGCAAAGTTTGGTCCTCGGCTTTTACCCAGAAGTTGTTCAGGCCAAATCCCCACTGAAATCTTGGGGGGGGATTTGCTTGAATAAGAGTTGTTGGGCCAATGTGACAATGTTCTCATTAACACTCAATGTTACCCTAGCCACAGAACATCACAGACTAGAAGCAGGTCTGCTTTAGTGCCTGCAGGTGAAGTTAAATTTGTGCATGAAAAGAAGCGATATAAGGAGCAAACACTTGAGTGAGAGTGAAGTTTGATTCCAACAATATCCTTACTACTAGGTTATTTTAGAAAAAAATTAAAATACCTTTGCACGTTGGTGGTTCAGACCATTGCCCATCCTTACATGTTACCATCAGAGACCCAATAAGGGACAGGCCTCTTTGACATCGATAACGCACCTTCTCGTTAGAAAAATATCTTTGCTGTTTAGTATCTGGAGTACCATTCTCAATCGGTGGTGGAGGTCCACATCTCATATCTGAAAAGATATAAATGGACACTTACTAGCACATTCTCATGAAGGCCCATAAATTCACTTCCAGTATTCCATTAGTTATGTATAAATTCTATTCAAATCCTCTAGTTTTTAATTAGTTCTATTGAAAAGAATAATTGAAATTGCAGGGGGGTGACAGTAGGGCTATCCACTAGTGAATCATTCTGAGCTAAGATGCATGGAATGAAAATAAAAGTTAAAAACATTGATGACGATTTGTCTAAATCAAGTTTCTGTAAAATGCTTAATGTGTGACCAATCAACCTTTATTCTATTGGAAAACTTCTGAGCAGCTGGACCCACATCATAGGCTATGTCTACACAGCAGCATTATTTTGGAACAACTGACATTCTGAAATAATATAGTCTGCATCTACTCTACAAGCTTTTATTTCAACATAATGTCCAAATAATGTTGAGCTGGAGGATTTCTTACTCTGACCTCTGTAACCCTCATTTCATGATCAGTATGGTAAGTCAGAGTAAAAGTGCTCTACCTCGGACTTCCTGCTATATAGACGGCACCAAAAGCTGAAATAAGCTATTTCGACTTAAGCTATGCAATAGACATAGCTCAAGTTGCATAGCTTATTTCAGCTTTAGCCCTGCTGTGTCAGTGTGCCCATGCTGTGCTCTTCCTCCATGCCCTGCATAAACTCTTCTGTGGGTTTTATTGAGTTGATGCTCTGTGGCAGAGATGGATATGCCAATTACTCTCTGCTAGGTTCTTCCCCAGAAAAAATGAAGCACAAAGCCATGAGAGCTTTCATTATAATGTTTCCTCTTTCCCCTCAATGTAGAAGCAGGAGGATCTTCAGGATCTGACATTTTTTGCTCTCAGGTGATGGGCCAGAGCAAAGGGAAGTCTTTGCAGGAATCACTTGTGTCTGCACAGTTGCCTTTCTAGCCCCTTTCTGGAGAAGGGCATAAAATGAATGTCACTGATGCCTGTCTGATTCTGCACCAAGCCTGAAACTATATTCCTACGAGATGTGAATGCCTTGTGAATGTAAATGGGGTTGGCATAGATTCTCAACTATTGAACTGAGGGTCACTTACTGAATGAGGGAGGTAACCTAGTGACAGATGTGGGGAAACGGAAGTATTCAATGTTTCACAGACAAGGCCAGCTGTCAGACTACTGCACTGGGCAACATAGTATGGGAAGGACGTTGGCAGCCCTCAGTGGGGAAGGAACAGGTTAAGAACTATTCAGAAATGCTGGACATACAAAAATCCATGAGGCCAGATCTGATGCATATGAGGATGCTGAAGGGATTGGCTGACATGATTGCAGAGCCATTGGCCATTATTTCTGGAAACTCATGGTGATCAGGGGAGGTCTAGGATTATTGGGAAAAGGCAAATGTAGTGCCATCTTTTAAAAAAAAAAAAAAGGAAAGAAGGACAATTCAGGGAATTACAGACTGTTCAGCCTTACCTCAGTCCTCAGAAAAATCCCAAGCACTGCTACAGGCTAGGGACTGACTGGCTAAGTAACAGTTCAGTAGAAAAAGACCTGGGGATTACAGTGGATGAGAATCAACAGTGTGCCCTTGTTGCCAAGAAGGCTAACGGCATATTAGGGTACATTAGGAGGAGCATTGACAGCAAATCTAGAGAAGTGATTATTTCCCTTTTTCCAGCACTGGAGAGGCCACATCTGGAGTACTGCGTCCAGTTCTGGGTCCTCCCTTACAGAAAGGATGTGCACACATTGGAGAAAGTCCAGAGGAGGGCAACATAAATTATTAGGGGGCTGGAGCACATGATTTACAAGAATAGGTTGAGGGATTTGGGCTTATTTATTCTATATAGAAAAAAAAGAGGGATTTGATAGTGGCCTTTAACTACCTGAAAGAGAGGGGGGGTTCAGAAGAGGATGGAGAGATACATGGTGACATAATGACAGATTAGGAGCAATGGTCTCAAGTTAGGTGGGGGAGGTCTATGATGGATATTAGGAAAAACTATTTCATTAGGAAGGTGGTGAAGAACTGGAATGGGTTACCTAGGGAGGTGGAGGAATCTCTTATCTCTAGAGGGTTTTAAGTCCCAGCTTGACAAAGCCCTGGCTGAGATAATTTGGTTGTGATTCATCCTGCTTTTAGGAGGGGGTTGGACTCTATGACCTCCTTAGATTTCTTCCAACCTTATGATTCTATGAAAGCATATATAATAAAGAAAATGAGGACCACAGAACTCTACAGTCAATAGGGAATGGTTAGGAGAGGGCGTGGTCTGCTCTTTACATGAATTCAGGGAGCTACTGCTCTGCCTCTAAATGGTTCTTGCTGCAGACTCATGCAGATATCAAAAAATTGATTCTGCTCAGGTGATGGTTTTCAAGGTCTTTTTGAAAGACTAATCTTTTCAAATATGCAGACTAGCATTAGTATGTTTTTAATGAAGTTGAGATTCCCCAATCCCTAACTTGATTGGGCAGGACTGGCTTTGGCATGAAAATCCCAGAAGGGAAAAAAATGTACAATACAAAGAGCAATATTTGTCTAAATCATTTTACCACAGTTCTTAATGGCTTGTTTCAGCTGATGAAATGGCTGTCAGTGTTCAATCTATATTATAGTATGAGCTTCAGCAAAAACAGTGTGCAGAAAGCTCTACGAAATACTCAAAGAGTTCAGACACCAGACACTCATTGGTTCAATCTGCTCTTAGTTTTGACCACATGATAGAAGACAATAATCAAATGTTTTTTAGTTAATATGGGAAAGTTGGACAATAGGGAGGTGATAAATCAAATTTGGTTGGGACACCCAAATATTGAACAACAAATGTTTGTATTCAACTGTTTTTAAGTGGAAGTCAAATCCTAGTGAGGAGAATAGAAAGGAGCCTAAACTTTGTCAAATTAAAGATAAAAATATAACAAAAAAACTAAAAAGGATTTTGAAGAACTGTTAGCCAAAATCTCAAAAAATTATAGCAAAATGTAGTTCAATAATAGCAAAAAGTACTAACAGAATCAGGGAGCCAGCTAAACAACCAGTGGGGCCTTTGGATGATAGACATGCTAAAGGAGCACTCAAAGATGATAAGTCATTGTAGAGAAGCTAAATGAATTCTTTAATTCAGTCTTCAAGGCTGAGGAAACTGGGGAGATTCGCAACCCTGAGCCATTCTTTTTAGGTGAAATCTGAGGAATTGTCCCAGATTGAGGTGACATTAGAGGAGGTTTTGGAACAAACTGATAAACTTGACAGTAACAAGACACTGGGACCAGATGGCATTCACCCAACAGTTCTGAAAGAACTCAAATGTGAAATTGCAGAACTATTAACTGTGGTTTGTAACCTATCCTTTAAATCAGCTTCTGTATCCAATGACTGGAAGATAGCTAATGTGACACTAATATTTAAGAAGGGCTCTATAGGGGATCCGGGCAATTATAGACCAGTAAGTCTAATGTCAGTACCGGGCAAAATAATTGAAATTATAGTAAAGAATAAAATTCTCAGACACATAGGTGAACATAATTTGTTGGGGGAGAGTCAACATGTTTTCTGTAAATGGGTTTGGAACAGCTCCCATAGAGAGATTAAAATGACATGGATTTTTCATCTTTAAAAAAAAGGAGCATAAAGAAGGATATGATAACGGTCTATAAAATAATGACTGGTGTGGAAAAAATTAATAAGGAAAAGTTATTGTGACAGTCTCTTGGTAGCTCCTTAGGGTTCTGTGTTTCTTGGTGGTTACTTGGACGCCTCAGACTCTCACGGAGTCCCCTTTGTTGCCCTGGGTTTTCCCTAGAGGAAAAGGACCCCACTTACCAAGTCATTCTCATAACAGGTCTTGGGGTTCAGCATTTTCCTTGCTCTGTTCTCCAGCTCTCCTGTGTGCACCTTCCAAAAAACTCCCCCTCTCCCCTGCTGCCTAAGAAGAATCCTTTTATAGGAACCCAGAGGCCTTAATTGGCAGCAGATGCTTAATTAACGTCAGCTGCAAGCTACCTCCTAATTAGGCTTCTATTTTCTACCCTGGGGCCATGTCTACACTCGCGGCTTCTTGCGCAAGTACGGCCGTTCTTGCACAAGAATCTGCAGAGCGTCCACACTGCCCACCTGCTCTTGCACAAGAAGATTTACAGTATGGCATGGTAAGAGAGGGCTCCTTGCGCAAGAGCTACACTCTTTTTTAACAGGTGTAAGCCCTTTTGCGCAGAAGCTGTTGAGAAAGAGGGCAGTGTGGACGCTTGGCAGGGATTTCTCGCGCAAGAAAGCCCTATGGCTAAAATGGCCATCAGAGCTTTCTTGCGCAAGAGAGCGTCCACACTGCCATGGGAGCTCTTGCGCAAAAGCACAGCTTGCACATAGTAGTGTGGATGTTTTCTTGCGCAAGAATTCTTGCACAAGAACCCTTGCGCAAGATGTCCTTGTGCAAGAAGCCACCAGTGTAGACAAAACCTGGCTGCTGGGCTGCGTTCAGGTGAGGCTAATTTGGAAACAAAAAAGCATTAACCGACCTCCCAGTATGGCTGCCTTCTATAAGAGTTTTGCAGTTTGCAGGCTGTGGTCTGTCACATTATTTACATATTCCAACAATATAAGACCTAGGGTCACCTAGTTAATAGGCAACAGGTTTAAAACAAAACAAAACAAGGAAGTTTTTCTTCACTCAGTGCCCAGCCAACCTCTGGAACTCCTTGCCAGAGGATGTGGTAAAGCTAGGACTTTAACAAGGTTAAAAAAAGAGCTAGATAGATTCATGGAGGTTAGGGCCAACAATGGCTATTAGCCAGGATCGGTAGGAATGGTGTCCCTAGCCTCTGTTTATCTGGAAATGGGTGACAAGGGAGCGATCACATGAGGATTACCTTTTCTCTCTCTCTGGGGCATCTTGTATTGGCCATTGTCAGCAGACAGGATACTGGGTTTAGAAGGAGTGTTCATATGACCCAGTATGGCTGTTCTTAAGTTCCCAACAGTTCCAGAAAGGCCAGCACTCCCAGAAAAAGAGGGACCACAAAGACCTGTATCTAACCACTCAATAGATCCAGATATTCCAGGTCATGCAGCATAAGGAACTACAAGAGACATCACCAATAAGTATAGGTAGTATATACTTCCTGAGTGATTACTCAGGTTCTACAGATTGGACCAACTCAGTTTGTATTCTCACATTTTTATAAATTTATTGTACTTTTTGTCATTGTCCAGATCAGGGGAGGATGATTCTAAAACAACAGCCTCATCTGGCAATAATGAGGAAATGTTTAGTGAAAGAACATTTCCTCATTATGTATATTGAATATTATGAATATTGTATTTGCTCCATGTCTCCTGAACATCCGTAGCTGGACAAACAGAAACTGGAGAGAGAATACCTAGCTACTGGCTAATGGTTCTGGTACACAGAATGATGCCAGCTAGTGAATGGCACCGTGACAGAGACCTAGAATAATGCTCACTATGTGAATGAAAAGGTGGCATAGTACTGAGAAGGGCAGATAAACTGAAGGACATGGACCAACATAAGATGGAGAGTGCCAGAGGAAGTACTGAGGGTTTCCTGGTGAAGGGACCTGTGGACAATAAAGCTCTGAGACTCTGGCACTGCTGGCAAAAGCTCAGTTTCCAATATGATTGAACATGTCAGTGACGAAGGATGTACCATAGTTTGTGTGACAGGAATAGCTGCAGACTGGGCCTTTTGTTATGCCAAGTATAAGTCCAGTGCCAATGGGCACCAAATGGTCCTTGCTGAAATATGAGCCTCAGTTGTTATACATTCCAAACAAGTACTGTTGTCTTAGTTCTAACTTTGTTAGCACTCTTCTTACATAAAGAAAAAAAAAAGAGAGCTTCTTCTGGATGAGGAGACTGAAGTGCTGGACTACTTCTGCTCCTTTTACTGAAGTAGAGATAAAGAACAATGTCTTCTCTATATTTCTTTTCAACATTTGGATGATAATGAGTCTGCTGCTGTCAGAGTCCCTGTGGGTATGTCTACACTAGCCCCCTAGTTCAAACTAGGGAGGCTAATGTAGG
>JANRFK010004893.1:16890115-16921265 GCA_030068395.1 Apalone spinifera | reverse complement strand
TTAATTTAAAGCCTGTTCCTACTTCTGGTGCCTTCTAATGCTGTTGCTACTACCTGGTGTGAAGAAGAATCCTTTTAAAGAGACACTTGTGTCCTTAGACAACAATCTTGGCTAGGGGAGTGCAGGAGCCAAAATGGAGCAATGAAGTAGTAACACTCAGCCAATTCCCAGTCCTGGTCCATCCAATGATGCACTGCACTGTATAAATATTAGTATTTATAGTACAGTAGATTTTTTAGAGAAAATACAAATGTATATGTACTTACTAAGGCATTGTGGCTTGGGATCCCAGCCCTCTTTAGTACATGTGGCATATCTTTCCTTGGTTTTAGGTGTGTAACCTTGATTACATTGGTAAAGGATTGTCCTATGTAACGCTGCTGGAAATATTTGTTCTTTGTAATATTCATAATACCCACTTAATTTTCCATTTTCTATATGTGTGTAGTCACATGGTCTCCCTTTAAAAAAAGTTTAAAATATATATTATTACAAAGTACATGCAAGAAAAATCCAGTTTGCTAAGTTCTGAATATTCACATTCTAGTTCTCTTCTCAGCTTTTGTACTTTATTATTTAAATGTTACATTAACTGGAGTGAGGAGTTCAGAACATGTACACTCTGATGATCAGGGTTATCTTCTCTCTCATATTGGTAAAATTTTCCTACTAATTGGATCTGACAGTTTTAGAAAATTGATAATGAGGGAAGAAAAAAATGGTACAAACCTAAGGCTATTGTGTATGGCTTTGTCTATACATCAGCATTATTTGGGAATAACTGTCATTATTCTGAAATAACAAATAGTGTGTCAATTCAAAATAAACCATTATTTCGAAATACTGTCAAGGTGTAGAACTTCTTACTCTGACTCCTGTAACCCTCATTTCACAAGGAGTAATGGAAGTTGAAGGAAGAATGTTCTTCCTTTGACTTTCTGCTGTGTAGGCAGCACTGAAAGCCGAGTTAAGTTTTTTCACCTTCAGCTATGCAATTGACGTAGCTGAATTGCACAGCTTAATTCAACTTTAGCACTGCTGTGTATCTAGGAGCGGACTGGCAATCAAAATAGGCCTGGGAACGCCTCCCCCATGACATCGCCCCTGTGTGCCCCTCAACTCCCACCCCCTTTCCCTGCATCATGTCCAGCATGCAGCACAAGCAGAGGGTCAGGCTCCGTGCGCTGCATACAGCGCTGACACAGAGCCGTTCGGAGTGCAGGGCAACAGCGGCCCATCATGGGTGGATACGATGGCCCACCTGGAAATTCCCAGTATCCCGCTGGGCCAGTCCACCCCTGTGTGTAGATGTGCCCTCAGTGACTAACTTAGAATCCAATTATGACTCATAGGTTTTTGTTTTACCATTCATTCAGTACATCAGTCTTATTCTTGACATTCTACCCTTTGGATGGATAATACACACAGTTAAAAATCTTCCCTGTTGAAAGTTGAATCTAGCACATTTTGTCAAACAAATCATAGCATATACATATAGTAATTTACAACTCTACTAATTTATACCATATTGTCTTATTTTACAGGTGTTTATCTAAGTCCATTAAGGTAAAACCTGCAGTTATATCTGTTTTATTTCTGTTTACACTGTCAGTTGCAGAAATTATATAAATACTTGTATAAGTGGGCAGTAACAGTTTTAAACATGATCAATTAAAACCAACTTACAGGTACATCGTGGAAAAGGTATCCACCCAGTCTTTGTGCATTCAGCAATATTGTTCTTATTATTTGTATCAAAGTGAAATCCTGCATTACAGGTCACTCTGATTGTATCCTCTTCTTTGAATTCACTCCTTTGAGGGTGGTAGGTTCCATTAGTCACTGATGGAGGATTACATCTAATTTCTAAACAGAAATACACAAACACTTTTAACAACTGGAAACAGGACATTATGCTGTAAATCTCCCCGTCAGTTAAGATCATTTGTATCTTAGAGCATGTCTACATTACAATGTTATTTTGAAATAACAACAGTTATTTCAAATTAACAAGGTAAACATCTATACAGTAAGCCCATTATTTCAAAATAATTTCAAAATAATGGGGTTCTCATTCCAGAATAATAAATCCTCATTTCATGAGGAATAATGCCTATTTCTAAATAACTATTTTGGGAGTTATTATTCTGAAATAGCTTATTTTGAAATAATGCCGCAGTGTAGATGTACTCTAACTTGTTTACTAGCTTTACTACAGGTTGAACTTCTCTTAACTGGGACTCTCTGGTCCAGCAACATGCCTGGTCCAAAAGGACCAGGGATATTCCAGGACCAAAGAGTCCCATGGAGGTCTGGTAGCTGGACCCCTAAAGCAGGATTGGAGCTCAGTAGAGGTTCTGCCCTGTGGCAGTGCAACTGGGCTGCCACCCAGGCTGACAACTCTGGGAGGCAATAGGGTTGTCTGGCAGTGGGGGTCAGTAGCCCAGCAGCCCTGTTGCTGCTCAGCAGCATAACTGTGTGGCAGGACTAGATGGCAGCCGGCTGTCTCATGGGGCCAGAAGCTCAACCGTGGAGCTGCCTGGTGGCAGGGCTAAGAACCCAGGAGTGGGGCTGCTGTTAGGTGGTGCAGCAAAGAGCTCAGTAGCCCTGCTGCCACCCAGTAGAGGTGCCAGTGAGGCTGGGAGGCAACAGGACTGCCCCATGAAGCTGAATCCCAAGCAGGGCTGCCACCCAGCTGAATCCCAGCAAGAGGACTGCTCTGAGGGGTTGGCAGGCTGATAGTGGGGCTGTGCTTACAGTGGCAGGCTGCCATGGTGGGGCCAACAGCCCTGAGCCAAGGAACCGGTGGCAGGGGAAAGCTGGTTGAGAGACTAGAAATGGGGCTATGGCTGATGGGAGGGCAGTGGCAGGGGGATCCCAGAAATGACCTTCCCTGGTCCAGCAAAATCCCTCATCCTGGATCAGTCAGACTCCAAGGCTGTCAGACCCGGGAGGTCCAATCTGTAGCTTTATCATATCTGAACATCATCTTCATAAAATTGGCACAGTAAAATTCCTATGGACTAAAAGTCTACAGCTCTTTTGCCATCTTTAGTGATGTGAATATTTGCTTGAGGTAGTTTATTTTATTTTGGGTTTCAGAATGGAGCAGCTGTTGTTTTAAGTGTCATTCTGACTACTGTGGAAAAACATTATCCAGAAAATGAATTCTCCCAGAGACTTAAAAGTGACTGTACTGGATTTGTCTAATCTCTTCCACACTGCATCCTTGATGTGTTTGGCTGGATAGAATAAGAGAGCCCATAGCAAATAAATCATTTAAGTCATGTTAACATTTTAAAGACACGGAAAAAAAGAAGAAAATGCAGATAAAGCATTTGAAATGTAAGGTATAAAATAAGGCTTTTTATTTTAAATAACATCCCTTATGTCCTACCCCTCTAGCAGTGGAGAGTTTTTATAAGAATAACTCTATGACTGTTTTTAGACAGTATTAAAGATGTTGGCAACTGTTCTATATGGGAAAAGAGAAGTTAGTTCATCTGGGTTGGAGTTGCTATTGTTAAATTTGGATCCCGCTTCAAGACAAAATAAAACAAAACAGGAAATAAAGGAATAGCAAAAACAGACAATTCAGCTTTTGCTTCTGGTGCCGATTTATACTTGCAACTTCAATGCTGGAGAAACATAAACAAAGCAAATCCCCTTACCTGGCAAATGTGTACCTATTTAGGGATTGCCTTTAGCTAATTTTTTGGTCATGGGATCATAGCAGTGTTATAAACTGTACATTCCTGGCTGGCTACACCAGGCTTTTACTGAGCCAGTATTTCTCAAATTGGTCAACAAAGCCACTCTCAGAAAACTGCTACACAAATCAAACCCACTATCCTGGGCTCCCCAGGTGAGTGCCTTTGCCCCTAGGACCACCCCCCACCACTGTGTCTTCAGTGGGTCCAGTATTCTGCCTTCCTAACAGGCAGCACTAGCTGGTCAAGGGGAGAAATTAAACCCACCACCCTACACTCACCAGGTGAGTACCCTCACCCCTATACCACACCCTTAAATTTGGCTACTTACCAGTTCTGCAGCCACAGAGCCAGAGGGTCCTGTTGGCTGTGGTTCACTGTTTGTAGCCAAGGGGAATAACTTTGAGAAAGACTGTACTAACCAAAGGCGTTACTACCTATACAAAGACTGTACTAACCAGAGAGAGCTAGAAAAGATATGGCAGGGGTAGAAAATGACATGACAGAGGGAAGGCCAACAAGAACCAAAGTTGCACATCCCAGGTCGTATTTAGGATTTAGCTAAAGACAGTGAAGGTGACAATGTCTTGTTGGTCCATTACTCTGTTCCAGTCTTGTCAAGACATCTTTTAGGATCAAGATGAAGGTCCAGTGGTTTGATCGTAACCCAGAAGATTAAGGATGCAACCTTGATGACAAAATTTCACTGCTTCCAGTCTGCTCATCTCCCATCCAACCAGCTAACTCTCCTTGAAGGTTTTTTTAAGGATTTGTCAGATGGTGCTCATTCAGCTACCTAATGTTCTGCACTGCCTATTCCATTTATGTATTCTCTTATTTATATCATACACTCAGTTTCTTTCCCCCATATGATCTTTAATCTTTAGATTCCAAGTGCTGCCGTCCATAGAATAGACATGCGCAGGCCCCATCAACAATGATTTAAAGGGCCCGAGCCTCTGGCAGCCAGTGCTACTGTATCAGTGTTGGTGGACTGAATTTAAATTGCTGCCCCTTTAAATTGCTGCTGGAATGCTGTGTCACATGTTCTGTGTGGCTCTATCAGCTGGGGAGGATCAATGTGGTATGCTCTGGGCAGCATAGAGGACTAGCTGTCCTTGGCCCATACTGTCCGCCTGAGGATCCACCCTTTCTGGGAGCCTGGAGTCCTTACCCAGGGGCCCATGGAGGCTGTTGACTCCCTGGGCACATGTTAAGTAAGTTTCTTCCACTTAGCCTTCTCTACCACATCCAGCTCACTCTCTACACTACTCCCTTACTTCCTCTTCCTGTCAGTTACATATCTTCTCCTTACTGAATTAATTACATATTTAGCTCAACCACTGACCCCAGTGACAACAGTCCCCATCATAATAGACAAATTGATTCCAATTAAGCCTATAATCTCCTCTGTTATGCAATTACCTAAATGACCACAGTGTTAGAGCTAGCATTTTGTCACAAACCTCGAACTGGAGCAATAATTAGAACAGCCAATTTGCTCATTATTTTCTCCATAAAGTTTACTTTCTAACAGATCAGTTTTGTTCCACTGATTCCCAGTCCCATGCTCCTCAGCTACGTCTAGACTGGTGCGCTTTTGCGCCAGAGCTATACAAATGAGGCTCAGCGTTGGAATATCGCCGAGCCTCATTTCCATAGCTAATGAACCGCCATTTTCACGGAAGAGGCTCTTGCGCAAGACGGGGCTGTCTACACTGCCCCTTCTTGCGCAAGAAAAACCCTTTTGCACAAGCCGTTATGCCTGAAAATAATCGGCATAATGGCTTTGCGCAAAAGGGTTTTTCTTGTGCAAGAAGGGGCAGTGTAGACAGCCCCATCTTGCTCAAGAGCCTCTTCCGCGAAAATGGCAGTTCATTAGCTATGCAAATGAGGCTCAGTGATATTCCAACGCTGAGCCTCATTTGCATAGCTCTGGCGCAAAAGCGCGCCAGTTTAGACGTAGCTCTTGTTTACCCGACATTATCTCAGAGCAGAACTTGATCTCCTCAGCAGGATTAATTTGCTTGGATTAATTCAGCCTTGTGTCTCCTTTTGTACTTTTCCCTGTCAACATTAGTTATGGGTGAGTAGACCATTTTATAAACATTTCTTTATGTTTTCCAGAGTTGAATTTAAAAATACGGTAAGTCAGCTAGTGCTTAATTATTACCAAAATTTTTTCAGCAAGAAATACCTTATAGCTGGCTCACATACATTTCTCCTAGGCTTGCTTGGCAGGTCATAAATGGAGATGTAATTTCTAATGTTACTGTGACCTGATCTATTAATGGGTTTGTGATCATTCATGATCAAAGTCTTGACTTGGCACATGGTGAGAACCAGAGTACAGCCTTGACAGGCTTTTGATGCACTTACAACAGAGAAGGCAGGCAGCCATATTCTGCCTTGACTGGAACCTTTACACTGTTTTCATATTCAGATTTATATTCAACAAATTACAATGATGCGGTGTGGAGGAGATTGTGAGCAGGTACCATGGTGGGAGGAAAGGACTTTTAAAAGCTGTAATGGAAGATTTTATTTTATTTTATTTTGTCATTGAGGCTATCAGATCGTCTAGATTCTATGATAAATTAAATCGGCTGATGTGCACCACCACTTCATAGCTCAATTAACTTGTAGAAGCTTAATAAAATAGAAATGACAGCACTTGTTTAGTAGATAATTCAAAGAATCATGGAGTCATAGAACACTAGAACTGGAAGGATCCTCAAGAGGTCATCAAGTCCTGTCCCCTGCCCTCATTGAAGGGCCTAGCACCATCTAGATCAGAGTTTCTGAAAGTGTTCCATGGAATCACTTTGAGAAACACATTAATTGTCCATCCTGGTTTGTTTATTTACTGGTGCTGTAGCCAAGGATCCTCCCGTTGCCTCTGTTTCATTCTTTGTAGCCAAGGGGAACTGTGGGAAGCAGAGTAGGCTGGGCCACCACTTCCTGCTGCGCTGCTTGGCTGCAAAGAGCAAAACAGAACCGACGACAGCCATGAGGATGTGTGGCCACAGCACTGGTAAATAAACAAACTGGGGTGGCCAGTTAACGTGTTTCTCAAAGTGATTCCATGGAACACTTTCAGAAACACTGATCTAGACCATTCCTGACAGGTGTTTGTCTAACCTGCTCATAAAAATCTCTAGTGAGGCAGATTCCATAACCTCCTTAGCCAATTTATTAAGTTACGTCTAGACTACAGGCTTCTTTTGAAAGAAACTTTTTTTGGATGAGATCTTCCAAAAAAAACTTCTTCCAAAAGAGCATCCACTGCAAAAGTGCATGGAAAAAGTGCAAAAGTGCATGGAAAAAGTAATCTGCTTTTTCAAAAGAGAGCATCCAGACTGAATGGACACTCTCTTGCACTTAAGCTGTGATTGCAATGGATGGAATGGCCACCAGGGCACTTTTGCTTTTTTCTCTTTCCTCTTCTTCTGAAAAAACTCCCTCTTCCCCATCTACACACACTTTTTCATGAAAGAGCTCTTTCACAAAAAGGCTTCTTCCTCGTAGAATGAGGATTACCAACACCAGAAAACCCCTCTGTTCTTTCGATTTTCTTGTGGAAGAACACAATTGCAGTGTGGACGTTCCTCAAGTTTTGTTGGAAGAAACAGCCATTTTTCCAACAAAACTCTATAGTGTAGACATATCCTTAAATGCTTAACCATGCTAACAGGAAGGTTTGCCTAATGTCCAACCTAACATCCCTCTTGCTGCAATTTAAGCCCATTGCTTCTTGTCCTGTCCAGAGCTTAAGGAGAATAATTTTTCTCACTGATTCTTGTAACTACCTTTTAGGTACTAGAAAGCTTTTATCATGTTGTCTCTGTCTTCTCTTTTCCATACTAAACAAACCCAATTCTTTCAATCTCCCCGAGAAGTCATATTTGCTAACGTGGAACCAGAAACAGCATATTTTGAGATTTATAATGAGTATAAGATCCCACACTTGTAGGGATGTTGCACAAGATAATATCTAAAAGACACATAAAACAAACTAAGCAATGCTCAAATTGGAAGAAAAGAAGAAATGTTGGTAATTGGGTTTGATTGTGGCTGTTTTCCTATATATGTTTAAGGGAAGGATCTGATCAAAACTGAATTAAATCATAAACCATTAGAAGCATTTTGAAGAAACAAATGTTTCAAGTGAAGAAGAAGTACAAGTTATTTTGCACAATTTCAGTGAATTAATTCAATATCTGGACTAGATATTTGTTCTGTTATGGAGTGAATTCTTATTCACATAATAACAATAGTAAGAAGGGGTCCTGAATCATAACCCATGTATCAAAAGCCTGGAAGCCTGGGCTTAAAAAAGGCAGAACTGTGCTGATAATAAAGCAAAGTTAAGCTGTAAGTACAAGGCATGCCCTGCTCACAGAATTTGGCAAACATGAGGCTGATATTGCCAGGCACAGAGCACTCACACAAGCATATTCCAGAAAGATGGTACCAGAACACCTTGATAATAGCACATTCCTCAGAGATAACAGGAATACACTGACCCATCCTAAAGATGGTCAAAAAGACAACATGATGAATAGAGATGTTTTGATCAAAGCAACATGTACAAGATAACAGGAGGCCCCTGAAAACATGAAAGGGTGGCGCCCTGATACATCTTTATGCACAGATAGAAACGAGTTATGCATCACTCCAGACATAACTCAGAGTGACAGTCTTTGCCCAACCAAGAGAACAGTGGAAAGTCCCACCGCTGACTGAGCTGTTGTGTTGCAATGGGAATATATGTATTAGTGATCTGATAAGAGTTTGCTGGATACTAGACTTCATTGACAATAAACCTAACCAGGTGCCTTCATCCCTTATCTATTTTGTGATATTTGGGTGGTTTGCTCGAGGTCTGCTTTGCTATCTGTCTGTGCAGAGCTGAGGAGGCACACAGAGGGAACACACACATGCAGTTAAACATCTAGCAATATGTGACAAGAATTCCACAGTGGTACAACTATGTATTACCTTCCACAAATCTTCATTTACTGATAGGAATAATGAATCAAGCTAGCTGAAGTTTCTATGAAGAAAATAAAGTTCATCATGCTTTTCAGTTCTCTTTGCACTCCAAAATAACTCAGAAAATGCAATACAACTTTTTCTAGATACTGCATTGGTTCAATTTAGAGTTTTGTATCAGGGAGCTTTTTGAAATGAGTTCTCTTTCTATTTTGTCCAATTTCTACGCATAAGTGCATTGATGAAAATGCCAACATTTCTTTTTCAACTTAAGTATGCTCATATGGGGAGATTGTACTAATCTTATGTTGATTATTACTTGCCTGGGAGGGATGCCAGGACCAGACTCGCATTTCCATGACATTTCAAATACTGAATATTTCTTAGTAATTGCTTGCATCTATTTTATAACAATGCGGCCTCACCTCTCAAAATTCATGACTACAAAGCCTTGCCAAGATAGGCAGGAGTTAAAATATGACTATTACTCTTCCCCATTCTTATTTATAATTTCTGACATCATAGATTCATGGATTTTCAGACCTGAAAGGATCTTCCAGTTCGGCCTCAAGTATAACACAAAGGATTAAATTTGACCAGCCACTTCTATTTTTAGTTTGATTAGAGCATATCTTCCAGAGAGGCATACGGGACTTGAGTTGAAGACATCAAGACATGAAGAATCTACCAGTTCTCTTGATACTTTGTTCCAATGGTTACAAAAGTTGTGCCTTATTTCTAACTGGAATTTGTCTGAATTGTCTCCAGCCATTGGTTCTCCCTATGCCTTTCTTTGTTACATTAAAGCACCCTTCAGTATCTGATATTTTCTCCCCATGAAGATAATACAATGTAATCAATTTATGCCTTACTATTCCTTTTGCTAAGAAGCTCATTTAGTTTAGTTTAAATATCTCATTGTAAGGTATTTGTCCAAATAACTAATTGTGCCTCCTTTCTGCTTCCTTTCCATTTTTTCAACAGACTTTCTAAAATGTGGACATCAGAACTGGGTATGATACTTCCAGTATTGGTGTTATAAATGCTTTATGTATAGGTAAAAAAAACCCACCTCCCTACTTCTACTCACTCTACCCCACTTTATACTTTACACAATAATTGCATTAGACTTTTTGCCATAGCATCACGGTTTAGTTGTTTTCCGCTATGTCACTATAATCTTTTCAGAGTCACTGTTTGTGAAGATACATATTATTTATGAGTACATATTATTACAATACATATTATTTATGAGTACTATTTGAGGATCAGGACCATAGTTAGCTAGCAAAATAAAAGTAACAGAACAAGCAGTATAAAATGAACAAAAGCTGACCTTTGCAAGATGGATTTGGACGCCATCCATTTTCGGTACATTCTGCATCAGATCTTTCACCAAATGTATATCCTTTATTACAAGTAAACTGCAACTGATCATGCTCCTTGAAAACTCTCTTTAGAGTAATTACTTTTCCATTGTTAATTGTTGGTGACTGGCAGATTACCTCTAAGGATGAAAGAAACAAAATCCATAACCAGTTGTGATGCCTAAGAGAACACCCAAAATAATTTATTTTGATATGGTTATTTTATAATTATATTAATCAGGAAATAATAAATCTGTGTTTCAGCAAAGACTTTAAATAATTAGTCTCTATGGAAATAAAAAGGCCTATCTAGACAATGGGATAGATTTCTTGAATCTTTCTTCGGATCTGGAAGATATGTTTGGGTTAAATACACAGAAGACAAAGACAGCTCAATGTCATGAAAAGAGCATCATTTCACCATCAGCTTTAAACAATGAATATATTTAATACCAGTCTTCCACTTTTGATTTAAAAGAAATAGGGGGACACCAGCACTGCAAATGTTAGTTAGCCCAACTATGAGAACAAACAATTAATGTACCTATCACCTGTCATACATCTCCTAGATAAATATCTTCATATTCAGTTAACATATAAACAATGTCAGGATTCTGAAAACTCATAGGTTCAATATTAAATGGCAATGTTAAGAAATCCTCTTAGAAGCAAGTATGCCTGGTGCCAGGATAGTAGTAATTCAATCCCATACTATCATCTCTATTCATAAAACAAATTAAGAATCTAATAAGTGATGTATCTGGCCATGTCAGTTTGAATAAGGCATGATCTACTAGAATTGTTTCTGTTTTAAATACCTTAAGTGGAAGAATACATTGGTTTTGATATTAAATAGCTAATGTCATATGGACTCAAACTCTGTTTGCAGGTTAGCCTATAAGGCTACGTCTACACAGGCACCCTTTTCCGGAAAAGGGATGCAAATGAAGAAAGTCGGAATTGCAAATGCAGCGGGGATTTGCATTTTCCCCGCTGCATTTGCATTTACATGGCTGCCGCTTTTTTCCGTTGCGGAGCTTTTCCGGAAAAAAGCGCCTGTGTAGACAGGGATTTTGCGGAAAAAAAACCCTTTTCCGCAAGATCTCTTATTCCCTTTAGAAAAGGGAATAAGAGATTTTGCGGAAAAGGGTTTTTTTTCCGCAAAATCCCTGTCTACACAGGCGCTTTTTTCCGGAAAAGCTCCGCAACGGAAAAAAGCGGCAGCCATGTAAATGCAAATGCAGCGGGGAAAATGCAAATCCCCGCTGCATTTGCAATTCCGACTTTCTTCATTTGCATCCCTTTTCCGGAAAAGGGTGCCTGTGTAGACGTAGCCTGGTTGTTTAATTTAATTTCCAAACCTGACCATTTACTCCTAGTTCATGTATGGACATAACCTAAAAATAAAATATGACAGGAGTGCTCTGTATTAAGCAGTATTTCAGGAGAAGTGAAAAAAAAACCTTTGGCATTTTAGGTACTGAAGAATGCCACTTCCTGTATTTCTGTGGAGGAACCTTGACTCACCAAATTAAGAAATGAAAGAATGTAGCATCCCCTGATATTTCAGTACCCATGGGAGGTGGAAAGATGTAAAGCGGAGTTTTACAAATCTGTGCAACAAGAAAGAGAAATGGGCCCATCCTTTCTACATTCCATCTACAAAGTCGTGTGTTATTGCTAAGTTCCTAAATATGTGCTATATGCCTTACAAAACAAATAAGGACCCCAGTTTCTGCCCTGAAGATTATACAACGAAAATTCAACACAATAGTATAATAAGCTGGGTGGATTTGACTGGAAATTAGGCTACAATATCTGCTTGGTATTTAGACAAGAATATAATTAATCTCACTCCCACACACTAGTTTTGGCTCAAAAAGCCAACTATTTAGTTGATCTACTGTCAACAAGATAGTATTAGGATTAGCAAATAATTAATGAATATCCTCAGATATAAGTACTTTCTTGTTCCATTTATTCAAATATGCCTTATGGAGCATTATTGTTAAGGTTTCAGTGAAAATTGGAGAATGATTAGATGACTCTATTATGATTAGATGATTCTTTTCTAACAAAATTGTTCTATTTTCCTAGATTATTTTGCTGCATTTACACATATCAAGCAATGAAGATGAATACACCAGTTAAGTATTTTAAGTATTGTAACTGAAAATATTTTGCTAGTTCCATAATATTCCTGTACAATAATCAATTTATAAGAATTTGTAAGTGCCATGATAAGAGCTTCAGCTGTACACTCAAATCATCTTGGCTAAAGAGGAATGTCACTAAACTAAAAATACATATTTTCTTCTCACCTATGCATGTAGGTACTTGAGCATTCCAATTTCCATTATCTGAGCAATGTATTTCTTTAGCTCCAGAAAGTTTAAAGTTTTTGTTACATTCAAACTGTATGACTTGGCCAAAGGAATATTCTTGGTCCACCTCATATACACCTGTTGCAAGGATTTTTCCATTTTCTGGTGCTTGTACTGGTAAACACTTCCTCACTGTAAAAATATAGCAGTAATTTATGGCCTATTTTGTCGCTATATTGTAAAACAAAGCAGCATTAAAATAAGATAAACACCATTGCAAAACAAGCAGTCATTCTGAGATGTATTAGCAGGAGCGTTGCAAGCAAGACAAAATAAGTAACTCTTCTGTTCTATTCCCCACTGATTAGGACACAACTGGAGTATTTCATCCAGTTCTGTGAGATACATTTCAGAATAAATTGGAAAAGTTCAGAGAAAAGCAACAACGATGAAAGGACTAGAAAACAAGATCTAGAAAGGAAGTCTGGAGAAGAGAAGACAGAGGGGACACTCAACTACATAAAAGACTATTACAAGGAGGAGGGAGATACTGTTCTTTCTAACCTCTGAGAATAGGACAAGAAGCAATGGACTTAAATTACAACAAGTGAAGTTTAGGTTGATTATTAGGAAAATATTCCTAATTGTCAAGACAGGTGAGGACTAAAATCAATTATCTAGAGAGATTATGGAACCTTGATCATTGGAGATTTTTAATAGCAGGTTAGACAAATACCTGTCAAGGATGATCTAGATCAGTGTTTCTGAAACTGTTCCACGAAATCACTTGAGAAATACATTAACTGGCCTCCCTGATTTGTTTATTTAGTGGCCCCATGGGCACGGAGCCTCGCAGCTCCCATTGGCTCTATTTCGTCCTTTGCAGCCAAGGGGACCTGCGAGAAGTGGCATGGGCTGGGCCACTGCTTCCTGCTGCCCCGCTTGGCTACAAAGAGTGAAACAGAGCTAATGGGAGCTGCGAGGCTCCATGGCTGCGGTGCCAGTAAATAAACAAACCAGGATGGCAAGTTAATGTGTTTCTCAAGTGATTCCATGGAACACTTTCGGAAACACTGATCTAGATAATACTTAGTCCTGCCATGAGTGCAGAGGACTAGATTAGATAAACTAGATGTCTTACTGAGGTCCCTTCCAGTCCTACAATTCTATGATAAAACATTAAATACAGAAAAATCGAAAAAATACAATAAGTACACTACACAGTAAAAGAAAATTAAGTTTCATCACAAACTTACATACCACATTAGACTTATGCAAAGACTACATCTGACTCATAGACTAATCAGTTGGAAAACTTTAGAGAAATGTCTTCTGACTAGAAGATATCCACCAGTTCACATGTATTATTTCAAAACCCTTGATAAAGATATTAGACTAAAATCATCACTGGTATAAGTGAGCCCAATTTATATCAGAGTTTTTGGACCATGTTGTATCTCTAATTTTTCCATAATTGAACTAACCCAAGACAAAGAATAAGTATATGTGATCAAATATTCCTTATTAAAAAAGAAGCAGTTATTTGGGGCCAAAGTAGACTCCTGAGTATTCACATAGGGCACGTCTACTCTTCAGAGAAGATCTGTCAATATTCCAAGATTTGAATTAGCAGATCTAGTGAAGACAGGCTAATTCGAATTGAGAGATGCACTCCAGTCAATGCCGGTAGTCCTGATTCCATAAGGAGTAAGGGAAGTTGAAGGGAGTGTGTTCTTCCTTTCACTTTCTGCAGTGTGGACAGTGCTGAAAGTCAAGTTCAGGTACTTTGATTTTGGCTACATAATTAATGTAATTAACGTAGCTGAAGATGCATTTCTTAATTCAACTTTATCCCATAGTATAGATATAGCTATAGGCATCAATGGGTAATAGAGAGAATGTTTGAGTGTATATCTGAGACTAGGGTTTTTCCTCCACCTCAATTTTCTCCAGTATAGTCATCTGTCCTTTCTTTGATCTTCCATCCTACTTCAGATTTCCTCAAAGAAATTTAATATCAAAACATCATGCAGGATTAAGTTCACTTTAATGCTACATCTACACTGCAGGCTTTTTGCGCAAGAACAGCTGTTCTTATGCAAAAACTTGCCGGGTGTCTACACTGCACGCGCGTTCTTGCGCAAGTAAATTTACAGTACAGTGTCAGAACAGAGGGCTTCTTCCAGAAGAGTTATTCCTCTCCCCACGAGGAATAAGCCTTCTTGCGCAAGAGCTCTTCCACAAGAAGGCAGTGTAGACAGGCAACATGATTTTTTTGTGCAAGAAACCCCTATGGCTAAAATGGCCATCAGAGCTTTCTTGCGCAAGAGAGCATCTACACTGCCATGGATGCTCTTGCGCAAGAGCACATCTCTTGCGGAAAAGCACATGGCAGTGTGGACATGCTCTCGTGGAAGACATTTTGCACACGAACTCTTGCGTAAAACAGTTCTTGCAGAAGAAGCCTGCAGTGTAGACGTAGCCATTGGGTTTCTTGCTCAAGGAAAAACATGACTTCCTGTTAAAGTTTGGGGACTAAATAAATACAAGTAATAGTAACCCTAACTGGTCAAAGTCACATACACATCATAATAACAGTACTTTAATGTGGGTATTGTGACAGGGTCAGATCAGAGGGTTACAAAAGAATGCTTGAAGGAAAGTATAGTAATAGAGAGGTAGCCATGTTAGTCTGATCTTGCTAAAACAAAAGGAAAAACTATGTAGCACTTTAAAGACTAACAAGATGGTGTCACCTATTAAACCATCTTGTTAGTCTTTAAAGTGCTACATAGTTTTTCCTTTTGTTGAGGGAAAGTATATGAGCCTTAGACTAAGTAAGTCTTTGTTCCCTGGGTAAACTGGCAGGGGCTGGCCTAGAATCAGCAGGAACTTTCCAGAAGCAGCCTGGACAATCAGGCCAGTTAGAACACTTGGAGTTAATTAGGATCCTTTTGGAGTAAAGGGAGTCAGGCTAATTAGATCACCTGGGACCAATCAAGAAGGGGGAAGGGATAGCTAGTTGGTTTGCTCATTGGCCTGCTAAACCCAGGATTGTGAACTCAATCCTTGAGGGAGCTGAGTATAGATCTGGGACAAATCTGTCAGGGATGGTACTTGGCCCTGCCATGAGGGCAGGGGACTGGACTAGATGACCTCTCAAGGTCCCTTCCAGCTCTATGGGATGGTATATCTCCATATATATTATTATTATTAAGAACCAGTTTAAAAGTGCTCATCTTCTGTTAGCTAGGTGGCACATGAGAAGAAAGGAGGGAGGGAGCCAAAGTGCTGAGAGCGAGAGGAGTTTGGTTGAGAGCTGGGACCTGCAAGGCAGGAAGAGAGTGTTGGAGAATCAGGTACCATAGGAAAGATACTGGGAGGGACCTTTGGGGAAGTGGCCCAGGGAAGAAGTTGCCAGACAGGGAGTAGAACAAACCTCATCTGTTGCCACTGTCTTAGGGTCCCTGGGCTGGAACCCAGAGTAGTGGGTGGGCCCATGTTCTCCCCAACCATCCCCACAACACTATAGAGTCTGTTCCTGGATAGGGAGACCGGGATACAGAGGGTTTCACCCTCATATTATGGACTAGTCTGTGATGGGTATGGCTCAGTATGCCATAGAACCCTGACTCTAGTAAAAAGAAAGAGGCCGTGTGGTGGGACACAGTGAACCTCTGAGGCTGAACACTATCTGCCAGAAGTGCAGGACCATGGGCACAGCTATAGCTTTGCCACAGCATATGAATTTAATGTATGACAGAACAGCTCCCTCATAAGCAATAAGCTTTAAAGAATAAAATTAAGATTATCTAAAGAATATTAAAGGATAGATTTTGACATTCTTGATCACATTGAATGAATAATACTGCTGAAATCAATGGAACTACATGTAGAATAAGATAGAGTCCTTCAGCTGGACTGGGATCCTGTAGGTCCCATAATAGTGGAAGTAGAGGAAATGTATTTTTTGTAGACAGGATGGGTGGGCAAAACAAACAAACAAACAAACAAACAAACAAACTCTGGAAAAAACAATAAAACTCTTGTTAGTTTTGTTGTTTGAGCTTCTCTTTCCTATATATTAATCCTGTCCTCTTGTAGGATTGGGGGGAATCTAAGCCTTTTTTTGTATTGAATCAGGATAAAATGCAAAAAACTGTGCAGAGGCAGGTGGAAGGGGTCTTGTAGGGTGGGACTGCAATGGAATTTTAAAAGTAGTCCCACATGGGGCTCTAAAGTAAGGTATTAATCAATGTGAGGAAAGATTTCAAAATCTGATCCTATATAACTTTAGGCAAGTAAATATTAAATAAAAATCCGTTTGGAATAAGATTAAGTTTTAGACTCCATTTACCTTCACAATGGGGGACTTCATTGTTCCATCCATCTGCCAGACATTCACGGAAATTTCTTTGGCTGAGCATTTGATATCTTACCAAAAAAAACCCCACCAAAATATGAAATTCTAAAATACAGCAAAATATAGCTGTTAACAGGTTATGTGATGCTATTACAGCTGAAACAATTTAAGTAGTTTCCCATGGTCACGTACACTGACTAAACCCAAAACAGCCACCTGGAGAAGGAAACAATACTCTCTCTACTGGACTTCTTCCCTACTTTGTTAAACATCCTATTGCACACAGTAACAAAATGGTATCAGGAGAAAGCTTCACTGAAAGTTTCTTTTTTACAGAGAGCTGCTTATGTTAGACTGTTGCTCAGCTCTCCATATAGAATTAATTGTAATTCACTGTTCTCTCACAACATTAGGGAATATCTCAATTTCAAACCCCACTGATACCCTGGTACTCTGAAGTACAAAGGAGACAAAAACCCTGGTAAAAATGGCAGATTTTGTCAGAGCAGTGCAAAACAGCCAGACTGTAAGGCAGTATACCTTACTGTACACAAGATTTTTGTATTCAATTTTCTGCAACTCTTATTAGAGAGCTATAGTTGGTCATGCAAGCACATGATGACTATTGTTACTGAGTCCTCCTCAAAGTAGTTATTTCAAAGATTTTTTTCTGCGATTACTATAGACCAGGTATTATTGAAGTTTGGCTTATAGAGGTATGTCTACACTGTGTTGCTATTTCGGGATACCAGAAGCATTCCAAAAGAGCAATGCTGTGTCTTTAAAAGTGCCTAATATTTCCCAACATAGCGGGAGTGCTGTTCCATTCTAGTGTCCCTGTAACTGAGGGTTAAGGGATTTGTTGGAATAGTGACTTATTTTGAAATTTGGCGCTGTGTAGACAGAGCTAAATTTCAAAATAAGCTCTTTCGATTTAGACTTGGAATAAGCTATGCAATTTGTGGAGCGCAAATTGCGTAGCTTATTCCAACAGAAGGGTGCTGTCTAGATACACCCTAAATGCTGACCTCAGAAAATCAGAGCTCTGATATTACCCTCTGAGCCTCATAAAAAGGCTTCATCAGTTCATTAGTTTTTGAGTTCCGAATCTCCATATTAAATCTGAGGTCAGCTACAGTAATCTTAAACAAATTATGTATGGTCCTAAAGTGGACAATGTTTGGCTGACTCTGCTAGAGAAGTACATCTGATGGTATAAGATTAAAGAGTTTTGTTAAACATGCTTATGGAAACCAATGATGCTTTTAATCTAATGAACATTACCCTTCATCGCATTTGTACTCAACACGAGCACCAAATACAAACTCCGTTCCAGCAGTAAGTTCAAAGGAGCCAAACTGAAGATCGCCAGGATGCCCACAGGGTTTGTCTGGGAAATGGAAAAATAAAAAAGGAAATCATGTTTATAAACTTTCTACAATGCTACTTTGCCAGTCTGATAGGAATTGTATTTGCTATAGAGGATGGGATTTTCAAAAGTTTACAGCATTACCTTAATTATTTTCTATTTAAGTCAATGGGAGTTTTATCATTGATTTCAGAAGTCGCTGAATGCTAAGTACTTTTGAAAACTCAGCCATAAAGCTGGAAACTTAAATACTGGGATTATCTACATTTTTTATTTCAACAGTCAAGAAACTGATTATAAAATGTATTCATACTTTCAAAGCTTGCACTCTCTAAGAGGGTGCTCTGATAGACCTATGATCAGATTCAGATACATTTTGAAAAGTTCCAAGTTGTTAATATATGTTTAAAGTCATGATTTATTGACCTGATTTTTAAGATTTTCCCTTGCATGTTTTCAAAAGGATTCTTTCCAAGGTAAAGGCTCTTTAGAAAAGCTTTTATATGCATGCATGTAAAGTAAGAGGGAAATAAAAACATTATTAAGTCAGCTTGTTTTATGGGTGATACATGGAGATAGAACTGTAATTATGCACTGGCTTTTAAACTGAGGGATATGGTAAATTCCAGCAAGTTAATTAAGTTTTTTAATACTTGGTCATACATACACTGAATATAGCAGAGAAGAACTTGAGTTACATGAAAAACAGTGTTCATGCAAACATACTTGGCTGAGAGATGGCATTCTGGTTCTAAAGATAAATACACTTCTACAATGTCAGACTGACACCTGAGATGAACTGTTACCTTTTGAACTGCAGCACAAGATCTCCTTAAGATAGAAGAATATGTGACCCAGAAACCTGCTGGTGCCCGCTGGCAGAAGATCGTAAGGATTTCAGGGATCTCCATGGGTCTGGTATCTTGGTTCCAGTATGCATAAGAGTGTCATATAAGGTTTTTATTGAAAGCCTGTCTTAGTAGATGACCATTGCTTAGGTGTGTGGATGGATAAGAAGTAAGGAAATTTTTACGTATGTGTACACACACACAGAAAGAACAGTTACTTACCTTGTAACTGTGATTCTTCGAGATGTGATGGTCATGTCCATTCCAATATAGGTGTGTGCACGCAGCATGCATGTGCCGTCAGACATTTTTCCCTCTGCAGTACCCTTAGGGCCAACAGGGAGCCCCCTGGACTGGCGCTGGTATACCAGCCTATATATACCCCTGCTGGCCCCGTCACCCACTCAGTTCCTTCTTACCGGTATACTCCAGATAAAGAGTGGTTGGCAGGGATTTGGAATGGACATAAGCAACACATCTCAAAGAATCATAGTTACAAGGTGTGACAGGGACTTGCCCTGCACTGTCCCTTTAAGGGAAAACCCCAGCCCGGAGCAAGGGCTTGGAGTAAAGCCCCAGCTGAGACAGGCCTCATTAATTGGGGCCCAGCTGGGGGCTATTTAATGACGGGCTCCTGGAGGGAGAGGGGGGAATAGGCTGCTGCTCTGGGAGGAGAGCAGTGAGAGCCTGACTGCTGGGGGGAGTAGGAGGCTCCCAGGAGCTAGGGCAGCGCTGGTGAGACAGAGCCGGAAGCAAGGCCCGAGGAGCAAAGAACTTCCCCCAGAAGGGGGGCCCCGACAGTAATGTGGACACTCCCGGACGGCAGTGTCCTGAACAGGACGCCGTGATCAAGAGAAAGAGAGGAGACACCACCTAGAGAAAGGCACCCAGTGGGGCAGAAAGAACTAATTCCCAGGACAGCCGGCTGGTGGCGCCATAGTGGTGAGTCGGCCCCCTCACAGATGGTGGAGAATTTGGGCACGTGCGGTCCCCCCCAATACAAGGGGGTTACTTGGGTGAACTCAGGCCATTGGCCTGCCACCCTGCGACCAAGGGGGCTAGTTTGTACTCTGGACAGTAGAAAAGGAAAATGGATGTTTATTGGAGGGTAACCCAACTTGCTGAGCAGCAGAAAGGACCGATTTGGCTGCTGCTGGGGTGGCACCTGGACTCCAGGATAAGCCAGGAACCAAGACCTGGGAGCCGGTGCCTGGACTGAGAACTTGTTTTATCTGTTGACATCAGGGCCACCTGAGGAGTGAGTGCCCCTACTGAGTCGGGGCAGGGAGGCCCCACCCAGGAGATAGGGATTATGGGAGAGCATCCCCAGGGAAGGTAACCGGAGGGTTGCGAAGGTGTTGGGCCTGCGGGGAGCCTGGGCATCTGAAGAGGGAGTGTACCAGGGGGACCTGCAGGGCCCCAGCTAGCCCTGAGGGAAGGGCTGAGCCACAAAGGGCCCAGAGGAAGGCCAGGGCCAAAGGAAGGCACAAGCAAGGCTTCAGTTGCCATGCGGAGGGACATATTAAAAGGCACTGCCCCCAGGGAGGGGGGAGGGTGTCCGAGAAAGAGGGTCAGCCCACTCCAAAGGAGGGAATGTCGAGGGCCAAAATGTCCGGGCAGGGAATGGCTGAGGCCAAGAGGCCTAGGACCATTTGGGGGACCCACCGTAGAGCAGGCAGGGCTTCGGTGGGGACCCAGACCCACCCTCACTAGGGTGGAGAGGACCACAGTAGGGGTCCAAACCCTTGGAGAGGGGAATAGGCTGCTCCAGAGAGTGGAGAGCCTACAGGAGGAGAGAGATACCCTGCGGGACCAGTTAAGGCAGACATTGGGGCGTTAGGGTACTCCCCCGCCCTCAGTGGGAGCTACTTAAGGTGGAAGGCGTGTGACAGGGCGCTTGCCCTGCACTGTCCCTTTAAGGGAAAATCCCAGCCTGGAGCAAGGGCTTGGAGTAAAGCCCCAGCTGAGACAGGTCTCATCAATTCGGGCCCAGCTGGGGGCTATTTAATGACGGGTTCCTAGAGGGAGAGGGGGGAATTGGCTGCTGCTCTGGGAGGAGAGCAGTGAGAGCCTGGCTGCTGAGGGAGTAAAAGGCTCCCAGGAACTAGGGCAGCACTGGTGAGGCAGAGCCAGAGGCAAGGCCCGAGGAGCAAACAACTTCCCCCGGAAGAGGGGCTCCGACAGTAATGTGGTTTTCTATGGACTAGGCCTCAGGGCCTGCGGTTCTCATGGACTAGGCCTCAGGGCCTGTGGGGTTACTATGCACTAGGCCTCAGGGCCTGCAATTTACTATGGACTAGGCCTCAGGGCCTGGAGAGGAACAGGCTTAACCTCAGGGCCAACGGGGCAGGGTGGGAGAACCCCGCGACACAAGGTAAGTAACCGTTCGTTCTTTCTTTGAGTGATTGCTCATGTGCATTCCAATATTGGTGACTCCAAAGCAGAACCTAAGTAGGTGGAGGGCTGGATGTCAAGACCATGGAGGAGTTGAGGACCACCCTACCTAGGGCAGCGTCCTCTCTGGCCTGATGCGACAGCGCATAGTGGTTGGCAAACATGTGGCAACCTTGCAGATGTCCAGGATGGGAACCTGTGCTGCGAAAGTGGTGGAAGCTGCCACAGCTCTCGTGCAGTGTGCTCTAATGGTCGGGGCTGAGATGCCCGCTAGGGAGTAGCTGATACAGGTGGTTATCCATGAGGCGATTTGCTGAGTGGATATAGTTGGCCTCTCATGTGTTCCGCGATGGCTACGAAAAGTTGTGGTGATTTTCAGAATGATTTGGTCCTGTCTAAATAAAAGGCTAATGCCCTATAGACGTCTAACATGTGTAAACCCTGCTCTTTCCCAGATGGATGCAGGTTCGGGTAACAGACTGGTAGGAAAATGTCCTGGGAAGTGTGGAATGAAGATACCACCTTCGGCATAAAGGCTGGGTGAGGGCAGAGCCGAACCTTGTCCTTAAAGAACACTGTGTAGGGGGGATCGCTGAGGTCAGCGCCCTAAGCTCAAACACTCACATCGCGGATGTGATTGCCACTGGGAGGGATACCTTATATGATAGGTGAAGGAGGGAGCATGTGGCTAGTAGTTCGAACGGGGGGCCCCATAAGTTTGGATAGGACCAAGTTTAGGTCCCACTGGGGAACAGGTTGCCGGACATGCGGATAGAGTCTGTCCATTCCTTTTAGGAACCTGTTGACCGTTGGATTGGCAAATAGTATTTCCCCCCTTCCCCTGGGTGGAAGGCCAAGATGGCCGCTAGGTGGACCTTAATGGAGGAGGAAGAGAGATGCTGGAGCCTAAGGTCCAACAGGTAATCCAGGATCAGGGGGCCTGATGCCCTCCTCGGGTGCACCCCCTTCTGATAAGCCCAACAGCAAAACTGCTTCCACTTAGCGAGGTACGTGGTTCTAGTGGAAGGTTTTCTGCTACCCAGTAGGACATCCTGAACTCATTGAGAACACTGGAGCTCCTCTGCCATTAACCATGAAGATTCCATGCTGTCAAGTGGAGGGACTGCAGGTCTGGGTGGTGAAGCCTGCCCGAGTCCTGGGATATCAGGTCCAGGACTAATGGGAGGGTTATTGGCCTCTCGTGTGAGAGGTTAAGAAGGGTCAAAAACCAGAGTTGCCTGGGCCATACTGGGGTGATTAGAATTAATGATGCCCTGAACTCCCACACATTCAACAGAACCCTGTGAACCAGAGGGAATGGCAGGAAGGCATACAGCCGGCCAGTGGAGGAGGAGAGCGTCCCCTAAGAAACTCCGTCCCTGTTTCATGAGGGAGCAGTATTGGGGGTACTTCGTGTTCTGCCCTGTGGTGAATAGGTCAAGGTGGGGAAATCCCCACACATGGAAGATGAATTGGGCAATGTCCCAATGCAGGGACCATTCATGGCTCGCAAACAATCTGCTCAGCCTGTCCGCCAGGATGTTCTGGGAGCCTGGGAGCTATGACACCATAGGGTGGATATTCACCCAATGCAGAGTTCCCACAGGTGGATCACCTCTGAGCACAGGTGAGGGGATCGAGCCCCGCCCTTCTTGTTTATATGTGCCACTGCTGTCGTGTTGTCTATCAGGATGAGAACAGGCTTGCCCCTCAGGTGGGGAAGGAAAGCTACACAAGCCAATCAGACTGCCCTGAGTTCCCTGACATTGATATGCAGGGAGGTTTCATGTGGAGACCATGTATCTTGAGTGTGCAGCTCTCCCAGGTGGGCTCCCCAACCCATGTCCGATGCATCTGTGACCAGTTGAATGGATGGGACTGGCCAGGAGAATGGGACCCCTGCGCACACCTCCGCTTGATGGGTCCACCACTCCAGCGCGAGGAGAACAGGAGCAGGGACGATCAACACTCTGTCCCAGGAGTGAGCGGTTGGGTTGTGGACTCATGATAGCCACATCTGTAGTGGGCGCATGCACAGCCTGACATGTTGCTCTACATAAGTACACGTGGCCATGAGGCCCAATAGGTGCATGCAAGCCTGGGCGGTGGTCACTGGAAAATTCTGGATCAACCTGACCACCGAATGTAGTGTGAGAAAGTGGGAGCTGGGTAGAGAAGCTCTCTGGGACCGGGAATCTAGGGTAGCACCCACAAATTCTATTGTCTGGGTAGTAGTTAGGGTGGATTTGTCCAGGTTTAAAAGAAGATCTAGTTCTCGGACTGTGGTGATGTGATCTCTCAGCTGGGTTTTCAACTCTCCCCTGAGGAGCCAATCATCCAAATAGAGGAACACTTGGACGCCCCTTTTCCTGAGTTCAGTGGCCACCACCATGCATTTTGTGAAGACCTGGGGAGCCATAGAAATACCAAAGGGAAGGGCCATGAATTGCTAATGGTCCTGGCCCACAGTGAATCATAGAAACCTTTTATGGAAAGGGGTGATTGAAATGTGAAAGTAAGCATCCTTTAAGTCGAGGGCAGCATACCAATCTCCAGAGGCTAGGAAGGGAATTATAGATGCCAGAGTGACCATTTTGAATTTTGACTTGATGATGAAAAGATTTAGGGCTATGAGGTCCAGGATTAGGTGGAGGCCCCCTTTTGCTTTCAGAACCAGAAAGTAGCGGGAATAAAATCCCCTGTTTCGAAATTCAAGGGGAACTCATTCCACCTCCTCTAGGGTGAGAAGATGGGAACCCCCTCTTGTAACAGAGGCTTGTGAGAGGGGTCCCTAAAAAGGGACAGGGTAGGGGGTTGGGAAGGAGGGGATGAATGGAAAGGGATTATATAACCCCTTTCTACTATCTGCAGGACCCATTGGCCCAATTTAACAGTCCTCCAGGCTGGAGAAAATGGGATAAACAGTCCCAGAAAATCAGAGAGGAGACTGGTAAGCTGCCCTCATGGGTCCCATCAAAAGCCCTGTCGGGGGCCCTGGAGTTTAAGGGGCCCCTGTTTGCTATCTAAAGCTGGGCATGGGCAGCACCTATTGTTCCTGCCATTGATGCCCCTGCCCCTCTGCCAGGTGAAGTCAGGGCATAGGGCTTGAGGAGGTCCTCTATGAGATTCCTATTAGGGTATGATCTCCTCTGGGTGGCAGGGGTGTGTAGGCCCAAGGATTTGAGCGTCATCCTGGTGTCTTTTAGGCCACAGAGCCTCTTGTCTGTCTTCTCCGAAAAAAGTGAGGGTCCCTCCAAAGGGAGGTTCTGATGGTATTTTGGAGCTCCAGTGGCACTCCGGAGCCTTGTAGCCAAGAACTGTGGCACAGGACCACCCCGGAGGCCATCACACGGGTGGTGGTGGCAGCCACATTGAGAGCCACTTGGAGGGCCATCCTGGAGATTGGTCTCCCTTCTTCCTGGGAGCTTTGTATTCCGAGCGGGAGTCTCCAGGAAGCAACTCTGTAAATTTGTCCATAGACGCCCAGGTGTTGTAGGCATAGTGGGACAAGAAGACTTGTTGGTTGGATATGCGATATTGGATGCCCCTGGAAGGATAAACTTTCCTTTTTGGCCTCCCGGTTCTTAGGGGTAGCGGCCGGTTGACCTTGCCTCTCCCATTAGTTAACTGCCTGAACCACCAACAACCCTGGGGGAGGGTGAGAGAAGAGGTGTTCATTACCCTCTTGGAGGACAAAGTAGCTCCTTTCTGCATGCTTGTTGGTTGGGGGAATGGAGGCTGGGGTTTGCCACAAGGTTGGGGAGATTTTGACTACCGTTTTGTTTATCGGCAGAGCCACTCTGGAGGGGGTGTCAGCATGCAAGATGTCCGCGGTGGGATCTGAGTCATCGGATACCTTTTCTGCTTGAATGACTAAACTCTGGGCCAGTCGACAAAGTAGGTCCTGATGAGCCCTAGCATCCATGGAGGACATGGATGGTGTGGAGTCAGCTAACACCCCATCTGGGGATGAAGACAAGGATCCTTTCAATGCTTCACCCACAGGGAGAATGGTGCATCCTGGATCGTCCGAGGTGGTCACTGACAAAGAAGGAGGAGGTTGGCTCACCGGAGCCGTGCTCGCTCCTGAGCTTGGGGACGACTGACCCGGGGCAGGGAGTGTGCTGACAAGGGGGACCTGACCATGGGTGTCACTGATGGAGAAACTCGTGGCCCTGAAGAAACTGAGGGGGATCTGGGAGAATTTAAACCCTGCCTCTGATGGTAAGCCCAGGGTGTCCAGAAAGGCCACTGTCCCAGAGATTGAGGAGGCCACGTTTGTTGGACCATGAGCACCGGGATTGGCTGAGCCTACTGCTGCTGCTGGTACTGGTGCGGGGGAGTGTGGTGCCAGGAGCAGTGCTGAGAATGGGAGCCGTGCTGTGAATGGGACCTGGAACCCCTAGACTACCAGACGGATTCCACCTTGGAGTCAGACGAGAACTCCGAGGCGGACCAAGGCGGTGCCGATGTGGGTGCTGACATAGCTGCAGTGCATCAAGACATGAGCTCCGGCTTGCCTCGGTGCTCAGGCGGTGGAGGAGGCATGCTTGTCCTGGAGTCGTGCACCGAGGTAGGTGCCGGTGTGCTCTGCACCAGTGGCAGTGCTGGGCGGAGGTGCCAGCCATCTGGGATGGGCTGTGAGCAGTGCAGTAGGGCCCGAGTGATGTTGCCTGCCCCCGTGCACCAAGTCTTCAGGTGCCCTGGAAAGGGAGCTGTGTCGAGCATCCCCATGCTGCCTGGGGGGGTGCCGGGGTAAGAGCAGGGGAGGGAGACGAGTTGAGTTAATAAGGACTCTCACTGCATTCAAGGCCTCCGGTGTGGAGGGGTCCAGAAAATCCTCAGAAGGGCTGACGTCCCTTCGTTGAGGGGAGTGTCTGCCTGACCTCGAGGTCTCAGGCTCCGGGCTCATTGGTGCCGCGTGATTTACAAGTGAAGATCACTGTAGGGCCATAGAGGGCGCGAGCCTATGTGGGGACCGACTCCTGTTGGGCATTCTCTTTTTCTGCAGTGCTGGCGATTGAGATCGGTCCCGAGCTCTTGGCGGTGCAATAGAGGCTCGGTGAGCTGTGGGAGACCGGTGCCGAGTTTGGTGCCAGTGCTGGTCAAAGTGCAGTCTCCATAAGAAGGATTTTAAGGAGTGAGTCTCGTTTGCACTTGGTCCTGGGCTTAAAAGCCTTACAGATTTTGCATACCTCTGTGAGATGAGCTTCTCCTAGGCACTTTAAACATGAGGAGTGTGGATTACCACACAGCATAGACCTATTGCACTTTTTGCAGGGCTTAAAACCTACGGGCCGGGCATACCCTGCTGCGGGCGCATGGTGCACCATGGCGGGGAACAATAAGAACAAAACAACAAAAGTCTCTAAGGGTATGTCTACACTAGCTCGTTAGTTCGAGCTAGGTAGGCAAATGAGGGCAACCGGAGTTGCAAATGAAGCCCGGGCTTCATTTGCATCTTCCCGGGCGCCGCCATTTTAAAATCCCCCCCCCTTAGTCCAAACTCCGTGCCCGCGGCTACACGCGGCACGGAGTAGGTAGTTTAAATTAGGATCTACCTACTCCGTGCCATGTGTAGGATCTCTACTGATGAGGAAAAAACTTCCGATGGCGCGTGCATGCTGTGCGCGCGCACCTATATTGGAATGCACATGAGCAATCACTCAAAGAAGAATTCTATATTTTTATACCCTGTGAGTTGAAGCCAGTCCCCAGAAGTTGAAAAACAAGTTTATTTGAGGCAGGAGATGTTTGTCAGTAGGTAAATTGTCAGTAGGTAAATTGAGGTAAGGTTCACAATGGATGCCCATTTGCTGTATAACCTAACGGATGATGATATTGTGAAATCTTCAGGGGGGAATTTACAGAAGAAAATAAACCAGAAAGGGGGGGGGTCTAATTTACAAGTGAAGATCATGAATTTTTAAATTACAGATGTAGTAACATAGACGTATTCTGCATATTTCATCTAGGATGTAAAATGACAGTGGGTTTGATTCTTGAAAAAAGGGATCTCAGACAGACAGGTTGTTAAATGTTGAGAGGAAAAATTTAGGTGAGATAAGATCATTACACAGGGGAGTATAATTTAGTTAACTCAGGTCTCTATTATGTATGTTCTGTTTCCAATATTTCAGCTTGCTATCATCTGAAACTGTTTTTAACAAAATGAACCTAAAATTGCTTTCTCTATAAACAAATTGAAGTGTTGTATGTTAAGCAGAACTGTGTTCTGTGGCCAGACTGGTAAGCTGCAGATGTCCTGTTCCTTTGGAAATAGAAGATCTGGGAATTCTGAGTGTGTTCAATGGGGCTGACTTGGGGTTTGATGTGTAAGTCATTCCATGACGAGTAAGGGATGTTTTGAACTAGTGATTTATTTTGAAATAAGTGCTGTGTAGATAGCGCCAAATTTTGAAATAAGCTATTTCAAAAGAAGATGAAAACTAGCTGGGTACATTTAACTGAGATGGCTTCTGGGTGGTGGAGTAGTGCGGTTAAGGCAAGCTTAACAGCTGGCATGTACAGTAATGCCAGCCACATCCAGGAGCAGCAGTTACCAAAGAGATAATTACCCCAGACATGACAAATTGGGCATTTTAGAACCTACTACTCTAAAAATTAAATTAAGCATAAGAGAGAAATGAAAATTATGAAATGCACAGACCAGTCAAAAACCAGGAATACCACACTTTGAAGTAACAACAATCCCCCCACGTATGAGTTGGGTCAGGAGATGAGTGAAGGACAGTGTGTGCCAACAATCAGCTGATCCAGCACAGCGTGGTAGTCTAGACGCGGATCAGTCGGCTGGGGAAGCCTTTGCCGACCGATCCTGTAAGCCTCGTTTCTAGACTACCGCACTGATCATCGGCACAGCACGGTGGCCATGTTTATTTTAATGAAGTGGGGATTATTTATATCCCCGCTTCTCTGCCTATGCCAGGTAGCCTAATCTACATGCCTCTGTCGCCAGAGGCATGTAGTCTAGACATACCCAAATTGAGCTATGCAAATTGAGTAACTTATTTCGACATAGCTTATTTCAAAATTTGATGCTGTCTCAAAATAAAGCGTTATATCCAGTGCAACAAGTTTTACAGGAAACTGGAATAGGATGCCTATTATTTTGAATGTATTTCAAAATAATGGGTGTGCTGTTAAGACCCACACAATGCTGTTTGGGGATAATGGACATTATCCTGAAATGGTGTCACTGTCCAGATGTACCTTAGGAGTGCTTCTAAGGTTTCAGTGGGTCCTAGAGTTGATTTCTGTGGCGTGACAGAGCAGGTGGGATAGAGCAGGTTAAAGGGGTTGGTGGAAGGGGAGAGAGGCAGCTTTTGCAGAGTCAGCAATCCTGGCTAATTAGGGGCAGCTGAGACACAGCGGCTACAAATCAATTAAAGTCCAGGTGAAGCTGATTGGGGCTGCCTTAAGACCTATTTAAAAACCCTCCCTGTGGGTGGGGAAGGAGGAGAGAATTGAGAAGGAGTTTGGAGAGTGACAGAGGAGTTTGGAGAAAGAGAAAGACATCTGAGAAGGAGATCAGAGGAGCCAAGAGAGCAGCATCGGCCTTGTTAAAGACTACAGGGAGATAACAAACCCCAAACCAAGACGAGTGAGCCATATACTGTGACTCCTAGACTGTGGTGCCAGTGGGCTGAACGGAGGTCAGGGGTCCAGGAGTGGACTGACCCTGCCACATGTGGTGTCTGGGGTGGGATTGTTTCGCTGCAGTGATATCTTGCAGCGGACCCACCCAGGGCAGACTAGGCCACCCTAGTAAGATGGGAGAAAAAACAAAATGGAGGATGTAGTAAAGGCCCTCATACAAGCCACTGAGCACAGCAAGAAGCTACCCGGGCTCAGATGCCTGCTCAGCAGGAGTCAGTGCGACTAAAGCAGGAAACAAACCAGCTGCTGATGAGCCAGGCTGCCCAGGATTGAGCCACCTTACAGGAGGTAATAATGCAGATGAAAGCTCTGACCACTCAGGTGCATGGCTCAGATGGAGCACGGTCCCTGCGGGCCAGCAGTTTCCTCCAGAAAATGACAAGGGAGGATGATGTGGAGGCATACCTCCTGGCCTTTGAGAGGACATCCCTGCAGGAAGGTTGGCTCCGAGCCCAGTGGGCCAGCATCCTGGCTCCATTTCTGTGTGGAGAGGCCCAGAAGGCCTATTTCGACATGCTGGAGGAGGCCGCCACTGAGTATTCCCAGTTGAAGGCTGAGATCCTCACCAGGTTGGGAGTAACCCTGCTATCAGAGCTCAAAGGTTCCATGAGTGGCGATACGGGGAGGGTAGAGCACCAAGGGCACAACTGTTTGACCTGATCCACTTGGCCCAAAAATTGTTGCAGCCGGAGACCTACAGCCCGGAGAAGATTGTGGAAATTATTGTCCTGGACCAGTTTGAGGGGCCTACCACCCAATCTGCGAGATTTGGTCAGCCAGAATGAACCCTCCTCATATGACGACATGGTAGCTCTCATGGAAAGACAATTAATGACTAAAGGACTCTTGCAACCCCTCAGCAAAGAAGTCCGGAGAGACAAGAGAATTGGACTAGCCTCAAAGGCCCGTGGCTCTGAACCCTCGAGTGAGACTTGGCCGAGGAAGAGGGAGACGGAAGAGTGGCCAGAGGCCATGAAGGGACTTGGGGAACAGGGGCAGGAAGATCGGGGGTAAAACTCAGTAGCCCAAGAAATAGGGGGATGCCCCATGCAGGGTATCGATGCTACGTATGCGGGGAGATTGGGCATATAGCGGCACACTGTCCAAACATAATAGAACCCATGCAGTGTGACCTAAGAGACCTGTGAGGCCCCTGCAATCTCACAAATTTGGCAGGCATAGCAATGGCCCCCCATCTGTACACCCGACCCGTTAAGATGAATGGAGTAGAGACCACGGCCTTGGTGGACTCAATGAGCGCCATCACATTGGTCTCTGGGCAGCTGATGGAACCAGACCAGCTGACTCATGCCAAGCACATAGGAATCTCCTGTGTCCATGGATATATCAGTTGTTACCCTGTTGTACCTGTACAAATAGAGATCCAAGGGAATGTCACAAGGGTTGCAGTGAGGATAGTTCCGAGGCTCCCATACCAAGTTGTGATTGGGCAGCCTTCCCTGGATTTTGTGACCTGCTCCCTACAACTGAGGGAAAGGAAGAAAGCACCCTCCCAAGTTTTCACAATTTTTCCCAGGACCTATTTTCTGAGCCTGGGGAACCCTGGAAATCAAGGCAACCAAGAAACTGGGTACTCGAATTCTGACCCAGAACCTAAGGCAGGCCCTGGCTGGGGGAGGGAGGGAACTGAGTCAACTGATAATGAAGCACTGAGAGAGGTAGACAAGCCTGAGGCTGGGCCTAGCTCAGCAGGGCCCCCTGGTATGGAAGAGGCTGAAGATTCCCCAGAGCCTAGGCAGGTAGAGCCCTTGCTTGAAAATTTTGGACGGGACCAGGCCAACAACCCGTTGTATCAAAACAGGTCATTGAAGTAAAGGGTATCCGCATAGAAGGAAGACTCAAGAGCCTATACCCTTTTATATTATCAAGAGGGAGCTACTGTACCAAGTGTTACCAGGCCCGGGACGGAGGTGGAGCTGGCCACCCTGGGGTCAGCAATACCAAATGAAAGCCAACAGGGACAGGTGGAGAGCTCCCCAGAATTAACCCTAGGGAAGTGGTTCGTGCAATGCTGAAGTGACACTCAGATGGCTACGTCTACACAGGCACCCTTTTCCGGAAAAGGGATGCAAATGAAGA
>JANRFK010004893.1:16878742-16890015 GCA_030068395.1 Apalone spinifera | reverse complement strand
CTTCATTTGCATCCCTTTTCCGGAAAAGGGTGCCTGTGTAGACGTAGCCAGATGTGTTCTCAATGGATCCTGGCCAGACCACTGAAGTTGAGCACCATATAATCACAGACCCAGGTGTAAGAGTGAATGTCAGGCCCTACCGAATCCCAGAAGCAAAGCGAAAGCAGGTACAAAAAGGAATAAGAAAAATGCTGGAACTGGGTGTCATTGAGGATCCCACAGCCAATGGGATCCCCAACCCCATTTTCTTAGTGCCTAAGCCTGACGGCAGCCTCTGTTTTTGCAATGATTTCTGGAAGTTGAATGAGGTGTCAGAGTTTGATGCATACCCCATGCCACAAATAGATGAGCTCATTGATCAGCTGGGAAAAGGCTCAATTTTTGTCCACCCTCGACCTGTCCAAAGGATACTGGCAAATTCCGTTGGCCAGGAAAGCCAGAGAGAAGACAGCCTTTGCCACCCCCGAGGGCCTATATCAGTACACTTTCCTCCAATTTGGACTACATGGGGCCCCTGCAATGTTCCAGCGACTTATGGACAAGTTACTGTGCCCTCACCGTACATCTGCGGCTGCTTATCTTGATGATTTCATCATCCACACCCTGGCCTGGGACACACATTTAAAGAAGGTGGCGGCTGTACTGGATACCTTAAGGGAAGCTGGCCTATCCGCACACCCGGCAAAATGTGCAATAGGACTAGCAGAGGCCAAATACCTGGGGTACATAATAGGGAGGGGCTTAGTGAGACCCCAATTGAATAAAGTGGCTGCAATACAGAACTGGCCCCAGCCTGTAGGTAAGAAACAGGTCCAATCATTCTTGGGACTAGTGGGGTATTACCGGAGATTTATCCCCCATTTTGCTTCCAGGGCATGTCCCCTGACAGACTTAACGAGAACCCAGGGCCCAGATGTGGTGAAATGGACCCCAGCAGCAGAGGACGCATTCAATGACTTAAAATCAGCCCTGTGCAGTGATCCAGTGCTCATAGCCCCAGATTTTGAAAGGGAGTTCTTACTACAGACCGACACCTCTGAAGTCAGATTAGGTGTGGTATTGTCCCAAATGGTCGGGGAAGAAGAGCATCCTGTAGTATACATAAGTCGGATGCTCCTCCCAAGGGAACTAAACTGTGCCATCGTGGAAAAGGAGTGCCTTGCAGTAAAGTGGGCCGTGGAGAGCCTACGATATGACCTGCTCGGAAGACAATTCACCCTCATCACAGACCACGCGCTCCTACAGTGGATGCAACAGAATAAAGACAGGAATGCAAGAGTCCTGTCACTGCAACCATTCCACTTTCAAGTGAAACATAGGGCCAGAGCCAAGCACAGCAACGCCGATGGCTTATCGGTTGCATTGACTGCCATCCCAAGTAGCCCAACACCATAGTGTTGAGCAGGGGAGGAGAATATGTGACAGAGCAGGTGGGATAGAGCAGGTTAAAGGGCTTGGTGGAAGGGGAGAAAGGTAGCTCTTGCAGACAGTCAGCAATCCTGGCTAATTAGGGGCAGCTGAGACACAGCGGCTACAAATCAATTAAAGTCCAGGTGAAGCTGATTGGGGCTGCCTTGAGGCCTATTTAAAAACCCTCCCTGCGGGTGGGGGAGGAGGAGAGAATTAAGAAGGAGTTTGGAGGAGGATTTTGGAGAAAGAGAAAGACACCCGAGAAGGAGACTGAAGGAGCCAAGACTGCAGCATCGGCCTTGTTAAAGACTACAGGGAGACAACAAACCAAGGTGAGTGAGCTATATATTATGACTCCTAGACTGTGGTGCCAGTGGGCTGAACAGGTCAGGGGCCCAGAAGTGGGACTGACCCTGCCACAGTGGATTGATCTGGAGGTGTTAAGTGTTGAAAGAAGTCCATAGTTGTACACACCATGATTAGTGTCGTGTGGTATAGTGCCCTTGATTAGACAATCATCAAGGTAGGTAAATATTATTATACCTTATTGTTGAAGGTGTGCCATGACCACAATGAGTATCTTTGAGAAGACTCTTGGGGCTGTGGATAGGCTGAATGGCAGTACTTAGTACTAATATTGTTTGGAGCCTAGTGTAAAGTGGAGGAAGCATCTGTGTTCAGGTTGGATTGTGATGTGTAAATATGCATCTTGAAGTCTCCCCTGTATAGCACCAGTATAATTGTGGCAAGAGTGATCAACTTGAACATGTGGTTGAGGACAAATTGGTAGAGCTTTCTGAAATTAAAGATTAGTCTCTAGATGTAAGAAATGCTTATGAGAGGGGTCCCTGACAAGGGATGGGGAAGGAAGAAGGGTGTGGGGGGTGGATAGGAATGGGAGAGACTATCTGCAGTGTATGATCTCCAATACTCACTGGTCTGCTGTTACAATGGCCAATGCATAGAGAAAAGGGAATAAACAGTGGTCAAATAAATGGTTGGGAGATTATGTTTTTTTCTGGCACAGGGAGAGTCATTGAGAACCTCAACCAATTTTTCAAAATTGCGGTTTCAAAGTAGAATACTGGGTTGTCTCAGCCTGACCCTGTTGCATTCTACATCTTTTAGGATATTGTTCCGATATACGGTCAAAAGGCCTTTGGTGTTATCTATTAAAGTTGTCTATTAAAGATCTTTGTTATGGCATACAGTGGTTTCTTTCATTTGGTGGAGCCTTGATGCCCAGGGTGCACAGTGTAGCTTGGGAATCCTTCATGGTGTGAAGGACTAAGTCTGTATTCAGTGTGAACAGATGTGCTCTCTCTAATGGAAGATCCTCCACCTTCATTTATATCTCTTTAGGAATCCCTGAAGACTACAGCCAGGAGACTCTATGCATGACCACTACTATTGCCATGGTTTTAGCCACAATGTCCGCCATGTCTATGGCTGTTTGGAGAGTAGTGTGTGCTATTGTTTAGCTCATGTGGATAATATTTGTAGCTATTGGTGTTTTGGCCCTGGTAGGTTCTCAAGGAGTTCTTATAATTTGATGTATTTGGATTGGTCATAGTTCACCAGAAAGGCTGAGTATTTTGGGGACTCAGAGTTGAAGGTGGCTGCTGAGTACATTTTATGTCTGAATAAGTCAAGAGATTTATGGTCTTTATCCTATGGAGTTGATTGGAATTGTGGTTGTTTTGTCCTTTTGTGCATTGCATCAGCCATTAGGGAGTTTGGTTGTGAGAGTAAGAAAAGGAAGTCCCTGGCCTTGGCTGGGATGAAGCACTTCCTATCTGCCCATTGGTTGGTGGGGTGGGGCAGGGCAGAAGCAGGTGTTTTCCAGACTGTGACTGCCTATTCCATGATCACCTCATCTATTGGAAGATACTGATGGTTGGAAGATCTACAGGAGTTTATGCTGTTTTCCCTGTGCCTCCTGTAGAGTGATCTTCTATGCTGTAGTCACCCTTTTAAACAGTTCCTGAAACTGCTTCAGGTAATCAGCTGGTGTTGGTGTAGGTAGGATGACTGTTTCATCCAGTGAGAGAGGTTATTTAGTGGGGACTCATCCTTGTTACTAGTGCAGCCCAATTCCTCATCCTTAGGGAGTTCCTTTCTCCCTCTATCAGAGGCCATCTCATGGGTCCCAAGTGGAGGGAATCTGATTGCTTGTCTGACTGGTCTGGATGGAGCTGTGTGATGGTATCTGTAACTTGTCCAAGAGTCCTATGGTGGCTAGTGCATGGGGTATAGTAGCAACGGGAATGGCCATTGTTGAACATACCAATGCTGGACTGGACCATCCCCCGCATCTGTTGCCTTTGTTTTGCCAAGTCCCAATGAGATTTCCTCTGAGTGGGTGAGGAGGAGTGCTAGGAAGAGTTCATGCCCATTAACTCCTGCTTTGTTGTGCGTGAGGCAGGGGGCAAGAGATAGAGGTCAGCCCTTCTGGTTAGTGAATGGGTCCATGCCAAGAAGTGCTGGTTGTGGTCCTGGATCTGTTCTTCTGGTGAAGGAACTGCATTGCTGCCATGTGATGCTTGGGCATCCTAAGGTCTGGGTCAGTGCTGGTGGAGGTGGCATCTCTCTATGCACCAGCTTTGGTGCAAAATTGTAAGTCAGCATCTGCAGTGCTGTGGATCAGCCTTTACGTCCCGGTTCCAATTAGGCATGTTTCTGCACCACTGGTGTCTGTGCCATGTGCGTCAGTGGTGCTTACTCTCGAAGAGCTCAGCACTGAGGGCAGGGATCTCACCAGAGAAGCTCTCGTCTTGTGAGAGTCCCAGATGTGTAATGTTGAGGCTCATTTCCGAGTGGCAAGGTTTGAGCCTTGTATTTTGTAGAGAATTTCTGAGAGCTTGTTGAGGGGTTGTCTTCGGCAGGTGGTAATGATTTTTCATAGTGTCATTTTAAGACAGAACTCTCTCTCTCATGCCTAGCTCTAGCCTTGAGCTTGTTGCAGCTGAGATTGTTGAGATTCTGGGTAAAATGGTGGTCTCCCAGGCATCTGACACACAAGGAGTGTCTGTCAGACTGGCATGGTTTCCTGACAAGTGATGTACTACTTGAACCTGAGGGAGCTGGGCATGGCTGCACATGCATGGTGTACCCAGCTATTGTTAGGAAAAAATCTCCAATTGCTGGTATGAGGATGCACCAACTCCTAAAGAGAAGCATCCACAGGGTCAGCATTTGAAGAAAAAGAATATTTAACCCCCTTTGAAAGGATCACCAGTTCTGATGACTGGTGAATGACTCTTTTACTCACCAGATTGACTGGTAAAACTTTGAAGGTGTTTAATGATATGGATGTAAATGAGACCATGAAGTGTCATATTTTTAAATTATCTTTGTCAAAAAGGTTTCAAATTACATCAGAGGCATATCATTTACATTTTACCTTAAAAAGATTGACAAGTTAAGTCATGGGGAATATGTTCATAAAATGGTGGGTTACTGGAAAAAACTGATAAGTAAAGGGGCTTATCTGTTCAAGAACATTTCTTTGATGTTTTCTCTAAGGAGGAGAGATCTGCCATGTGGGAGAAGTTTGTGGAAGCAGCTGCAGAAGCAACAGACTTCTTCACAGAAGAGATCCTGCATAGTATGCAGGTCCCCAAAGAGAAGGGCAAAAAAGACTGTGTAAAAGAGTGACCTTGGTTTGTTCCTAGAAAAAAGGAGGAGGGGAAGGGGACTAAGCTCACATCTCTCTATATTTTATATTTAAGAGCAGGTCATCACTAGCAAAGCTTCTGGACCATTTAAGTTTAGTTTTGTAGTTATTCTGTAGAACTTTACACCTATGATTTCTTTACTGTGTATTACTGGAATAGTCTGTCCAGTTTTGGTGGTCATGTTTCAGAAAAGATGTTGTCAAATTACAAACTGCTAAGAACGAGTACACGTCTGACTGAGAAACTAAGAAGCTAAATCTGATTTATCAAAGAGAAGATTACATGGAAATTTCTTTGTGGTTTACAAGTATCTCCACTGGGGAGAGATTTCTAATAATAGACTACTCTTTAAACTAAGAGAAAAAGGCATAACAAAAATCAAACATCTGGAAGCTGACGCTAGGTAAATTCAGGCTAGAAACAGACAAAAAATTCAATTATGATACTTAACTACTGGTTTAATGATGATTACTTCTCTCTTCAATTGGCCTTCCTTTACATTTGGAATTTTTTGTTTGAGGCATTCAAATATGTTTCTGTCCCAAATAGTCTACATCTCCACTCAAAATACAGCAAAGTTAATATGGCATGAAAATCATTATGATAATTAATGCCTGATTTTCTCTTAATATAGATATAGACTATTTGGGGGAAAAGCATGTTTGCATGCCTCAGAGGAAAACTGATTCCAGATTTAAGAGAAGGTTAAGTGGAGACAGAAATAATCACTTGTGCATGTAGTCACAAGGAAAGGATTGTGTGACCACCTCCAAAAATGCCGGCTGTGCTCATTCTTGGAACCACAACTATTTAATGATCTTCAGAAAGACAAACTTTATTCAGATTACTTTGTTTCTTCAATGTGCTTTACAAAGATTCTGTTTTAAATGATTATATGATATTAACAACATCGCTCTTGAAAGAACATATGGTGAATTTTAAGAGAAGTTTACTTTTTTAATTGAAAATTATAATGTTAACCTGCCTTAATTATTCATAGAGCTGGCCAGGAATATTCTATTTTAATTACTTTCTCATGGATAATGCAGTTTCTGCACAATTAACATTTGCTTGGAAAAAAATCTCAATTTTTGCTAAATATCTTCAATTTTCCATTGGAAAAATTTAAGTGAAATGTTTCATTTTGGCTCACTTCAGGTTTGATTAGAATCTTCCAATTTTTTGAACTGACCCAACACATTTAGTTTTGAATGAGATCAATAAAACATTAAAATATATTTCCTATCAATTTGTTACGCACTAGGAGGTATAGTTTGAGTCCCCTTCTCACCTAAAGTCCATTTGCCCTCGAGAACTACATCTCCCATGATGCAATGTGGTTGTCCCTATGATTTCCCTATGATGGAGGTCACACAGTTCTCAGTACATAATGAGTGCTGTAGTCTGGTAAGGGAAACTAGTTTACATGGGAAGAATGGGGTATCAAGGCTCCTGAATGTCAGCTCCCCTGAGGACCGTTGCTTTGATAAAATACAGTTTAAATAGAACTCTTTTTGAAAACTTTCATGTAAATCAAAACAGTTGAAATAAAATGTTTTGACCTTTCAGAATCATAGTTTAAACATTTCTGTGAAACATTTCAACTCTTCATTATAATTTAGAAACAACATTTAAGGATGGAAATGCTGAATTTTGTTTAGATCTAGTTATTTCTTACTATAAAATAGCTATGTTAACTTTGAACAACTGTTAACAAAAAACAATTGCTTTGCTAAATCTTCTATCTGTGCCTTTGGTGTTTGTATTATAAATCACTCTAGTAATGATAAAGAGTCTTTTAAGTGGAATTGTCCACCTTATGAAGGGTATGTCTAGACTACATGCCTCTACCAACAAGGCATGTAGATTAGGCTACCCGGCATAGGCAAAGAAGCAGGGATTTAAATAATCCCCACTTCCTTAAAATAAAATAAAATGGCCACCGTGCTGTGCTGACGATCAGCTGATCCGGCACAGCGCGGTAGTCCAGACGCAGATCAGTTGGCTGGGGAAGCCTTTGCTGACCGATCCCTTATGCCTCGTGAAACAAGGCTTACAGAATTGGTCGGCAAAGGCTTCCCCAGCTGACTGATCCGCATCTAGACTACCGAGCTGTGCCGGATCAGCTGATCGTCGGCACACCGCAATGGCTATGTTTATTTTAATGAAGCGGGGATTATTTAAATCCCTGCTTCTTTGCCTATGCCGGGTAGCCTAATCTACATGCCTCTGTCGCCAGAGACATGTAGTCTAGATATACCCTAAAGTTCAGGTTATGGAATTATACAGACAAAACCTCAAATGAAGTTTGATAAGTATTATTGCTCAAGCAAGGATGTAGTGATGTTACCATAACTTATCCTCCTCTACCCCAAAAGGAAAATAACATTTGCCCACATTTTGCAAAGATACTTACTTCTACATTCCACGTACGGGTGAATGTGTTTCCACACACCATTGTTACACTCAAATGTAACACGACCTAGTTTTATGTACCCAGGTCGACAATTGTAATTTACTGAAGTACCATGTGGATAGGGTGCCTCATCCCAGGTACCTATGACTATTTCCTTCGTTCTTCTAGGAGGTGGAGTTTCACAATCTAGAAATTAAGTACATGAGATGTATGTATTTATTATTATTATTACAATAGCAAATATCCAAAATACTATTAATAAAAGGAAGAATAAGATTTGAGAGCACCTAAATGTAGCTTCTTGATTATAATCACCACAAGATCTTGGGCAGCTATAAGAGTTCATAGACAACTGGAAATGACATACAAATTGATTTTAATATAATGGGAAAGAAGACCAAAACTATCAAATGTGAAATATGTATCTAGATCCTGGGGACTATAGTCTTTAATACATAAAATCAACCATGGGTGCATAATCTAAAGAGTGGAAAAAGAGATCATTGCTTTAATTTCAATGTAGGAGACCCACCAATTATTTTCCTTCCCTCTACCACTACTCGCCCAGGTCAGCCCATCCACTACTAGAGGAAGAAAAAGGTACCCACAACTACCAAACCCCCAACTTCTGCAACTCTAATCTCCATAGCTGCCATTATTTCCCATCACTAGCTGACATCAACTTCCTGCTTTGCACTTACCCAAATCCCTCAGCCCTTAGCTTCTCCACACCTCTTCTTCTATATAGGTATGTCTAGACTACAGGGTTTTGTCGACAAAAGTGCAATTTTGTTGACAAAACTATACCTGCATCTACACTGCTGCTAAGTTCTGTCAACATAACGTCGACAGAACTCAGCAGTTTTGTCGATGGCTGTAAACCTCATTCTATGAGGAATAACGCCTTTTGTCGACAGAGTTCTGTTGACAGAAGGCATTATTGCATCTACACTGCCCTTTGTGTCTACACTGTCATGTCGACAAAGCAGCTTGCTTTGTTGACAGAACTGGATGTAGTTTAGACGCTCTTTGTCAACAGAAGCTTTGTCGACAGTATCTGTCGACAAAGCTTCTGTCAACAAAAGCCTGTAGTCTAGACATACCTTATGAGTCCTACCCTTTCCACTCCTTCAGCTACTGAGACTATTTGTGTTTATAAAGGACTGATGAATAACTAAATTCTGGAAACCCACAATGCACCCTCTCCATTCTTCAATGATCTTGTGTTTTCTATCCCAGAATTTTATGTCATGACACTTCTCTTTGGGTAAATACTCAAACATTTCCTTCCCTAAAGCTTCTTACAAGGCCGCATCTTGCCCTGTCTCCAGGAAAATAAATTCTCTACACAATATATCCTAGACTATGTAAAATAAGGGGAAGAGGTTTGCATTTATTTCTGTCTCATTCCTGAACACAATGAGAGTTAAATAAGAAGGGATGGCAACATTTATTGAAGAAATAATGAAGAACAAAGCTAGCTATTGAAAAATCAGACTAAAAACATAGATAGTATTGTGATGGGCTGGATTAGGTCCCAACTTCCCATACAAGAGGCTAGAGGCCTTGCTGCACCCCAACACAGCAGGAGGAGGAGAGAAAAGGTCCTTCAGACACTACAGAGTGGCTGTCTTTGCGGTAGCCAATCAGGACCCAGCAGAGAGGTATAAAAGAAGCTGCAGGGCTGGGGCTTGGCAGTTTCTTTCAGGAACTCGACCTAGCCAGGTCTATACCCTGACGGGGAGGTCAGTACTATGGATAACTCCCTGTGTGAGCTGAGCCTAGATCTGGGTAAGACTCAGTGGCCAAAGACCAGCCATAAGCAGAGACTTACTAGCACTCTGGATAGGGCTGGTCAGGCCCTTGTTCCAGGACTTTGAGGGTAACTGGACAACCAGGCAAGGACCCTGCACAAGGTCACTTGGCCACAGCAGGGCACTCACCAGTCCGTGGACCCGTTACAAGTATACTCTATCTGCAAGTATACTCTACCACTCTGTCTAGGTATTTATGAAGGGCAGAAAGATAACCGTCAGAGAACCCTGGAAGATTTCATGGTGTTGCTAGCTCTTGGAATTTCATTTCAGATCTCATTATATTTGATGTTGCCCGTAAAGCCTGATCTCCAGGAGTATTTGGAATATGTAAGAATATCAGTTTTTATTTTTATAATTTTCTATGGAGAAACACTCAAAAACATGACTCCTAAAGACTCAAAACCCCCAAAGGCAAATAAAAAGTACACAAAATGTATTACTTTCAACATTTCATGATTTGGTGAGACATAAACTATGATATTCGAATGCTTGGGGTCATCAGTATGGGCATATGTGCAAACAGAAAAGAATGAATAGGTCCAAAAAACACAGTTCAGTAGACTCAGTAGAACATATAAAAGGAAACAAATTAAATTGCTAGGGACTACTGGTTGTAGCTGTGCAGCCACTATCACAAAGGTATGTTCACACAGTAGTGTTATTTTGAAATAACTACATAAGCATCTAGACAGAAAGCCCATTATTTCAAAATAATTTCAAAATAATTGGTGGCCTATTACCCTCATTTTGTGAGGAATAATATTCCGAAATAGCTATTTTGGAGTAGGCATGTGCAGACAGGGCAGCTAGAGTTATTTCAAAATAAAGAACCTCCAACCTTTCCCACAGATTCCTTATTGGCCCCTCTGTCCACACTCAGCAAAACTCTATAACACCCCATTCCCTGCAACTTTTAAAGGCACAGCCTCAGGGAAAAGGGCTTGTGGCACATGACAGGGCCTGACAGCCCCGAGCCACAAACAGCAGCCTGCACTGCAGCAGCCTGGACCCAGAGCAGGTGTACATGAATGAGGTGTACAAGGTGAAGCAGGTGTACAAGGTGAAGGCACTCAGGTAGGCCTATGCCAAGGCCAGGGAGCATAGCTCCTGCTCTGGGGCAGCATCCCAGACTTTCCCCTAATATAAGGAGCTCCACTGCATCCTAGCAGGTGGGTTGGTCCTTTCCCCAACCCCCAGTAGTGGACTCAGGGTGGGAGATGCCTGTCATTGCCCTCCTGGGGGGAAGAGATGGAAAGGAGAAGGGAGAGGAGGAGAAGCTGGACAAGGCCAGCAGTGTGACAATGCCTGCCAGCCAAGAGGTCATGCTCATCCTGGAGCCAATCCCCCTCTCCTCCCCCACCCCCGGATGTCTTTCAGGCATCGTCTGATGCTGGGGAAGGCCCATCGGGTGAGTGTCATTAGTTTCCATAGAAACACAGGTGGAGGTAGTGGGTGGCAAGGGGCTGCTGTGTGCTTCTCATTCAGCCTTCTCAGCCTGGGGATCCTGCAGCAGCCTGTTCATGTGGGTGCACATGGAGCGCCAGTACTGGGCACATAGTCCCAGGAGGTTGCAGTACAGGACCCTTGTGCTCTCACTCACAGGGTGTCTGGACAGCCTAGCCTTACTCCCAACACTGCAATGGGACAGCCTCCCTCCACAAGTCACCACTAGCAGGAGGCTGGGGACATGGAGACACCCACACCCACACACTCAGGTGTGTCATACATGGCACACAGGCATGCTTGCACTCTCAGGGTAGCATCCACTCTTAGGGACAGCACAGCGAGGTGGAGGAGCATCTGCTGCTCACACACAGCTCCCCCAACACCCTGCCACCTTCTTCTCAAGCAGATAGGGATACAAGTCCTCTCCCTGTGGGACACCACCACTGCTGGACCTATCGGCTGTGTCTAGACTGGCCAGTTTTTGCGGAAAATCATCTGCTTTTCCGC
>JANRFK010004893.1:16861430-16878642 GCA_030068395.1 Apalone spinifera | reverse complement strand
TTCCGTTAAAAGTATTTCCGCAAAATCATGCCAGTCTAGACGTAGCCACCATGTGTGCAGCACAGAGGGAAGCCAAACTGCCCCAGGGCCCCATTCTCTCCTGCAGACTCCTGGTCTGGCCAGCACCTTCCTGTGCCTGCTTGTCCCCAGGACGTGGAGTAATGAGACTCCCCGCTTCTGGGACATTTGCACTCCTGCAGGCAAGGGCCCACTGTCTAGGCTACAGATGGTCTTCATCTGACCCGAGACCTTTCAGTCTCAGCTCAGAGATACAGGCTAGGCTTCATGCACATTGTTCTCTGGGATGAATGCCCTGCTCTTTGTTCTCCATAGCTGGAACAGCTACAAGAGGGGAGTGGTCGCCATTTCATGTGCCATCACTTCCAACCCGCATGATCCACTGGCACTAGAGAGCCCACGAGGGCATCCAGAGCGAGCATATTGCTGCCCTCCAAGCCCTGCAGCACTCCATGGCCTGGCAGAACTGGAGACTGGAGGAGGATCTGCAGCTGTACAATTACACCTGGTGCAGTTATTGTCTCTGCAGGGGAAGGGAGGAAGGCAAAGAGGGGCAATGCACAGGCTCCTTATAGGGAGACCTAGGGGAGAGTTTCACTGGGGTCCTTGTGATAAACTCCCTCAGGGCCTCATGGATTTGCACAGCCCCCTGCTGGGCCTGCCAGATAGCAGCCGTGCATGGCTTCTCAAAGGCCCTGCTGATCCAATCAGCCTCTGCCCCTCACCCTGGCAGGGACATCTCCTCCTTCCTTTCACAATGGTTGTGGAGGACACAACATGCTGCTACCACGTGGGGGATGTGGACAGCCAGGTAAGGAGGCAACAGAATCTCCCCTTCAGATGCCTGAAGGTGCCCTCAACAACCATATGGGCCCTGATGGTCCTAAAATGTTCCTTGGTGGAGTGAAGATGTCCAACCACAGCAGGCAAAGGAAAGGCTTTGGTGTCCCTCAATGGGGTAGGCAAAAGAGAAGAACCTGAGACACGGCTGTAGAGGCCTTTTAAGCTTGAGCCTCAGATAGCCTCAGGCAGTAGCTCCAGGGAGACAGTGCTGTCCTGATGCCCTGCTTTTAGTGTTTCTGGGTGGCCTTAAATGTGATTCAATGCCCAGTGAGTGTGAATGCTCTATTTTGAAATAGTTCAGTTCTATTTCAATGGGCACTTACTGTGTAGATGAGCTATTTCAAAAAAAGCTATTTCAGAGTATTTCCATAAATGGAGCCATGTAGATTAGGTTTGTAGACATAGGAAAATGAAGCGGCGATTTAAATGACTGCTGCTTCATTTAAATTAAAATGGATGCTGCGCTGTGCCAATCAGCTGTTTGTCGGCACAGCGCAGCAGTCTGGATGCTCCACGGTCAAAATCAAAAGCATTTGTCGACTGCCCCGGTAAACCTCATCCCACGAGACATAACAGGGTGGTCGACAAAGGCTTCTGATGTCGACTGTGGAGCGTTCAGACTGCCGTGATGAGCTGACAAACAGCTGATCGGCACATTGCGGCAGCCATTTTAATTTAAATGAAGCGGTGATTATTGAAATCGCCATTTCATTTTCCTATGTCTACAAACCTAATCTATATGGCTCCATCGACGGAGCCATGTAGTCTAGACGTACCCTATGGCTCTTTTCTGCAGATTTTTCCACCTCCAATATTCACAGAGCTTGCCAAACAATCCCATAGACCCAGTGTCTGAAACCATTCACAATGAAACTGGCTGCTCAGGCTTCTCCATGCAGCCTAGTTCTCCAGGTGGTATTAGTCTCCTTTTTTATCCAGGGATCACTACATAAAAGGATTTTTTATGAAGGTGTTTAGGACTTCCAGAGATCTGTGATTTTCTATAGATCAAAGGGTATTTTGACAGCCATTAACACCTTCCATGTAACTTATAACAGAAGCACCACATGATTTTTTTGAACACTTCACAAAAATGGAGAATGGAGGATTTACAGACAAAAGACCTTAGCACAGAGTCTGAAAACTGAACAATAACTAAAAAGAATTTTTGTGATGATTTGAATCACTGAGAAGAAACAAAAACTTCTGTAGAAACACCAAAATGGAAGCAAATTTTTCAATGATAAGGAATTTTAATTCCAATGAGATTCATTTAGTTCAGGAAGGTTTTGCAAGGTCCTCTACCCCACTAAAGTGATGAGGCCACATGCAAATTGGGAGATGCAATGGATGGTATATTTTGATCGCCATATATCAGGCTCTCTCATGCTGTCCCTCTGTGGATATTGTCCTTGTGCTGACTGGAAGAGGGCTACACAATGATCAATTAAGCAAGTGGGCTTGAACAAGATGTGGTTGCTATACTGAGGTGGGAGAAGGAAGCTGCACTATGGATCCCTGGCCTAGCACAAAATGGGAGTGTAGATTTCAGTTCCCAGATAGCTCTGAACTTCAACAACATAAACCCTCATTACTACCTTTATCTAAGAAGTGAATTTCATTTTATTTGCAGCAAAAAATCCTTTCTCTTTCACTATTTATAATTCACTAAAATGAATGCCTTTAGCTGTGTCAGGAAAACAATCTCAGAAAGTTACGCAAAACCAGGAGAATCATTTATTACAGAACAAGTCTCTAAGGGTATGTCTACACTGCATTCCTCTTTGGAGAGAGGAATGCAAAGTAGGCATACTGGAGTTGCAAATGAAGCTGTTTTGAAAGTGAAAGTGTGCTCTGGATGGAGTTAGTCTGAAACAAATCCCTTGTTTCGAACTAACCCTTACTTCTCATTTTTTTTGCTGCTCCCCATTTTTTGAGGAGTAAGGGTTAGTTCGAAACAAGGGGTTTGTTTCAAACTAACCCCATCTGGAGCGCACTTTCACTTTCGAAACAGCTGTATTTCGAAAGAGCGCTCAGGTGAGAGTATGCAAATGAAGCGTGGGATATTTAAATCCCTGCTTCATTTGCAACTTCGGTATGCCTACTTTGCATTCCTCTCTCCAAAGACCCTAAAACTCAAGCATACAAGGAAGTAAAATTATTATTCTAAGCCCACAAGAGGGCGCTCACATGCTATCAAAAAACAGAAGCTGAGATTTTTTCAGAATGACCAGCTAGATCCATAACAACTCATTTACTAATTTAATACTCTTTTTGCTCCCTTTTTATAGAGTGTTGGGTTGATATACTAATTAATCACTAGCAATCATTACATACCAAAAGCTAAGTAAAATGTATTCTTCATCTTCATTTTCTCTCAAAAATGTGCTTTTTCTCCTTTTAGAACTTCTATGTATTGTTCTCACTTGAACAGATAAATTATAATAGTTCTATAATTAGATAACATTCTGTCTGCAGGAGTGTTTGTGCAGCAGTAACGTTAGAACATAAAAACAATTGGACCTTCAGTTTTATTCATATATCTGTAGTACATCTTTATGACACATTCATGCACCAAGTATTCATCTTGCAGTTTAAATAGGTGGAGAGAAGGATAGGATGTGGATTGAAGTGTTTCTATTTTTATTGAATAAATTCCATTAAGCCATGAGCTTTCCCCCTCATGTGTATGAGAAACTCATGTATTGTGAATCCATGCAATGGGAAAACAAACTTGGGGGTCTGCTTCCTACCTTCTTTAATAAATGGCACCTTTGATAATATTGGTTTTGGTTGACAAACTAAAATAAATATCTTATTACAATTATTTCAGTGATTGCACGTGATTCTGGTTTTGAATTTCTTTATATAATTTAATTTAGTGTGTGAATTTTATGCAAAACAGAAGATTTAACCAGCATTGCTAGGGTACTTAACTCATTTAATTTTTGGTTTTTATCTTAATCAAATGAAAAGATCTATGTGTTGTTTAAATCATTACTCTGGGATGGGACTGGGGATGAGGGTTTCAGTGTGCAAATTTCCCCAGGGAGAGAGGACTACCCCAGCCTTCTCTCACTGCAGCAGCTTGAAGCCAGGTGAGAAGCACCTCTCCATGGCCGCTGTAGCTCCAGCAGGCACAGATGGGGGAAAGTCTCTTGGCTCAGGCAGGTCCAGGTTCATCTGCCTCCTGCGCTCCCCAGTCAGAATTAAGAATGTTGCAAACTGTGCACTTTCCCCTTGTCCCTTGCACTTTACCCTTTGATCAGCTTGTTCCTGTAAAAAGTTTTTTGGGGAAAGCATCATCTCCCCTCCCCTTCTCTAAAAGGCACCTGGAGGGTGAGAGGCTTAGGGCTGCGACAGACCTAGAGGGGGGCACCCCCAATGAACCACTTTCACCTGCCTGGTGATTCTCTCAGTTATCTGTATGGTTTTATGAGAGGCAATCCCATTCCAGGCACCTCCCATTTTTTTGACACAGGCAAAACCTTACCTTGCTTTAAGTTATCATAGGAGGAAGCAGCATACCAAATTTGATGGTCCTAGCTCTTACCGTTTAGGAGAAGTCCTTGAACAAACAGACAGACCGACTCCCTCAAATATATAGCAAATTATAGTTCAATTTATATTCCTCTAGCCTTAATGAAGTGGGACATTTTAGGATTTCCAAGAAAAAAAACTTGGATAGAAAAGAGACCAGGAATTTTTCTCGTTTTACAGAAATTGTACATTTAAAAAAAAAAAAAAAAGCTAGACACTCTGAGTTCTCAGAATGGGAAAAGCATAGTCAAAAGTCCTTGAAGTTCATGAAGATATTTTACATTAACATTTTCTAAGGGGAGCATTAACTTTTCTAATCTTCTCTGCCTATATAATCTACTTGTGTAGTTTCATTAGCTACCTCAAGAACATTTAATCAGCATTGGGGCTTAATAGAATATCAATAAAAGACTGACCATATCACATATAGGACAGTATCATATATTCAAATTCCACTTCAAGCATGTTTATAAAGAAAATGCTACATATAATGTCTTTATTACAGGAAATATAAACCCCAAATTAATCATGCCCAGTCCCATTTGTTCCCTATAAACATGCTGTTGATAGGCTTCATGGTTGGCCCAATTAACCATGAAGCCAGTTGGTCAGCACAATAACTATCCACTCAAGTAATTTTCTTTCTACAGTCTCCATAAGAAACACGGTAAAAGCCTGCCCTGCACATAGCTTACATTTAAACAGAAACTATTTGGATCGTTCTTACAATATTTTACATAGTTAGATTTACATAGTTAGATGTTAATTAGCATTAAGCCTTGACTTACATTTGTTTGCAAGATTTTCTTTTCAAACCTACGCTTGCCTACAGATTGTTATCAACTACTCTTTTCTGTGCATACAGCTTGCTCAACATTGGGGTCTCCAGGTCACTAAGCTCAGCTCTCCCTCAAGGCTATCCTTCAAGCTAGCTATCCTTTAAGGCTTCTTCTCAGGGCATTTGCCTATGCATATTGAATGAGCCAGGAAAATTGTCTTAACTCAGTTTTGAGAGATTTTCTGATTTTTTTTTCAAATGTTCTCAATTGACTATCCCTCTGATTTCCCAGGTTGATAAACCCCAACTCAGTACTTCTTCCCTTCCTGATCACAGTCTACTTCTTTGTTTTGTTATTTGGTTAAGTTTCTCTATGTGAATTTCATGTGCCTTCCCCCTTCCCCATTTATCATATCTAAGCTGTGGCCCAAAGAGACTATGTCTACACTGCGGAGCTATTTCAGGATACTGGAAGCATCCCAAAGTAGCTATTCCACATCTATTGAAGCAGCCCATTATTTTGAAGTAGATTTCAAAATAACGGACTGCTTATTCCGATGTCCTGACAACCCTCGTTCCATGAAGGTTAAGAAGCATTTCGGAATAGTAAGTTATTTCAAAATTTGGTGCTGAGTAGACAACACCATACAAAATAAGCCATTTTGAAGTACACTCGAAATAAGCCACGCAATTTGTGTAGCACAAATTGTGTGGCTTATTTCGAGCTAAGGGTGCTGTATAGATGCACCATTTGTGTTTTAATCTGTTCTTTTCTTAGTTGCTCTGTAACACCTAGCAACCAAGTATGCTTTATCAAGTATATCTTGTATTTTGTTAATAAAATCACCTTATTTTTAAAGCAACAATTTGATTTTTGTGTTTTCTGTGTGTGTGCCTGCCCAGACCAAAAGGTTAGCTATTGGAGTTTGTTTCCTGTGGGTTTTTTCTTTTTCTTTTTTCAAGCTCTCTTGGGGTACACGTTGGGAAGAAGTTCAAGTGTTTCTTCCTGGTTTTCAGGGTTTTAATTCACTTGATGGTGGCAGCCTATCTCCCAAGGCCAGAGAATCTGTAACCCTGGGGCATTTTTAAGCAGAATCCTATAGATGCAAGGTATTTAAGGTCTCTTGTGGGCCTTTCTGCATTAGGAGGCAAGAGTGGGGAACAGCCCTGATTACTGCAATAAAAGACTCTCAGGACAGCTGTAGTTGTGCTAGAATGACTGACTCAAGTGATGGGTCAAAGAGTACAGCGAGTAGATGTTCATGTTCAGACTGGAGCCAGGGCTCTAACGCCCCACAAAAAGGGTGCATCTCAGAGCCTGAATTTCTACCCATTTTCAGACATCTACAGTGAAATTTTTGTTTGGATTTAGCTGATGTTACCAATATATTCAGAGCCGCATTCAATTTTTTTTTGTGAGCATATTCCTAAAGAATCAGCTTACATTCAGGGAATTTCACTTCACGGTAAATTTATTTTTGCACATTTTGGCATCCATTACTGTATCAATGCCAGCAGAACAGTATGCATACTTTTGTAGGCAGCTTATATTTTTCTGTTAAGATATGCACCACATTTTTAATAGAAGTATCATACAAAATAACAAATAAGGTAAGGAGGAAAGACATGTAACTGATTCAGAATAAAGTTCTACAGTCTAATATTTGACACCCAAACTGGCACAATTCCATTAATTTAAGTGGAGTTACTTCTGATTTACACTAACAGAAACTGCGGAGAAGGAAGGAATCTAAACTCCAAGTTTATACTTATTGAATGAAATCCTGGATCCTTGATATTAATGGAAGTTTTGCTTTTGATTTCACTGGGTCTAGGATTTTATCCATCACATTTACCTATTTATAAATCAACCAAGAACTTTACTAACCATGATTTTAAAATAAGTTGTCATGTGAAACCTTAGGGCACGTCTGCACTAGGAAATTGTTTCAAAATAACTTATTGCAAAAGAATAACTCCCGAAATAACTATTTTGAAATAGCATGTCCACATTAAAGGAAAGTCTCAAGATTAGTCCAAAGTAGACTCCCTTTATATAGATATACTACCTCAACTTAGAGCCCCAAGAAGCATTGAGGAGTAATTATATTGAATGTCTCTGGGGAGCAGTTATTTCGAAATAGCCTCAGTGAAGTGTCCACACTACTGCAATTTCAAAATAAGCGTTATTCCTTGTGGATAGCAGGAGTTATTATTTCAAAATAACCAGCCTGTTATTTCAAAATAACGAGCTTGGTAATGTGGATGCTCCGCTTATTATTTCAAAATAAAGGGACTTATTTTGAAATAACTCCCGAATTTAGACCGGGGCTTAGAGACTAGCATATATAGGATCATGAACTTTTCATGGGCAATATCCACTTCCCTCCAACTCATCCCTTCTTATCCATGAAAGCTCATGATCATATATATATTTGTTAGTGCCACAGGACCACTCATTTTTAAAGTTACAGACTAACACAGCTACCCTTCTGAGACATGATTTTAAAATATATGTAAAAAAAGGCAGAAAATAAATTCTGGGGAGTGTAGACCATTAGCTTTTTTTTAAAGATACAATCTGTTCTTTGCTAATTGTGTCAATTATATGGATGGCTGACACTTTTATTTTAAATTCATCTTAGTAAAAGGCTTTGAGACAAATTGTTCTGTCATTTACATTATTGTAGCTCTGGAATCTTTCCACTGTAGAAAACAGATTTACCCCTGATTTGCAACAGTGAATATACAGTAATATCAATCATGCTGGATCAAATGCTGCCTCATTTACATGTCCTTGCAATTACACTTATTTGAGGAATGTTACATAAGTGTAAAAAAGGAGGCCAAATTTCACTCATTTTGTTTTTTTCAAAGTTGAATATTACATTATTTTGAAAATAATTGAGACCTTAGTAAAAAGTGTGTAAATTATTTAAACATTTTAATAAATAATTATGTGTTTTAAATTAAAATAGCAATAGCAACAAATTAATATTTCCTATTGACTTTCCAGTTAAATTTCTATCTCTGCCACTGAAATATTCTGAAAGAGAAAAGGGTATCTGAAAAATATTTACCCAGATGTTAGGGCCCACACTGTAGTGACTGAAATTGCTTAGATGAGTAAAGGCTTTGGACTGGGTAAGTAATTTGTAATTAAAAATAAAAAGTGATCATTGAGATAGGGCATGGCAAGTGCAGGTACAGCTGCCCCTAGAAGGCATACTAAATATTAAACTATTATACACACTAATTAGACAGTATATACACCTTTTACAATTACATAGGAAACTATTTGACAATTTAAAAAAAGGATAGTTTGTTAGCCTTAGGACATAAGAAACTGATCTGTTGTTACAGCAAATGTCAAGAGGGCTGCTGAAGAAATATAGGGAGCACACAACTGGCACCTAAAGAATGAACAACTTTTTATACATAAGCTTCTATGGATAAGAAATTTATTTCCCTGACATCAAGTAATACCCTCAGGATTTTTAATAAACATTTTGAAAACACCTATTCCCATCAATACAATAACTTGTATAAATACAATAAAATCCCCTCACTGAAAGAACTTTTTAAAACACATACACACACACACACATTTTAAATTATTCATTCTACAGGTGATTTTTATTCATATTCATTAGAAGTTAGCTTTCAACAATTACAAAACGTATTAACATAGTCAGAGGATATATATAATGGACCTCTCAGCTGTAGTTTCTATACACAGTAATAATTAGAAAAGCCTGGGTACAATAAGCAAAATGTAGCTAAAGGCAGACTTGACATCACACTTAGTATAAGATACTTCATACTAAGTATTGCAACACAGTGTGAATTAGTTTTTCCTCTGAGATACTACTGAAAAAAGCTATAATCAAAGTTTTATTTATATTTATGAAATATTTTAGTGGCCACTTGTCTGAGACTATCCCTTAATGTTGTAGTAGGAGGAAACAGGTCATTCTTTTTAATAACCTTACCTTTTTTTGCGGTACATGTCCATACCAGGAGCAGAACAGTATATCCAAACAATATCATCTCAGTGCCTCAGATGCAAACCAGACACATTTACAATGATAGGTGGTTCTTTCTGTTGGCCTGGAACTTCTCACACTAACTGTTCCTGTAGCTGACCTTGCAAAGATTTTATTCTCTGACTTCAGCAACTCTTCCCTAATCTTCTTGCAACACACAATAGTCTCTTTCTTTCTACACACATACATTATGCAATCTTTGCAGAAAAAAAGAGCCTTGTTAGTATTAGTTGGCTCTGTCCTTTCAAAGTTCTGTTTGCTTTTTACCACCCACTTCATAGCTAAGAGTTATCACCATTCCTCCTACTTCACAGAAAATCAAATAAAAATAAAGTTCCTGAAATTAATCTAAAGTTTATTTTACAATGATCTTTTCTTTGTGTTTTATATACTTAATTCGTTAAATGCATTTTATGTATTGTAATAGGAACTAAGGTCTGATTCACTGAAGTCAGGGACAAAACTTTCACTAAATCACACTGAAAGTAGGATCAGGTACCAACAGTCACATTGCAGCCCCTAGCAATTACACTGAGGTCATTCTAAACCACTAAGAAATATAGTATTAGACCCTTGCAGAAACAGTATATGAAGGGGAAATAGAATGAACAAAAAGAGATGGTGAAAAAGATCCAGTTCAGTAATTTTGTGGAAAGTGGAGAATTCTCATGGATTGTGTTACTACTGCATATCCAGTAACAAAAGGCAGAGTAATTTCATCAGCTGTGCAAACAGGATAGCTTGTGATGTCTGTTGTTGACAGGAGAGATCTAGAGCAGGTGGAATTGACTAATTTAGCCTGCATGTGATCACATTCAGACCTGTACTTGCCACTGTTGCCTTTTGTTCTTCATACTAACAACAGACCATACCAATTCTGGACCCCACTTGTGTTCCCTCTAAGCTATTTAGCAGCACAGCTTCACAGGTGATTAATCAGCCCTGCCCATGCAGAGGCTCAGGGAGATGACTGACTGGGTGGGGCTGATTAATCACCTGTGAAGCTGTGCTGCTGTGCAGCTTAAAGGGAACACTGCCCTGCACCCCAATTCCCTATCTCAGGTCAGAACCCAAACCCCTGCACCTCTATCCCAGGTCACACTCTCCTCCCAGACCCTGCATCCCATTTTGCTTCCTCAGGTCACAATCCCCACCTTCACCCAAACTCCCTCCCAGATAACACACCCAAATGCCTTACCCCAAGCTCCCTTATGCACCCAAACTGCATCCCAGACCTGTGCACCTACTCCATTAATAAAATGGAAGAGTGTGGCCCTCAACCATTTACCAAATTCTTGGAGTGACCCCCTCCCAAAAAAATATTGCCCACCTCTGATTTATGTGAAAAAATAACAGTAAAACATTCTGTATACTTTTAATTACATTTAGCAATAGTTAATAAGGAATACGGCCCACAGCATGTGACTAGATAGCTTTGAAGACCACTACCAATTCAGAAAAGAATTTGGGAACCTTTGAATTAGCAATATACTTTTCACTATTCAGAATACTGCTGGGAAGAAAGAAGAAGTTACTCACCTTGTGCAGAAATGATGGTTCTTCAAGATGCAAGTCCCTGTGGGTGTTCCACTGTAGGATGCTACTCTGTAAGTGTTGGGACATCTTGACGCTACAGACTGTAGATTGTTCCAGCAGTGGTCAGTTGAGCCACACACATACTGTTGCTTTTTCATGGTGTTCGTGCCTTAATATATCATGTGTTATATATTCGTCTGGCCCACGAAAGCTCATCACCTAATAAACCATCTTGTTAGTCTTTAAAGTGCTACATAGTTCTGTCTTTTGTTTCTTCTTCAAGTAGTGTCCCTGTGGATACTCCACTGTAAGTGACTACCAAACAGTACTCCATGTGGAAGGTGTGATTTATAGTCACATGTTGAAAATGGAGGATAACACTGTTAGGCCCACGGCTGTGTTGGGAATGAGCCCAGAGGTGATTGCATAGTGTTTTGCAAAGGTGTATTCTGAGGGCTATATAGATGTCTGACAGATGTCATGCAAGATTACGAGAAAAAGTAATTGAGGTTTCCATGGCTTGGGTGGAATGAGGTCTTAAATCCATGGGAAATACTATATCTCGGAGAGTATAGCACGTGTATACATGTGGAGATCCACTTGGAAAACTGTTGTGTGAAAATAACTACTCCCTTTGAGTATTCCGCTATGGAGACAAATAGTCACTGTAAGTTATAGACTCATAGACTCAAAGACTTTAAGGTCAGAAGGGACCATTATGATCATCTAATCTGACCCCCTGCACAATGCAGGCCACAGAATCTCACCCACCCACTGCTAGAATAATCCTCTCATCTATAATTCAGATACTGAAGTCCTCACACGATGTTTTAAAGACCCCAAGATGCAGAGAATCCTCCCGCAAGTGACCCGTGCCCCATGCTACAGAAGAAGGCGAAAAACCTCCAGGGTCTCTGCCAATCTACCCTGGAGGAAAATTCCTTCCCAACCCCAAATATGGTGATCAGCTGAACCCTGAGAATGTAGGCAAAATTCACCAACCAGACACCCAGAAAAAAGTTCTCTATAGTAACTCCTATCTTCCCACCATTGGCCTATTTACCACTGATAGTGAAAGGTCAATCAATTGCCAAGATCATGTTATCTCATCAAACCATCCCCTTCATAAACCCATCTAGCTTAATCTTGAAGCCAGATAGGTCTTTTGCCCCCACTACTTCTCTTGGAAGGCTATTCCAGAACTTCACTCCTCTGATGGTTAGAAACCTTCGTCTAATTTCTAGTCTAAACTTCCTAATAGCCAGCTTATATCCATTTGTTCTTGTGTTCACATTGGTATTGAGCTTAAATAATTCCTCTCCCTCCCTGGCATTTATACCTCGAATATATAGAGTTGTGTGTATATAGAATGCTACTGCTTGTTGTACATCCATAATGTACAAGATCATTTCTTGCTGGTCCTTGTGGGTTTTGGGGTAGAACACTGGTAAAATGATCCCCTGGTTAATGTGAAAGGCGGTAGCTACATTTGGTAAACAGGCTGGATGAATGTGGTATATGGATGGGTTCAGCCATGGATGTCCTGCTCTTGCTTACTCTCCTGGCTTAAGTGATAGCTATTTGGAATGTCACTTTCATTGATATGCACGATAATGAACAAGGACTAGTGGCTCAATATGTGGACAAATGACGGTTTTGAGGTTGAGATCCCATATTGGTGTGGGTTGTCTTATTGGAGGATATACATTCTGAATGCCCTTTAGGAAGTGTCTGGTGATGCGATATGCAAAGACAGAAAAATAATCAACCTGGATGTGGAGTGTGGTAATGGCTACCAAGTGGAACTTCAATGAGGTAAGAGCTAAGCCTGACTATTTTATTTCAAGTAACTAGTCCAGGATAAGGAGTAGCAATGCCTCATAAAGATTGAATTGTTTGTGTATGCACCAAGTAGAGAACTACTTCCATTTTTGCAGGTATGTAAACCTTGTTGTGAATTATCTACCATTTAGAATGATATGTTTTACTCTCTCTGAACAGCTTATCTCCTCAATTTGGAACCACTGAGGAGCCCCATACTTGGAGGCAAAAGTTCTGTGAATGTGGATGCAGAGTTCTGTCGTTGTCCTGTGACAGGAGCCAGGGGCTCTATGGAAGAGGGTGAGGAGGGCCCAATGCAAGCCAAGAGAGATAAGGGAGCTATATCTGTCTGGGCCATGTCGCGGTGATAAGAATAACATATGCATTGTCTGTGGATCACTATTTTGTGGATCACTCAGGGGAATAAGTACTCGTGGGAATGCAGTGTTGTGCTCCATGGAATTAGGAACACATCCCTGAAATATCCTAGTGTTAGTCCCACTTGGGAACAAAAGAGGGGGCACTTGTGGTTCTTGTGAGGTGCAAACAGGTCTATTTGTGCTTGGCCCCATTTGGGGAAAATGGTGGTCTGTACATTGTTATGTAGCTCCCACTCATGGCTGTCCAAGAAGTGGTGACTGAGTGTATTTGCCATGATTTTGTTTATTCCTAGCAGGTGAGATACTGTAATAGTTATATTGTGAAGGATACATGAGTTCCATAAATGGATAGCTTCCATACATAGGTAATGGGACCAGGCACTGCCCTGTATGTTTACATAAAACAAATATATCATATTGTTGGTAAGTATGCATATTGTTCTGTTGCATATGAGGGCACAGAAATGTTGGCATCCTTTTCTATCGCTCTAAGTTCTAAGAGGTTGATGTGAAGGTGGGTCTCTTTGAGTGTCCACCTGTCCTGTCCTGTGTGCTGTTGGAGATCAGTGTTCCAGCCCAAGAGCGAGGCATCCATTGTGTTGTGTACCAATTGGGTTTCCTGATGGAAGGCAATGTTGCTAAGGGTATTTGTTGGTATTGTCCACCATTGTAGAAAGGGTATACATTACTCAGCACTATGACCTGTCTGCTTTGAGAGTATCTTGTGGACCCATCACAAGTCATCTTGTTAGGCACTGCCTGTGGAATCTGGCATACTTGACAATGTATGTGGTTGTTGCCAAATATCCCATGATTTGAAGACAGTTAATATTGAGGGATGGGGGCTGATGATTACAGTATTTATAGGTTTGTGTAGTGTGGTAAACCATTTCTGTGGTAGGAATGCCCACACTTGGGTGGAGTCTCAGAGGACTCTGATAAATTCCAGGGCTACGTCTAGACTACATCCCTTTTTCATAAAAGGGATGTAAATTAGACATATCACAATTGCTAAAGAAGCAGGGATTTAAATCTCCCCCGTTTCATTAGCATAAAAACGGCTGCCGCTTTTTTTCGGCACGGAGCTTTGCCAGAAAAAAGTGCCAGTCTAGATGCTGATCTTGTGGAAAATAAAGCCTTTTCCGAAAGATCCCTTATCCCTTATTTCAAAGAGAGATAAGGGATCTTTCAGAAAAAGCTTTATTTTCTGCGGGGGAGATTTAAATCCTCGCTTCATTAGCAATTGCGATACATCTAATTTACATCCCTTTTATGAAAAAGGGATGTAGTCTAGACATAGCCCAGGTGTTGGATTGTTCCAGGGTGAGCTTTTGCTTATTTATAAAAAAAAAAAAAACCAACAAAACAACCCATCTGTGGAAGAGTTCCCTCATTTTGTGGACTATGAGTTTTGACTTGGTGTATGTTAAACCCTTTATGAGACAGTCATCAACACAGAAAAATATTATGATTCCTTGTCATCTTAAGTATGTAGCCACCACTGCAAGTGTTTTGGAGAAAACTCTGGGAGCTGTGGAGAGGCCAAAGGGTAAAACTTGGTATTGATAGTGGTTGTGACTTACTGTGAATCTGAGGAAATGCCTGTGGCCTAGGTGAATTGCTATATACAAATAGGCATCTTGGAGGTCTAGGACTATGAACCAGTCCCCCCAGTCTATCACGGGAATTATGGTCACCATTTTGAACCTTTGTTTTTGTATGAGTTTGTTCAGCTTTTGATGATCCAGGATAAGCCTCCATCCCCCATTTTTCTTGTAGGTGAAGAAGTAGGTGGAACCGGGGCGATCAATAACATGACGGCATGATGGTGTAGTACCTGGGAGGCCACTGCTGTTATATTTACCTGAATGGACACACATACTGGCAATTGCAGCTCATGTTGTCTGTGGATCATGGATTGCTGTCCCAGTCAATGAGAGTGGTGGGAAGCAACACAGACCAGGATACCACTTCCCACAGTTCCCATTGCTAGGAACAGAGATACACAGTCAATGGGAACTATGATCACCTGTACCTGAGACTATGTAGGTAAATATAAAGGTGGGGGCCCACCAGAGGCTAACCTTGGCAGATGAGATCTAACCTGCAAGCCTCTATTTGCCCGCCCCATTGTAGGAGGTGCTTGATTTTCTGTTGTAGAAGGTGTAGAGGGGTCCCAGAAAAGGAATTGGGAAGCAGATAGGGTAAGGGGAATGGAGAGGAAATTCCAGTACTCACCAGTCTGTTGTGATGGTCATCCAGAGGTTGTAATATGGGCATAAATGGTGGACAATGGTGTGATAGGATTGTGTTAGTGCTTTGTGTTGATGGAAGTTGTGCAGATCCTTGACCAAAGCTTCAAAACCGTTGTTTAGGAGATTGGTTAACAGAAGACTAAGAAGTGTTCTCCTTCTTTGAGAACTCCGTCTCGGTCTGGGGGAGTCATAGGATGTGTCTAGACTACAGGGTTTTTTTTCTAAAAAAGTGGCCTTTTTTTCGAAAAAACTGTACCTGTGTCTAGACTGCTGCCATGTTCTGTCGACAGTAAATAGAAAGAACACGGTGGTTTTGTTGGCGGCAGTAAACCTCATTTTACAAGGAATAACGCCTTTTTCAACAGAGATCTGTCGAAAAAAGATGTGTGTGGATACGGGGAGCCTGTTCTTTCAAAAAAAAAAAAAAAAAAAAAAAAAAGGCCTCCAGGAAGAAGCCCTGGTGGACAGTCCAGCCTTTACATGTTGAGCACTTCTGTGGTTCCTGGCTGCAGTCTCTTAAAGGCACAGGCACCCAGACAGGCATTGCTGTCAGGAAGCCAGCCAGAGTACCCAAGCCAGCCATGCTAGTCATGTTCCAGCCTCAAGGCCCACCTGGTACTTCTCAGGGCAGTGAGGAGAACTCACCCAGGGGCACCAAAAGGTGGGCATAAACCTGGTCAGGGCCAGAAATTAAAAACCTCCTGGAGCTCTGGTCCCAGGAAGAAGCCCTGCAGTCGTGCCACAGGAATGCAGACATATATGAGTGCATGGCCCAGGGTCTGGCCAAGAAAGGGCATCACCCCCGCACCATGGACCAAGTGAGGGTCAAGGTGAAGGAGCTGCAGCAGGGACATGCCAAGGCCCGAGACCAGAGCTCCTGCTCCGGGGCAGCCCCACAGAGCTGCCCTTACTACCAGGAGTTGGAGCAGATCCTGGGCCGTGGGGAAGCTGAGACTCCACTGTGCGTGGTAGAGTCCGGGTTACCCCACCTCATTGTGGACTGACCCCTAAGGGAGGATGACCAAGCAGGAGAGGCATAAGAGCTGCACCCGAAGGAGGAGGAGGAGACGGAAGAGGAGACAGCAAGGACCCTCTCCTAGGAGCCGGTCCTCCAGACCCCAGAGGCCTCCCAGGCATCCGTGGACATCGGGGAGGGATCATCAGGTGAGTGCTTTGAGGGGTCCCCACACACGGGTGTGTTGGCAATGTGGGGAGCCATAGACTTTGATTGTCTCCTCCTCTTTTCCTCCACAGCTGGAACCTCTACCCAAGAGGGAGCACCACACCTGCACCCCAACCATCCCGAACAGGCATTGGCATGTTTACACTGATGTGCTGAAAAAGCACATAGTGGCCCTGCAGGACTCAATAGAACCCTTCAGCAGAGGATGGAGGCAGAGGCTGAGTAGCTCAACAGGCTGCTAGATGAGCTGGTCCAGCAGCACACTTCTATCTGTGCCACTATGTGGGAAGTCCTAGCCTTGCCTTCCCCTGTCATGGTCACCACTCCTCCTGCATGCCAGGCCACTTCTCCCACAGCCCCTCCAATCCTCCTTCCCCCCCAACCCCTCCTGCTCCCGAGCCCTCACAGGCCCAACAGCTGCCTCCCTGCCTACCCAGGCCAGGACTGGCTCTCGCGCCACCTGAGCCGAAGGCCATGGCAGTGCCAAGATGCAGGAAGGTGGCAGGTCCCTGCGATCAGGCAATCAGCGGCCTAATTGAGCCCTCTGCCCCGTTCAGGTTTTCAGCCCCCCTCCCCACTCCACGTTTTCAGTCCCCGACCATCCCAGTTAAAGGACATTTCAGTTATGTAACAAAATCTTTATTTTTGAGTGACAGATTTACTTTGTTTATAAACAGTTGAACAGTTAAAAGAGAAAGGTGTTTTATTCACTGTTAGCACATTTTCCTTACCGATAGCGTATCTAATAAAAAACAATGTGGCTGTGTCTAGACTGGCAAGTTTTTCCAGAAAATCAGCCACTTTTCCGGAAA
>JANRFK010004893.1:16788317-16798659 GCA_030068395.1 Apalone spinifera | reverse complement strand
CAGAGGGAACAGCCAGCATTTCGGCATTACAGACTCACAGACACTGGGCTACTACATATATGATGGTGTCTAACTTTAATCTTACCAGATGATACACTGCTCCTGGATTTCAGGAGAATTTCAATTTGGGACTTTATGGGATGAATCCTCCTCCCATTGTGTGATGCTGCAGCAATTTGCCAGAAGAGGCAGAGGGTAGTGAGAGCACGGCTCCACCTGGCCTCCCCCATCATCACTTTTCAAAGGGCTAGTAAAAAATGCAGGTATGTCAACCAGCCGTGTGGTGTTTTTGCAGTGAGTGTGTGTGCTTCAGGGAGAGCAGGACCATTGTGGCAGCAGGTACCCTGTGCTGGACTGCTAAGTGGGACTGGGCAGAACAAAAAATGGCCAGGGGGAATGGATCCCCCTCCATCTGAGCCAGAGGAGCCTTTCAGAGCTTTCCTGCAGGTGAGCAGTGGCCTGAGCCAGGGGATTTTTTTTTTACTTGTTCAAATTCTGTGCTGGGCAGCACAGAGAAAGCGCTTGGTTGAGGAGGGCAGTGATCTTGAGTGGTGGGAGGCTGGGGAGAGAGTGATGTAGCAGGAAGAAAAGGGGGGCAGAGAGAGGAGGGACCTGGTGGCAAGGTCCTTCACCTCTAGGGATATTGGCTCTGTCAGTCTGATACATAAATCTGGCACCATTATGCTTTCCCAGTGGTACATTTTACCGTCTTGGTTCTGTGAGATGAATGGGTTAAAGCAGCAGCCAGCCTGTATTTTACTGGCATGTCTCTTGGCAATTCTTATTCATTGTCTGAGGCACTTACTGCTGTTGAAACAAGCAACATAGAAGCCCTCACTTGTTTGTGAGAAGAAGTGAAAATGAGGTGGCAACTTTTGCAGTCTGATTCTAGTCATCTTCTTCCTATTCAGGGGCAAATTCCAGCTGAGGGCAAGGTCTGACACCTTGTTTGATTGTGTGAAGAAAGGGCAGAGATTTCCCAATTAGCTTTAACTGGTACTTGGGTTCAGGGATTTGACTAGAAAGATGGGGCAAAGCAGGCAGTGAGCAGGGACACAGGGTGCACAGCGAAGAGAGGAGGGAGACAGTGGGAAGGGGTGGGGGACTGGGCAGGGAAGCTACTGCCTCCCAAAGTGGAAGCTTTGCCAACAGCCCATAACTGTAAGACAGAACAAAGCTATTTAAGAACTCTCCGAAACTGTTCTTTACATTTACTGACATAAAGAAAAGTCAGTCTCTGTCGAAGTGGATTTTAAAATGTGTTAGAATGTGCTACATGGCCGGTAATTTAAACACACATGGACAAATTAAGACCCATTTCTCAGGCAGTCTCTTCTGCTTCCCTGTGGGGTGTCCAGTCTCATTGTTTTGTAGAACTGCCCGGAGTTCAGTTCAGACCTTCTTTTAACACTATTGCTTACTTAAGGGCTCTAGATCCTATGACCATTTTGGCAGGTCTCTCCCACAGTCATTACTGCAGTAGATTGAACATCTATTTTCTTCCCGGGGGTCTCCAGGTCCAAAAAGCAGTTTAGCAGAGCTGTCCTGCAGTCATACATAATCTGCTTGTGAGTGAGTCAGCAGAAGCAGAATACACTAGACAATTACTCAAAGAACAGCAAATAGTTTCCATTCAGTAACTGTGGTTCTTTCAGATATGCATGAACATCTATTCCACAACCTGCCCTCTTTTCCCACTACTGCCAAGCCCTTGGTAATAGACATTCTGTCTTAGCAAAAGACCTAGAGTGAAGGAATTGGAAACTGCCTCCCTTTTATGCCTTTCTCTTTTGGATGAGGGAGAGACTTTCTCTTTTGTTTGGCACAGCTATGAACCTGAGACTATTTCTGGAGTTTACTTTTGGATTGTTTTTTTTTGTGTTGCAGTGTACTCCAGTTTTCTATAATTTATTAGGTATTATTGGATCATGAGTAAATCATAGAAATATTTGTTTACTTAAAATCCATAAATTCCTACAAGCCACTCAATTTCATGCAGGTTAAGGCACTGTAAACATCACTGTTCTTGTATTTCAGGGCTAATCAGAAGCTCTGTCAGTCTTGTAACTGATAGAAAAATATTTAATATATGGTACAACTATTTTTGTGTTTAAAACTTGTTATTTTCCTTTAGTAATGAACATAAGAACATAAGTGAGGCCATACTGGGTGAGACCAAAGGTCCATCTAGCCCAGTATCCTGTCTGCAGACAATGGCCAATACCAGATACCCCAGAGGGAGGGATCACAATGGGTAATCCTCACATGATCCCTCATCTGTCACCTACTTCCAGAGAAACAGAGGCTAGGGACACCATTCCTACCCATCCTGGATAATAGCCATTGATGGACCTAACTTCCATAAATCTATCTAGCTCTTTTTTGATCGCTGTTAAAGTTCTAGCCTTCACCACATCCTCTGGCAAGGAGTTCCACAGATAGACTGTGCACTGAGAAGAAAAACTTCCTTTTGTTTGTTTTAAACCTGCTGCCTATTCTTTTCATGTGGTGGCCCCTAGTTCTTATGTTGTGGGAATAAGAAAATAACTTTTCCTTATTCACTTTTTCCATACCAGTCATGATTGTATAGACCTATATCATATATCCCCCTTCTTGTTCTCTTTTCTAAGCTGAAATTCATAATTAATGAGCATATTCTTATTCAAATCGCAGGTAAGTCCTAATTACGAACTTGGAATCAAATGCTCATTGAGCAGAGACCCATTCACTATGGCTATGTCTACACTGCACAGTTATTTCAGAATAAGCTATTCTGGAATAGTGATTCTGAAATAGCTTATTTCTAAATGGAACATCTACAGTGCAAGGAAGCCTCAAAATTAGTTCAAGGCAGGCTTCCCTAATATACATGTGCTATCTCGATTTAGAGCCCCAGGAGGAATAACTTAGAATGGCCCTGGTGAGAGACTATTTTGAAATGGCAGAAGTGGAGCGTCTACACATGCCTTATTTTGAAATAGCTGTTTCGGAGTAGGCATTATTCTTCGTAGAATGAGGTTTACAGAAGTCAGAATACGCCGTCTGTTATTTCAAAATTATTTCAAAATAGCGGCATTGCTGTGAAGACTATTGCAGTTATTTCGGAATAACAGCCGTTATTCCAAAATAATTTTGCCATGTAGACACACCCTAAGGTATTATATAGATCCCACAGATCGGGGCGGGGAGCCTTTTTCGGGCGGGGGCTGCTGACCCCCACGCTAGTAGATTTTGTGTGCTCCAACACATGGTAGGATAGCGGGGGGAAGGGTGCTGGAGTGCCAGCGTAGGCTCCCCAATACTGGGGTGGGAGAGCCCTGAGTTTCCCTGAGGAGGCTGCAGGTTCCCCACCCCTGCCATAGATAGTATCTAGTACAGGTTTTCTACACTGCAAACTTCATCTTTATGAGCATTAATTTTCCATTTCATCATGAAGATCAAAAAAATTCAGGATTATGCCTTTACATGAGAATCTGAATAAAATGTTATTGCTAGGGTTGCAATTTTGTATGAATCTATTCCTCATGGTTATAGTATGTGACATAATCTTCAATTACTCTTTAATTTCTGCAGACTCCAGGGCAATCCTGGATTGTTAGCAATTGTAACTATTATTACTTTTTTATACTATTATTAATGTTGAATATTATTCTGAAAGATAATATTCACTCCTCCACTCTTTAAACTCAGCACATTTTGTAGGTGCAAAGTTCTCTCTTTGAGTCAGGCTAGTCTAGGGAATTATTCTACCCAGTTTTAAAAATAGTTCAGCTACATCAGTTTTAAAGCTGGTTAGAACTGAAACAGACCATAATAAACCAATCCAGTAAAAACAGATTAGGTGATTGAAACAGAGCCCATGTTATGTCTAAGTAGTGCTAGCCTGAAAGTTGTTTTAAAAACCCTTACCATACATTAAATGTGAATAAATCTGCAGATTCAGAACTTTCAACAGCTGTACATGTTCAGTGTTCAAACATCAGAAAAGAGACATCCAAGGGGTACCACATTCAGACTTTATTTCTTCCTCCTCATATACTATTCATTGAAAATAGACTCATTACCCTATTCATAAGCATACTACCATACTATAAGCTCTACCTCTCCCCCCTGCCCATCACCTCCTTTGGCACACTTTCTAGGGTAACAATACAGACCTCATGGTTAGATTGCATAGTGCAAATCTACACTAGAATCCCTCCTCTTTCAGACAAAGATGGTGTGGCATGCTTCTACCAATGATAGAAAGTTATAAAAACAAGGACAAAGATTCTGTGTACTAAAGAATTAATGTTTAAGAGAAGTTATCATGCTTATTGGCCATACAAGGGCCATATTATGGTCAGGTCTTGAAAAGGGCACAAAGAACTTCTCTCTCCTTGAGCTTATAGAGTTGGGTGTATGTAACAACCACCCCAACATAGATATGAACCTGTGAAGCTTAGTGTAGGAGCTTCTATAGGTTGAACTATAAAGCCAGCTGGCTCTCAGCTCAGGTTGTAGAGCTCTCTCATTTTTATCTCTAGCTGTTAGTGGTCTTAGTGCTATTATATGGGACAGTGATCCACACCCGCTATGTGTGTGTGGGTTACATACACACTGAACCAAATGGATGAGAAGATGCTAAAGTTGAGATTTCTGTTTCTGTTACTTCCAATGATGTTTCCGGTATCCCGGAAAAGCTCTGCTGTGACAAAGAAATGCATCTACTTTAAAAAAAAAAAATTCAGAAAAGCAGATGCGTTTTTTGGGCATCCCTGTAAACCTCATTCTACAAGGAAGAGGGGTGTTCTGAAAGAGGGTTTTTTCCCCTGACATTTGGCCCTATGTAGAAGAGCCAAATGTTGGAAAAGCCTCTTTCAGAAGAAAAGCAGAAAAAGATACGCAAATTGCAAATTTCCCCCCCCCACTTTTCCCTGCAGTGTAGACGTAGCTTCCCTTCTGCCTAACATATTGTTACCCACTCCTGCTCTGAATGCTTAGGCAACATTCAGAACCTTGCAGGTTGTTTCCGTTAGGGACAGAAATTGAGAGGACTTCCTACAACATTTTGTCCCTTTCTGTGGAGTTTGTGATACTTCTATCTAGCTCACATAGCTCCATCAAACAGTGCCCCAGCTCCTTTGTTTGCATTCAGCCCTAGTGAAACCTTTTTGCCTAGATTGCTCAGATTCCTAAGTAAACTTGCTCTTGAGTGGACCTGTCTTTTAGGTGGTAACTCCAATTATGCAGCTATCTTATTCCATAAAGTAATTCAATTGCTTTTTTACATTTATCCTACATGAAGTGTCATTGTCACAGTCCCAGCTTCAAAATTTCACCTAATGTACATTATCCAGTAAAATGTTCCTGCTTTCATAAAGTGTGGTAAACATCAGCTGTTAAAATCTTTAATTAGCTTGAAAAATAACATGCTTAACAACTGAAAACATCCAATTTACTGAAGACATAAAGATGCTTAACAACCAGGAAAGATTATTTAACATGAGGGAAAGTGTTTATTTTTTTGCTGCCCTTGTTAGCTCATGAATACAATGATGAGCCTGTTAATGAGAAACTTCTGTCTGGAATCTGTATACATTCAAAGAATGGTCACATCAGATAATACTAGAATTTTAAAGAAAGAATGGCTACTTATCTCGTAACTGTTGTTCTTCGAGATGTGTTGCTCATGTCCATTCCATGTAGGTGTGCACACACAGCGTGCACGCATTGTCAGGAATTTTTCTCTTAGCAGTACTTTTTGGGCCAGTAGGGGAGCCCCTGGAGTGGCACCGGTATACCGGTCAATGTATATCCCTGCTGGCCCTCCACCCCTCGGTTCCTTCTTACTGGACTACTCTGAGGAAAGGGAGGCAGGCAGGATTTGGAATGGACATGAGCAACACATTTCGAAGAACCCCTGCCTGCCCGTAGCATTCCCAAATACATGCTGTGATCCAGAAGGCGATCCTTTGCGCGGAGACCGGTTGACCCTTCAGCTGCACCACAATGGCAACAAAGAGCTGAGGCGACCTGCTAAAGGGCTGTGTTCTTTCTAAAGAAAAGACTAAAGCCCTCCTAACATCCAAAGTGTGTAACACCTGTTTTTTACCCGATGCGTGGGGCTTGGAGTAAAAGACTGGCAGGAAAATGTCCTGAGACACATGCAAGTTCGACACCACTTAGGCAGAAAGGCAGAATAGGGTGTAACCTGACTTTGTCCTTAAAGAAAACTGTATAAGGGGGGTCCGAAGTGAGAGCCCTCAGCTCGGAGATGCACCTGGATGACATGATAGCAACCAGCAGGGATACCTTGTAGGACAGGTGTAGCAACGAACACATCGCCAGGGGTTCAATGGAGGTCCCATGAGTTTGGACAGGACCAAGTTAAGATCCCACTGGGGGATGGGCTGCAAAACATGTGGATAAAGCCTGTCCAGGCTCTTCAAAAACCTGTTTACCATCAGGTCCGCAAAGAGTGTCTTACCCCTGGCACCTGAGTAAAAAGTGGAGATAGCCTCTAGGTGAACCTTAATCAAGGAGGAAGATAACCCCTGAAGCATAAGATCCAGAAGGTAGTCCAGGACTGTTGAAACTAGAACAAAGAACTTTAGAAACAAGTAACTGCTAAAGGGCTCTTGCTAGGCGAGAGCACGAACACATTCCAACAACTATCACGGGCTGTAAGAAGGAACTGAGGGGGTAGAGGGCCCGCAGGGGTATATATTGGCTGTTATACTGGTGCCATTGCTGGGGGCTGCCCTGCTGGCCCAACAGGTACTGCTAAGGGAAAAATTTCTGATGATGCATGCACTCTGCATGCATACACTTACATGGAATGCTCATGAGAAATCACTCGAAGAAGGAATTTTATTATTTTTTAAAAACAGTACATAGAAATGGATTCTACTGAATTCTCCAGTGAAGTCCATGCAGAGCTATCCCTAGCAGGGTTTGGGGCTTGGTACAACTCCCCCCTCTGGCCCAGGCCCTATCCTCGCCCCACCACTGCCACCACCTTGCCCCCATTCTGACAAGCCCTGCCCCCTCATCTCTCAAGTGATGCCAGGAGCTGATGAGGTGGAAATAGCAGAATGGAGCACTGCTGCCAACCCCCACGCCACCCAGTCCCCCGAGACAGGGAGGATTGAAGTCAGGCAAATGGCACTACTCCTGGCCTTTGTGCTGCCCTGGACTCGTGTTCCCTTGGAGGCATTTGTGGGGTAGAGTTGAATGGAGCCAGTTGCTCTGCCACTGGATTCCATGCTGCTCAGGCCCTGCATCCCCCTGAAACATCAGGCCTGTGGTAACCACTCTGATCCATCCTATTGACAGGACAGCTCTGTTTCCATTGGAGTAACAGAGGGTAGAATTTGGCTTTAATTAAGCTAAGCATTTAAGTATGTGCTTAACTTTAAGTACTTGATTAAATCTGTTCAATTTAAGCATAAAAAAGGTAAGAATTTATGCATAGGAATCTCTAGAGACATATGGGGCCATATTTTGTTTTACTATAGAAAGAGCCCCCAAATCAGTGCAAGCTAGTGTTACAAAACCCAGTGTTTTTCTCCTTTTCATTCTTGCTAGCAGTGCTTTTTTTGTGATGGTACAGCCCGGTACAGCATACCATCACCTACTTTCCTAGCACATAGCAAAGGAATCGCATCTTCCCCCGTGCATACCAGCACCTGTTTTCCTGGCGCTGCTTGTCTCCTGACGGAAGCCTGCTTGAGATGCGAGGCGTTTTTTTCTGGCTCCCAGCACGGCATTTTGGCTCTTAAAGGGACCACAGCTGCATTTCAGCTCCCTTTTAATTTTGCTAAACAAGTTTGAGCCTAGAGTACCGGCACTTTTTTTCTTACAAAAAAACCCACTGCTTGCTAGTAATCCTAGACCCCCTACTTTTCTCCCCAAATCCCTCCATGGTCAAACATGCTGATTATTCCTATATGCAGATTATTCCTATGTACTGCTTTGAGTTACATTAAGGATCAAGAGAATAAATACAAACTTGGCATTTCCTTCCTGAGCTATTCTATGAAGTCTTCACCCATGATCGCCAAAAATACAAACCAAATTTAATAACCTTAATTACTTTACAAAGAAGATGTCCCTAATTGAAGAAAAATGATTAGTTCAACGGAACAATTTTTTTCTTACTTTTAAATTAAGAGCAAAATATATAGATGATTTTTAATCTGTGCATATTTTATTAATAGGGTGAAATTTATCCTACGGCAAGGGGCCCATAAAAGATTAGGCATAATTTAAATACTTAATCACTTTAAATTTAAGATTAAAATTTAAAAAGTGCATAAGAGCCTTCAGTAGGCCTACATCCTGGGATGAATTTCATGTGCAGTGAACATTTCTGACGCAACTGATTAAGACTATGAAGAACACATTATTTTGCAAAATTGCTAGCCTAGTACACATTTACACACATTACCATACTGTGTAGCAGTCATTTTAATATGCAATAACATTATATCCTACTGACTTGTTAGATTTCATATCAATCAGTATAAAGGCTTCTAAAATCATATCCGCCTTGTAAAGTTAGTGTGCCATTTCTATAATGCAGACTAAAAATTATTGAATTCCAGACAGTTTTGAAATACTATTAATAAAAAAAAAACCAGAATTCTCCCCTTTGTTATCCTAGCACAAATATTGTGTGTTTCCTGCAACAGTAGAACAGAAATCTGTATTTCCGAATACAAGTTTTCCTCTTATTTTTGGTAAAAAACAAATTTAACAACACGAATAGGTAGATATCAGTAGTGCATTTTGTATACTGTTTCTATGTTAGGAAAAATAGCCTGGCACGTTTTTATACAGTGCATACTTTCAGGCCAGAATTGCAGAGCTAAATATCAACAAATCTAAGTACCGGTCTTAGCAAAAAATCAGGCTTCCCTTCTGATGGGCTTAGTACTCAAATAAAGAAAGTTACCACCTATCTGCAAATGAAAGAGATTCGGATCAATATATAACACCTCTGCACATTAGCTGGACAATTGCACTGATGGCTGCAAAGGTGACTGGTGGGTTTTGTGGAGCAATTCTCTTATGTAAATCTCAGCACTCACTTTCACAGTCATTTGATCTGTCATAGTGTGAATTACTGAGTGACACTCTCTTTTGCCATTTCAACAGGAAAACACCTTGCAATTGTTATAATAAGAGGGGGAGGAGGGGAAACCCAGATGTTTCTGAATTAAATTATTTAGAATACCTGGGATTAGATTCAGCTATATAAAAACTTATGGTTTCCTCAAAAGAAAAGACATATTAAAGTAACACTTACGTCAATTTGTTCTCCTAATTTCAGAAAACAGTTTATTCATATCTATCCGTTCTAACCTAAAGTACTTAAGGACTTTTATCTGTACTTGGGCAGAATTTATTTTTTGCTGTACAGTTACTGGTTTCCTTATGCAGCCTTAAAACCTGAAGTAATTGCTTTATATTATATGTTTGTAGGCCTCAAGCCTCACATATAAAAAAACACACCAAAATGGAAAGTTTAAGAACACAGACATTTTTACTCAGATCTCACTCATTACCATCACCATTGTCTGGGTGGGAGAAGAAGTTCTTGGGCTTTGGGAAAGAGTTATCCTTAGGGGGCTTGGCCATCTCTAGGCCAATCAATGTCCAAAAATCTCCTGGGAAATCCCCATGCCTGAGTTTGCCCTAGAAAAGAGGTGGCCAACCTGTGGCTCCAGTGCCAAATGCGGCTCTTCAGAAGTTAATACGCAGATCCTTACATAGGTACCAAATCCAGGGCTGGAGCTACAGGTGCCAACTTTCCACTGGGCTGGAGGATGCTCACTGTTCAACCCCCTAGACGCTGTCCCCCTCCACCCTTCCCCCCTAGAACCTGCCACTTCCTACCCTCTCCACTGAGCCTGTCACACCCATGCTTCCCTCCTCCAGTGTGTCCCACTGAGAAAGAGCTGATCCCAGTGGGCAGGATGTGCTGGGAGTGGTGGTGTGGAGATGATCGGGACTGGTGACATAGAACTGTTGCCCTTTGGCAATGTGCATTGGTAAATTCTGGCTCCTTCTGAGGTTTAGGCTGGCCACCTCTGCCCTAGAATTACATTGCTATTGTTGCTTATTTAAATAGAGTGGTAGTTAGCTCTGAACTCATTTACTCCTGTTGATTGCTGGGGTCTGATACCTTGGAAAGAGTACCCCCCAAAAGCCATGGAGGCTAGATTACCTAGCATTAATGTAGTTTGCTCACCAATCTAGTGCAAGCTATACTGCTGTGCTGGTATAACTGCAGCTACCCTGGGAGGCTACATCTAGACTGGCATGATTTTCCACAAATGCTTTTAACGGAAAAGTT
>JANRFK010004893.1:16741876-16751976 GCA_030068395.1 Apalone spinifera | reverse complement strand
AAAGGCCCCCTCAACCACAATGCGGGCCCTGCTGAGCCTGGCATTGAAGGCCTGTTGGGAGGGGTTCAAGTGTCCCTTGTAGGGCTCCATTAGCCAGGGCTGTAGGGGGTAGGCTGCATCCCCCACCAGGCACACTGGCACGTCCACGTTCCCAACCCTGATGTGGCGGTCGGGGAAGAAAGTGCCGGCGTGCAGCCTCTGGCACACGGAGGAGTTGCGGTACACCCTGGCATAGTGTGCCTTGCTGGACCAGCCCACACTGATGTCCATGAACTGGCCCCGGTGGTCAGACACAGCTTGCAGGATCACGGAGAAGTACCCCTTGCGGTTAATGTAGAGGGAGGCCGGGTGTTCCAGGGCACTGATGGGGATGTGCGCCCCATTGATTGCCCCCAACCCCCAGCAGTTGGGGAAACCCAGGGCACCAAACCCCTGGATAACCGCATCCAAGTCGGTGAGGTGGACGACTCTGTGGAGCAGCGCCCTGTTGATGGCCTTGACCACCTGCAAAGAAACACACAAAACCGAGGGTCACTGGGGTGCCTGGGAATGTTCGTTCCCCACCACTGTCCCATGCCCCACTCCCAGGAGCAACCCCCGCTGCAATCCTGGCCACTGCAGGAGGTCCGTAGTGCGGCTGGGACAGACCAAACCCTCCTGGGGAGGGCACTTACACCTCCTCCCCTCTGTTTTCCCTGAGGCAACCCATCTTCTCCATGCAGCCTCCCTTCCTAGCCCAGTGGCCGGAGACTGCCGTACCTACATGAGCACCATTCTGACGGTGGATCTCCTCACGCTGAACTGGTTCCCCACGGATCGGTAGCTATCTGGTGTGGAGAGCTTCGATAGGGCGATGGCCACCCGCTTGTGGAGGGGAATGGTGGGCCTCATGCGTGTGTCCCATCACTGCAGAGCAGGGATGAGCCACTCGCAGAGCTCGAGGAAGGTGTCCTTCATCCTGAAATTCTGGGTCCACTGTTGGTCTCCCCAGCGCTCCAGGATGATGTGGTCCCACCAGTTGCTGCTGGTGTCCAGATGCCAGATGCGGCGGGGCACGTTGGCATCTGGATGCTGCTGCTGCTCCTCCACGGCCCCCAGGGGGAGTAGGGGGAACGGGCAGGGGACTGGTCTGCAGCAGATTGTGCCAGGCAGCCTCCAGCAATTTCTGCCAGTTTTGCAGCAACACATTCAAAATGAGCACCAGAGTGCCTGGGGAAGCTCTGCCTCCGTGGTGCTGAGTGCTGTGGTGTCCCAAATAAGAGCGACCAAAGCAGGCAGAGAGGAAAACGCTTTGCTGTCCCTCAGCGAGGTAGGCAAGCAAGCGGGAAAGCTGAGAACTGGCTGTCCAGGGGGGTCCCTTTAAGCACAAGCCTCAGATAGCCTCATACAGTAGCCACACAAAGCAATTACTGACCTGATGCCCTGTTGGAACTGGTTTCAGCCGCCCTTAAATGCGATCCAGCATCCAATCAGTGTGGACTCACTATTTCGAAATAGCAAAATGCTAAGGGCAAAAGATTGTTTTGCATGAGCAAATATAATTTATTAAAATTGTCTCCATTCTGATGTCAGCTTTTTGTAAGTGCATGGTCATCTCAATAGGATAGAAGCAAAAAGATGTGTTGCTGAAGAAAGAGGTATGAAGGAAGCAGAAAAAAGAAAAGGAGAGACTTACTGAAAGATCTTATTTCACAAAAGTAAAATTTCCTGCTAGCAAAGCCCTTAAATAATCATGCTTAGTAGCACCTTTCAGGAAATAGTATTGAAATGAATCTCAGTTCAATACTATTTTAATTCAATCCTGTTTTAATTCAAGAATTACAAATCAACTACTAATCTGTAAATAAACATGACAAAAAGCCTTTGTATTTCTTAAACTCGGGGGGCGAGGGGGAAAAGAGGAAGGAAGGAAGGGGGAAAGACAGCTTCCTCAATGGGTCATAGTGGCACATTTACCACTATGGGCACATTTTTGACTTACCAACCTCTGTAAAACTATAGTGTTTAATTTATGGATGTTAAGCCACGGCTCTGATGAAGCAACAACATAGTATACCACAACTACAGTATAGGGCTTCAAAATAAAATAAAAGCTAGGCAAAACTCCATTAACAAGGCAAAGACTTTTAAACAGGGAAGAAAGAGAAAGGAATACAGGAAGAGAAAGATGTTGTGACACTTTATTTGGTAATAAATGATTGTAAAGGGCTCTGTAAAATAATCGTGTTAACCAGAACACTGGCCTTCCTGCCGCATCAAAATTCCCCTAATAGTCTGTCAAGCAGCCTGGAGTCAAAGGCACCAGTAACAGAGAAAGTAGACTCAAAGAATCAACTACTGAATATCTTACATTGCAAAACATTCCTGAAAAAAGATGGACAAAACAACTGCAGTCTCACACTTCGGACACTCATTTGAATTAAAGGAACAAACTGGAGTCACTTCAGCAGAACACTGAGAAGATAACAAATATGTCCCCAAAGCTAATTTCCTGCGGATCCACATTTGTACCTTTTCCAGGACTTGAACCTTCAGCATATGATGCAAAACAGAGGTAAATTGTAACAAGAGTTTATAACTGACAGACAAAAGCACTGAGACAATTTCTTAAAAGTTGTTAGTAGGATTTAAAGTATAAGTTTATGCTTTACTCCTTGTTTGAGATGGACCATTGGGTACCCTTTCATGTCGAAAAGAAAACAGAGTCCATGTCTTTATTAAGCTTTAGTTGCACATTGACAGTTTTTTAAAAATGTTTAGTTCCTAACAAAACAATTGCATGTTAGTGATGTCTGAACATTGACGCTTAACATTAAAGCTATTATTTCTCAAGGATAAAACTCTCTGCTTTTGCAGTGTTAAATGTCCTGTAAGTTTCTGTCAAAGTACTTTATTTGTAAATTTAGTCTGGGATTTTCAAAAGAGCCAAAGGGAATTAGGTGCCTAATTCCCATTGCAATCCAGCTGGAGTGCCAAAATCCCTTACATTCTTTTGAAAATCCCAGGCACAGTATTAAAGATAGTAAGTGGCAAAAGTTCCCAGGATGAATCCTAAATCAATTGTATGGTCTTTATGCTATGGTGCCTCATGCTATCCCCCCCCCCCCTTTTTTTTGGAGTTTCTAATCTGATAGATTGTGTTTTCTTAAACAGTAATAGTCCTCCCCATGTATAAAAGATAATGTCAATTCCCTGCAAATTTTAAAAGTCACAATTTTACACTTTCAGGATTTGAGTGCACTGAAGTTACTGAGACCAATAGGAAAGAGGTTGCTTTATAACTGGACAAAGAGATAATCTTGTATCACAACATCAGTTCTTTTCTTTTTGTAAAGCCTTTAGATTGTAATGACTGCAGCATTCTGTTCTAACCACTTTCTAGATGTCACCAGTCAATGGAGTAATTCCATTTAATGAAAGAAAAGTCACGCTCGCAAGTTCTATTGTCGATAGTATTGGTTACAAGACAGGAAAAAGCTTGTATTATAAATCAACAGAAGACAAATACACTCTGTTAATAATATTGTTTTAAATGTCCAGGATATAACACACAAAACACTCTTCCTAAAAATATACATATTTAAAATCGATGACCAATAATTTTTTAATAAAGTCCTTTCTAAAAATAACCCCAAATTATAGAGGCAGAAAGTTGGCATTGTTAAAATATATATTAAGCCAATGGTGCTAACGGGTTTTAGAATTATCTGCAGTATGTTAAGCACGCATTTCCATTTATTTAATATAATTAGTTGGGCAGGTTTTCTGTTTATATGGACACCTGCATTCTCCTTTCTCTGGATAGTTTCCATGACAATATTTTTCACATAGCTGAACTGTTCATTTTCTGGCATAAAGGTAGGAACTAGAAAAAGAGAAGTTCATTCTAAAAAGTGTAAAGTTGAGAGCATATGGACTAAAACTGAACTGATAATTAAACTCAAAAACCTACTGTGAAATAATGGGAATTTTGAGACAAAGCACATCAGTGATTGATGAATATATAGCTACCTATGTCATTATTGCAGCAAACACAATGATTATTATGGTACATTCTCTCCAGTGAGTTTCTCACCCTACAGTGGAATATAGATCTCTTTAAAGAAGAGAGTAATGCAAACTACAAGTACACATTTTATTTTCTATTTATCGGTATACTATGCTTATTAGTTATTAAGTTATTTTTAAGTGACTGTGATTAGAGCTCTGCAAGTGAGCTGAAAAATTGTCTGTACCCTGAAGAATTTATAGATGAAAGTTTAAATCAGCACAATAGAGACCAACTCAAGACAAAGGGTGTGTCGACATTGCAGTGTTTACCTCGAAATAAGCTATGCAAATTGAGCTACATAGCTTATTTCGAAATATCTTATTTCGAAATAGGGAGCATCTACACAGCACTTATTTTGAAATAGAGCACTCTTCCTCTGACTTCCCTTATTCCTTGTACAACGAGGGTTATGGAAGTCAGAGTAAGAAGTCCTCCAGCTTGACAGTATTTTGACATTATTTCGAAATAACTGCCTGTTGTGTAGATGCAGACTGTTATTTCGGAATAGCACCAGTTATTTCAAAATAGTGTTGCAGAGCAGATGTTCCCAAAGAGTAAGGTATGGCTATTTCACACTACCCTCACAAGTTTTTAGTAATGCTTTGAAGGAAAAAAGGTTGAGTATTGATCATAACCCAATTGTAAGGGTTGCTAAAACATAGACATAAAGTCAAGAATAGCTAGAAGAGGCAGACAGACCAATCACAACACAAGGTTAATGCAATACAGGGAGCAGAAAGAAATCTAAGACAATTTATAGGTGGTAACAAAATTGTGTAGAGCTTTGAAAATGGGAGAGGGGGGAGAGAAGAAAAATTGGGAAAGGAAGCAAAAGGGCACAAGAAATCTATAGTCAGTGAAGTTAGACAATAAAAATGAGTTTTTATTGGAACAAAAGGAATTTCACAATGGTATTGGTCTACTACTGGATGGACATGAGAGATTTGTCAATAATAATGCAGAATGGGCAGAAGTATCTGAGACATATTTCTGGTCAGTATTTGATTTAAAAGTTTCTATTAAACGCATTATGAAATGTTTGCATTCCAACAGTAATTAAGGAAGATTTTAAACAGTTAGTAAACTTAATCATTTTTAAAGCAACAGATCAAGATAACTTGTATTCAAGAATTTTAGAAGTGCTGGATGAGGAGCTCTCCGGACCACTGACTTTGTGCTTCAGTAAGTCTTATAACACTGGTGACGTTCCAGAGGACTGGAAGAAAGCTAATTCTGTAACAATTTTTAAATAACTATAAACAGGACACTATAGACTTGTTAACCTATAATTGACATATCCCAGGAAAAATTATAGAATGTGTAAAATGGGATGCAATTAATAAAAAATTAAAGGAGGTAATATAATTCATTGCAATCACAGTGGGTTTATGTAAAATAGACCTTGAACTACACTGATACATTGTTTGATGAGAATATAATTTGATTAATAAATATAAATAGTCTTGATGTAATAGACTCCTGTAAGGCATTTGATTTGGTCCTATGTGATGTTGTCATTAATAAGCTAGAATGATAAAAAGTCAATATAGAGCATATTACACAAATTAAAAATTAGTGATTGGTCAAAAAATGTCATTTTAAAGAAACACACTCATTAAGCATGTGTGATTCCAGTGGTATTCTTCAAAGGTCAGTTCTTAACCCTCACTATTTGACATTTTTATCAAAGCTTTGGGACAAAAAAGTTATCAATGATAAAGTCTGTAGATGACACAAAGATTGAGGAGTGTTAAATAAGGAGGTCACTGATAAAAAGTGATCTGGATCCCATGGGAAGCTGGATCCAGCCACAGAATCTGAGAAATGAAAGGTGGAAAGTCTTTTGAGATCTCATCAAGTCCAGCCCTGGCTCAGAGACAGGCTCAAGTAAATTAGACCATGCTTGGCAGGGATTTGTCCAACCTCTTATTAAAAACCATCAATGATAGAATTCCATCACCCCACTTAGAAGGCCGTTTGAGTGCTTAGCTACTCTTATGGTTTTTCCTAATGTCTGACTTGCTGCAGATTAAGTCATTATTTCTTATTGTACCTTCACTGGAGATGAAGAATGACTGATTGCCTTTCTCTTTATGACAGCCCTTCACATATATGAAGAATTACAGTGCCTCCTCCCCCAGGTTTCTTAAGACTAAGCATGCCCGGATTTTTTTTAAAACCTCTCTTTGTAAGTTAGGTTTTCTAAACCTTTTATAATTGTTGTTCTATTCTCAGACCTTTGTCTAATTGATCCACATTCTCCCTAAAGTATGATCCCCACAACTAGACACAGAAAATAATCAGCATAATGGCTTTGCGCAAGAGGGTTTTTCTTGCGCAAGAAGGGGCAGTGTAGACAGCCCCGTCTTGCGCAAGAGCCTCTTCCGCAAAAATGGCAGCTCATTAGCTATGCAAATGAGGCTCAGCAATATTCCACCCGAGCCTCATTTGCATAGCTCTGGTGCAAGATCATGCCAGTCTAGACACAGCCCCTATGTTTTACATACAGTGCCCCATAGATACATGCCAGAATGTTATCCTTTTTTGCAGCTACACATTGTTGACTTATATTCAGTTAGTGTTCCACAATAACCCATAGGTTCCCTTCAGCAGTACTACTAGTTGTCCTGTTTGTAGTAGTGCATTTGATTTTTCCTTCTTAAATTAAGTTCTTTGTACTGGTCTTTTTTTGAATTGCATCTTGTTGATTACAGACCAGTTCTCCAATTTATCAGGGTCATTTTGAATTCTAATCCTATCCTCTGAACATCTTGCACCCCTTCCAATCTTGCTTACATCTTGCAAATTTTAGAGGCACACTCTCCGTTCCATTATCCAAGTCATTAAAGAAAATATTGACTGGTACCAGATATATGGTTGACCTCAATATATTAGGCTTAGCTGACATGTTTTATTTTATTTGTTCATTCAGTAACTTTGATCTGTCACTCTGACTTGCAGCTACTTAAATTCTACATTTCATACTTAATAAAATCACTTGTTTATTATTAAACCCATTGTAAATAATTGTGAGCTGGGGGAGGAACACAGTTGTGCAAATCTCACTTTCATTAATAAAAGGGAAAACAATTCATGAGCTTGCTCTGCATAAAACTTTTATACAGAGGAAGGAGGATTTATCTTGGGTTCTGGTCCCATTGGGTCTGTGAACCTTGATGCTGTGTCCTTTCCCTTTAACTGAGCCATCTCAAAGCTGAGCTGACAATGTCTGTTGTTCTGCTGTAGGCTGTGACCCCAGCTCTGTGCCATCACTGGAGGAGATCAGAGGGTCTGGCTCAGCAGGACAGTGCAGTGGAGCACTACAGAGGGTAGATAGGCAGGCTCACAGGTGTTTCAGCACATGAAGTGACAGTTCCAAGGGGATCTCTATGACCAAACCAGTTGCAGTGGCATAGCTGGCAGGATGACAGTTCTCCCCTCCTCATTTATCTCTAACTAATGGGCTATTAGCTCTGAGTCTGAGTTCTTCATTGTTGCTCTTGATGGGCTGGCAATAGGCTTTTCCCAACGTGAACACATTGATAATAAATCTACCGTCAATATTCCTAATATTCAGAAATTGTACATGCAGACAGATATAATATACATATTCAGTGGATTACAAGCTTTCCAATATTTTACATTGGATATTTTGCATAAAGCATATTCCAGTTAGCATGATCATATTTCTAAGCGTGTTTCTATAAAGAATATGAAATACACCATCACACAGTTTCCATTTTTCTATAGTATGCAGAAGTGGTTTCTTTAACAAATTAATTCAAATGGAAATTTATAGTCTATAAATTATGCTCCCAAAATTTAAAAACTGTTCCTGAACCAATGAGAGGTTTGGCATTTACTTGTTCAACACGAACAGCATCAAGACCATAGGAACTTTAGTTAAAAAAATCAGGGCATGTAGGATTCTGAGTATGTATTCTAGGTATTATGGAATAAAAAGCAGTATTATTTGATTGGAAAGAATACATGATTACTTGATAGCTCTCTGCCTTACACAAGAAATTAAGTCATTTTTTTAAAATGCATCAGAAAATGGAGGTAATGCTGTTCTGCTCAGAAATGCTGAAAGATAAATAATTAATATTTCAATCCACCATATCATTTTAGTATAGTGATATCTTGTACCTGGGAATGGTCCTTAAAGATATTTTTATATAGCTAGGTAAGCTCAGTTGGTTGCAGGAAGATTTATATGATGCTGTCTCATTAATCATTTGTTGTAACATCTCTTTAAAGTGTACACAATCCCCAAACAAGCAAAAAATAAACCCTAGCATTGTAAGCTAGTAAAGGCTGCCATGTTTTTAATCAATCTGGTACATGCATATTTAATTAGAAAGGAACAGTTTACCATTTTTTTTTGACAAATAAGGCCAGCATTTTCTCAAAGTAGCAGATGCAAAATTTTATTTTGTGCAATCTATTAAGACCTGCTCAGACTCTTTATTGGTGCCATTGGATTTCTTCCACTAAGGAAGAAGGGTGGGGGGGAATGTGGCTTATTTTCTACCATCTGCTTGGACACATTAATCCAGTTGTCATGCGTAAGGGTTATTCATGGCTAATTGGCCATTATTTCTGTCCTTTTGCTGATAGCACAATTCAGTGGAACTGGCCAAGCAAGAGGGGAAGTGAATGCTTCACTTTTTCCACAAGGACAGAGTGGAATCAGCCAGAATTTTTCTTAGTGTCACACACATTAGTTTGTCCCTCTCAACATTTACCAGCAAAAGGTAAATAATTTAGTATATAAACAAAGGACTGGGATTCTGGTATCCAAAATGGATGTACTTAGGTTTGGGGTGGATAGAATTTAATATTGCTAATGCCGATCAACTAATTTTTAAGCCAAAATTAAAAAAAACCAAACCACCAATCCAAAACTTCAAACTTAGATGCCCTACATGTATGCATTTTCTTAGTATTAAGATGTCAAATATGTTTGTACTACAGGATAAATTAAATCCAAAACAGAATGTCAAATTTGTTAAGCTATAGTAGTAATTTTGTAATTTAAAAGAAGTTAGAAGATTAATGGATAATACTGCTCAATGGTTAGGAAGCCATAGCAAACAATTCATACTGCTAACATGGTTTCATTTCAGAGGAAAATTATAGCAATAAGGTCAGTACTGCACATCCAATTTAGTTAGGTCATGAGGAGCAGCTGTGTAACATCTTCCTTCTAATCCAAAGACATAATAAGAAAAGTACTTTTAGACACCATTTCAATAAAGTGTTTCCTTTTATAATGAAAGGAAACATTAAGGACAATAAAGCAAAAGTAAATATATTTTAATTTAAAATCTGTTCAATTTATAGTTATGCTATTCTACATGTGGCAAAGCTCTGACCAGGCCTTGTGGGTCCTGTATTTCTGATGGATAGTGTTTGCCTCAGAGTCTCACGGTGACCCTCTACACCACCTCTTCTTTATCTAGAGGCAAGGGTCACAGCTTATTGAGCCATACTCAGCATAGACTAGTGCACAATTGGAGATGAAAACCCCTTCATAGTTCTTGTCTCCTCTCTCAGAAGGCAGACTCTGTAGTAGTGTGGGGAGGGTTGAAGGGAAACCAGGCCCGCCCGCCCACTACTCTGGGTTGCCCCAGGCCCTAAGGCAGCAGCAACAGACAGGGTTTCTTTTATGCCCGGTCTGGCAGCTTCTTCTCTGGGTCACTTCCCAAAATGATCCCTCCTAGCACCTTTCTTCTGGTACCTGAGCAAGTCAGTCCTCAGTTCACACACCCACAGTTCTCCAGCAATGCACTTTCTCTTCCCAGTCCTTCACTCTTTTCCTTCTCCCTTCCTTACTGGGGGCAGGGGGAACTTTTAAAGCAGTCCCACAGGCTTTAATTGGCTGCAGGTGTCTGATTAGCCTGCTGCTTCAGGCAAGCTGTTAACTAGTCTCAGGAAAGAGAAAACTATTTACCTAGAGCCCTGCATACCTGCCCTCCATTAGAATGCAGCAAAGTCACAAGGATTGGAGACCTCCTGGACTATGACCGGGGAGACTGGGTGGATC
>JANRFK010004893.1:16725929-16737416 GCA_030068395.1 Apalone spinifera | reverse complement strand
TTTTCCGTTAAAAGTATTTCCGCAAAATCATGCCAGTCTAGACGTAGCCACCCACATTATATTGACTACTTTTTTGTTTTGGCTTCACAATTTTAACAAATAAAAAAAACCTGCCAATACAGTACTGGAGAGTATAAGTACAATCAATGTGAAGATTGTGTGCAAATTTTTCACCAGCTGTTTCACATCAGGCTTGTATTCCATTGTAGCAGCATGAAAACAGTAGGTCAGATGTCTGTCAGTAAAAGAGGTGTGCATTTTTGACTTGATGATTCCCATGGAGGAGAATGAACTTTCACAGTCATATGTAGACCCAAAGCAAGTTAGCACTTTTTTGATACATTTCATTAATGCAGAGTACATGTCTTCCTGTACATAGGTCATCCAAAATGTTTCAGTGTCCTCTTATTTATGTCTAGCTTTTAGAATACTGTTGTTTTGCAGTTCTATCATCTCTTCTTCAAATGTGGCCCTCTCAACACCAAATCTCACTGCTGAAGGTGAGACTGCCTTTACCTCAACTGAAAATGGATTTTCAGTAAATTCAAGAACTGTCTTCAGGGATTTGACATCTAGAAGACGAGAAAAAATTTGGTTTTCAGCTCTGAGATGTACTCTGTAAAAAAATCAGGCAAAAAAGATGCATGTTCACTCAGCTGTGTCACTTGCGAGTTGAGGATGGCAAAGTGAGTTAAGTCTTTCTCATGAAGCTGATCTGCAAAAAGGGCCAGTTTTGTTTCAAATGCAGAAACATTGCATATCAGAGAAGGCAGGTTTTTTTCTTTGCCTTGAAGTTTCAGATTGAATGCATTTAAGTGGCATGTCATATCAGCGAGAAAAGCCACGTTTAGCAGGAATGTCTCTTCGTCTAAACACAACTGTAAATCCTGGCGATCTTTTGCCTCCAAAACCACTTGTATAGCAGGCAGTAGATCCATAAACCAATCTAATATTTTTCCTCGACTCAGCCATCTAACTTCTGCTGCAAACATTGCCATGTCACCATACTGTGTTTTGTACTCCTCAACTATAGCTCAAAATTGTCTGTTTCAAGGCATTTGCAACAATGAAGTTCACAATTTTGTCATACTATCCATTGTGTTCTGGAGAAATCCTCTCTTCAGTTTGCTACATAACTGTTCTTGGTGCGGAATGCAATGGTATAAAAAGAAATCTGGAAACTGTGGATTTTTCTTCAGCAAAGAAATTAGCTCCTACTCCTATCCAACCATGGAAGGAGTGCCATCAGTTGTTATGGAAGTAAGCTTCCTCAAATCAATGCATTTTCCTGGTCCTTCAAAAAAATGCCATCAGTGCAGAATAAAAGTCCTCTCTCCTAGTTTGACCTGTCAAAGGTAGCAGAATAAGCATTTCTTCAACATACTTTTTGCCATTGAAAAAACGCACCCAGATTATGAGCTGAGATATGTCTGAACAATCAGTAGATCAGTCCATTGCCAGATTGAAATACTCAGTGCTTTCAATGTGTTTTAGCAGTTTAGAAAACAGATAGCCTGAAATGCTTTCACTTCATCTTACTACAGTTGAATCAGACACTTGCAGTTTTGATATTTGTTTAACTATATCTCTTTTGTCTTTAAATTCTGCAAAAAGTGATTCACTGTGGTCCAAGAAGCTTCTTTGGTAGCTATGATTTAGCTATGTACCACGCCATTTTGAAGGAGCTTTCTGTAATGGCATCACTGTCTTTAACTTGTGAATGGAACATATCTTGTTTAGTATAGTAACCTTTCAGTAAGGAATGTATCTTAATATTTCTTAACTTGCTGTCAGGTGGATACAAGTCTTTGAACTCAGGCCAACAAGATTCATGGTGCTGTTGCAGGTTTGTTTTCTTTAATGCACCAATAGTCTTTTGACAAAGAAGACACATTATTTTTCCATTTATCTCTGGAAAAGATAATTCAACCATCCAAACAGGGTTGAAAACCCTGTATTCATCCAACAAGCATCTCTTCTTTGTTGCCATTTTTAATGCTTCTTATTTCAAAGAAAATTGTTTACCAATGTTTTGGGTATTTCGCTTGAAGCTTCAGGTTGTGCGTTTCTTGGAGTGATTGTACTGTAAAAAGAAAAGATTTCAAGCCACCTGTGGTGGGCGGAGAGCTGGGCGAGTCAGGCCAGACACAAGAGGACAGGTGCCCAGGAGCCCCAGCCTGGATTCCCAGCAGAGCTGATGTCCTAACGCGCACGAGAGTGTGTCGCTCCGTGTGAGACGGAGGCAGGGCTGCCCAGCCATGGTGCTGGATCCAAACATGGTCAGTGTGAGCCAGTCAGCACCTCTCAGGTTCTGCCCACAAGGCCAAGCACCAGCACTTCCCACAGTGCCCCGGCACTCCCAGCACCTCCTCCCCGGGGGCTAGAAATGCTGACACCCTATATTCGTCTGTTCCCGCCAGCCCATCTGCTTGCATCTTTCAGTGTTCAACCCGCCTGGGAGACGCCTAGCTGTTGTGGAGCATGTTCCCAGTGGAGGCCATGTTCAAAGGATCCCACCCACGTGCCTTATGTTGAGCCCTGCATAAACTCAAAGCACACCATGGGCCACATGTGGCCTGCAGGCCATGTGTTAAATAGCTCTGCTTTACATGCATCTAAGAAAGATTTAGGGATTGGGTGGATAATCAGCTGGACGTGAGCTCCCAGGGCAATGCTATGGCCAAAAGGGTTAATGAAATCCTTGGATGACTGAACAGGGGAAACTTGAGTAAGACTAGAGAGGTGATTTTATCTCTGTATTTGACATGGGTGCAATTATTGCTAGAATATGGTGTCTAGCACTGATGTCCATAACTCGAGAAGGAAGCTGAAATATTGGAGAGGGTTTAAAGAAGAGCCACGGGAACCATTAAAGGATTAGAAAACATGCCTTATATTGAGCTCCTTGAGTCTATCTGTTTAGTTTAACAAATAGAAGATTAAGGGGTAGATTGATTGATCTAAATGTACCAACTTGCAGAACAAATATTTGATAATGAGCTCTTCAATCTAGCAGAGAAAGGTATTAAATGCGCCAATGGCTAGAAGCTGAAGATAGAGAGATTCAGACTAGAAATAAGGCATAAGCTTAATACAGCATAACTAACCACTGGAACAATTTACCAAAGGTCACAATAGATTCCAATCATGGATTATTTTTAAAATCAAGATGTGATCTTTTTCTAAAACACACACTTTGGGACAGTCCTGCTACCTAAACTCCATTATGCACTATGTCAAAGGAAAAAAACCCCCACAACTAAATGATTTGATTCTCATTTTAAAAAAAGACAAACAGCCATAAAATGAATAGCAATGACTCTTGTAATAACCAGGCTTCTTACGCTAAGTAGGCTCAGTCTGATCAATGCTTGAATGGAAGATTTCTAGAGAAAGGCCAGGTGCTAAAAAGTTCTGTTGGTGATTCAGAAGTTGCTGTTCATTCTTCCTGTATGGTGTAAAAGCAATATGCCATCATGAATTGCAAGACGGGTTATTGTTTGCTTTCTGATGTGCTCCTCGAGAAGATCATATATTTCTCCTGGCAGGCATTTGCCATCTGATCTATGTTAACTAAAGCAGATAATTCCAGGCAAAAAAGAGTAAACTCAGGAGACTGCAGCGATTGTAATAGGCATGGTTAGGTCCTCTCTTTGATACTGAAGTGTTTCAGTATTGTAGATGATGGTGTAGATTTGTTCCTTACCACAACCATTCATTCCCTAGTTGTACTTCTCAGAGTTAAAGCAATATACTAAGTGCCAACATATAATATTGGTATCTCTTAATTTGAAACAAGAATGCCACAAAAATTTAAGCAGAAAGTACTCTCTTCATATTTTGAAGAGCCAAGAAATGTATGACTGAGTATGAAACTCTACCCTGGTATTTCTGTTCTAACTGATATAAATGAGTTTCTTCTCAAACCATTCATTTTAGTATTTTATATAATCTAGTTAATGCCCGACAAATGGCTCTCTCTCTGGAAGTCTGTGTTACTGTTCTTCCTGCTGTAAGCATAAGTCAAGGTTTATATAGGATGCATTATATATTTTATATATATTAGATACACTATATGTATCTTAAATTTATCTATAGCACTACAGCTTCTGCTAATGTAGAACTCAGTTTTAGTTTTTACCTCAGTTAAAAAAAAAAGAGGAAGTTGAATGTACAAGTGAGCTGCATTTGTAATCCATTTTGCCATGGAAACCACCACACTGTGGAATCCCAATCTGCTTCAAAGCAGTGGTTGCTAGGGAAAGGGAAGGAGAAGTAGACAGATGTTGTCAGCCTATCTGAGAGATTTGTAATGGCAGCTGATAGGAAAGTGATTAGCACCCACATTCTCTTTCCTCATTATTATATCACTATTTACTGTTAGCATGTTATTGTTTCATTGCAATTGACTATTGTGATTTTTTTTCTGAAAGGATGTGAGACTCGTTTAAGCCAGGTCAAGAGATCAGTAACACAGTGTTCCTTTTTAAATGGAAGTCCCTCATCTAATAGCTTCTGTTACTTTATTTACCCATCTGAAAAACTCATCAAAGATAAAGAATGTATATTTTGCATGGCAGCAACCAAGTAATATATATCTCCTGTTAAAAATTTAACAGCAGTAATGAAAAAAAGCATTTTATTATTAAAGAGCGATGTAATCTCCCCTTATTTCCCTTACTAAACATCTGGAATGCTTTTCTTAGGTATACTATTGAAGTGGCACCATTAGAAAGCTAACGTCTACACTGTCATTCAGAATCCTACCAGGGCATCCCACCTGCAGCAATTAAAGTCAGGGCTAAAAACCTGTCAAGATGCAGGTTTTAGGGCCAGCCCCACAAGATGTAACTAACTGTGTCTGAGGTACCCAATTTGATGGACCAAGTTGGGTGCAGAATCATAAAACCAGTAATTGACAAGGCAGAGGCCCTAATAGCATGCCCAGAAGAGGCAAATGAAGTGTTTTCTTAGTCTGGCAATTTATTACCGGAAGTGTAATGCCTGCCTGACAAACCTCATTAAAGGTAAACCACCCAAAGGAGAACTGGTGGGATTGGAACAGGGAGGACAGTTTTTAATGAACTGAAAGTGAAGCTATGCCAGGCATCTGTGCTCTTCAGCCCTGATTTTTCTTGCTAAATTCATACTGCACATAGATGTTCTGGGTGTCAGCCTAAGTGTCATGCACTCACAAGACTTTGAAGGGGAACATCCAAATGCATACTGTACCAGGAAGTTATTCCCTAGAGAATACTCAATTACTGAAAAAAGAGCACTAGTGACTGAATGAGCCCCAATATTTGATTACAGACTATTTTCCCTTCCGCTGGCTCCATACCATGAAATACATGAACAGATGAATAATGTAATGGTACTTGGTGCTACAACCCTATAGTTTTAGAGTGCAACACCAGGCAGGAAAGGACTGTGTTAATGCCAGTTGCTTTTCACAGAAAAATCAGAAATGGAGATTACCAGGATGCTTTTCCAATTTGAGGGATAAGGGGTAATCCCCTCCATCTAGTAGAGAAGAGGATAATAGGCTCAGACAACACTAAAGAAATGCACTTACCTGTAAGATCTGTTTGGAAGGAGGAAGCTTAAAAATGAAAAGTCTTTTTCTTGAAGATGTGGTGATTAGGATAAACTGCTATGTGCACAGACCAACATAAGCTCCAGAACTCACAGCATGGACCATATATAAAGCAAGAATGAGCAAGATCTGGGGCTGGAGGCAAACTCATCTGCTGATTAAAGACAATATACCTGAAAATAAGGGACGTGTAGACTGTGTTGCTCTTTCGGGATACTGGAAGTATCTCATAATAGCAACGCTGCATCTTTAAAAGCACCTGCTATTTTGGGAAATAGCAAGTGCACTATTCTGGCGTCCCTGCAACCCTAGCATCACTGTAACCCTCGTATGGAGCTGTCTTCAAAATAAGCTCTTTTGATTTAGACCAAGAATGAGCTACACAATTTGCGTAGTGCAAATTGCATAGCTTATTCCAACAGAAGGGTGCTGTCTAGATGCACCCTAAGCCAAACCCCAAATGGGAGATAGAAAAACTGCCTAAGAGACTGATCACCTTTGACTTTTTCTTTTACTCTGATCCTTTCCTGGGGAAGGAGAGGGGAAAAGGGCCTTGTTGTTTTTGTCAAATCCCTTGAGTGCCAGCTAAAATCATGGTTTGGAGGGGACAGGTTGGGGAAGAAGTACCCACTAGAAGATAATTGAAAAATGTAAACATCGGGGTATGCCTATACAGCAGGGCTAAAACTGAATTAAGCTACTCAACTTGAGCTATGTCATTTGCATAGCTTAAGTCAAAATAGCTTAATTCGGCTTTTGGTGCAGACTGTACAGCAGGAAGTCGAAGGAAGAACACTGTTCCTCCAACTTCCTTTACTCCTCATAAAATGAGGGTTAAACGAGTTGGAGTAAGAAGTCCTCCAGCTCGCTAGTCTTTCAAAATAATGGCTTGTAGTGTAGACACAGTCTTTGTTATTTTGGAATAACGTTAGTTATTTTGAAATAATGCTCCTGGGTAGACATAGCTCAGGAAAGAAATGAGGGAGATTATTGAAAGCAGCAAACAACAATAATGAAATTCTAATCAATATGTTCTAAGTGCTTAAATGTGTACTTTTCTTAAAGTTCTTAATATGTTCCTCTAATTTTATGCTAAGAAAAATGTCAAAAGAAATAACATGAAAATGCTGATATTTTGTGGTGCAAATATACCCAAATAATCATTTAATAGATTGACTGTTTAATTCTAATACTCTATTTTCTGTTTTAGGGTACAAGTTGAATTTTATATGAATGAAAACACATTTAAAGAGAGACTGAAGCTATTTTTCATCAAAAACCAAAGATCAAGTAAGCAGTTTTGATTTATTTCTGTTACATTCATTTATTAATTGTATGGACTAAAATTTTGGCTTCATTAAAGTCAGTATGAAATTACTTCAATGGGGCCAAGCTTTCATCCTTAGGAGATTAGCAGAGTCTGTTTTTCAGAGATTTCCATGATGAATTCTCAAAAAATGTAAGACATTAAACCAAAAACACCATATTCATTTTGTTGGGGACAGCTATTTATTGACTGGGTTTAATTTTTATAATGTCTTCAGACTGTCTAGTTTCCATTGATCTGATATGTCAGTGTGTTTTGATGAGCCATCAAAAACTACCTGAAGAAATAAGAAAAGTTCTAGAGGCATATGGACTTCCAACTTGTTTTATCAAATACCTCTTAAAAGAATTTTCTAACTCTATCTAGGTTGAAAAAATAATTTAGAAGGACATCTCTGCTCCTAAGAAGTTTTGGGACATGGTATTTCAGATACAAACTAATTTAAGTTGCCTTGTAATCTTTTTTTCCATCCAGTCCAGATTCAGCAGTCTATCCATATTGATAAAGCACATTAGCTGCTTTGCTGAATGGGGCCTAGATGATTTTTCACTCAAATCAGCACATTTAAAAACAGGCAATGATCTCCTCTCAGCTTTGAAAATTAGCACCAAATTTGTACAGGGGAGATATTCACGCCATGTGAAGGATCTCTATGTTGCTGGGTATCCACAACTTTGGGTCTCTATTAAATCTCAAATTCATTCATGGAATGGAGGGTCAGGGAAAGATTTTCCCCACTACATAGGTTCAGTGCAGGACCAAACTGAGGCCAGAAAGGCCTCGTAAGATGCAGCCCATACATATTGTGACCAGTGTCCAAATCAGACTTCCAGAGGCCAACACAGAAGGCTGGAATGGGCCTGGGCTATGACTTTTACCTGTATATTCATCAAGTCATTCGCAAACCCCATGCAACAGCCTGTATGAAATAAAACCAGTGTGTGTATAGGTTGGCTATGTGTGAGAAAGGTAACTGAACACCAATGCCCCATGTGGTAGCATTGTTGATTTCACTATCTTTAGCCCTCTACCCATACAGAGCCAAATTGCAGTGGCTTTGTACATGTGGGGAAACGGATTTTGCCCTAAGTACCTGAGTACAGCTCAGGTGGATACAGGGCAATGGGCAGGTAAAAGATTATTTTAATCCTAGCATGACATAAGAAAAGGATAAGTGGCTAGATACTTAAAGAGACACAAGGTGGATGAGGTAATAACTTTTTATTGGACCAATTTCTGTTGGTGAAAGAGACAAGTTTTCAACCTACACTGAGTAATTTTTCCAAACTTCAAGGCTATGTCTACACTCGCGGCTTCTTGCGCAAGTAATATGCAAATGAGGCTAAGCGTGGAATATCGCTGAGCCTCATTTGCATACCTAATGAGCCACCTTTTTTTTCAGAAGAGGCTCTTGTGCAAGAAGGCATGACTACACTGCCCCTTCTTGTGCAAGAAAAACTCTCTTGTGCAATGCTGTTCTTCCTCTCAAGTAATAGGTGTAACGGCATTGCGCAAGAGGGTTTTTCTTGCACAAGAAGGGGCAGTGTAGATGTTCCTTCTTGCGCAAGAGCCTCTTCTGAAAAAAAATGGTGGCTCATTAGGTATGCAAATGAGGCTTGGCGATATGCCACGCTTAGCCTCATTTGCATATTACTTGCGAAAGAAGCTGCGAGTGTAGACATAGCCCAAGAGCTCAGAATTACAGCAAAATGCAGGATAGATTGTTTAGCATACCAGACACATTTAAGGTTAAGTGGTCTCTTAGAATGTATGTTAATGGCCTCATGTTAAACTATCAATTCCACTTAAGATTTAGCTGTGACATGCTGACAACCTTTCCCAGATCTGGAGAAGAGCTCAGTGTAGCTCAAAACCTAGCCTCTTTCACTAACAGAAGCGGGACTAATAAAAAGATATTTCCTTATCTGCCTGGTCTCTCCAGTACCCTGAGACCGACAAGGCAACACCACCACTGCAAACAGATTTTTAAAAGGTAGTTAGGCACTTAAAGATGCAGATAAGCACCTATTGGGATTTTAAAGAGTGCTTATGTAACCCACAAACCTCGTGTGGTTACTGAGCAATGCAAGTGGTACCTAGACCACGGCAACAATTAAGACCAAGAGACCTCCACAGCATGGGCTGGGAGCCAGCTGGCTTTTAGCTCAGAGGGTAGTGGCTCCTATATTCAGCTCCAGAGGTACCAGGTTCACATCTGCCTGCTGATGGTTACACTTAGGCACCTCACTCAATTATAATTAAAACAGAAAAGTATCACAAATTGCAGCTAGTTCAGTATATTGGGACTTAGATTCCATCTCAGGAATGCTATTGTGTATTATGAAGTAGAAGACGTAGGGAACTCAGACTTGAATACCTAAATCCCTATTGAGCAGCAAAATACAAGTGGTCTAATTTTCTTATTTCCCTCCCGCCCCCCAAGCCGCACACATACGGTTGCCTGGTATTTTGTTTTCAACCAAAATGCCCACTCAAAAAAGGGACCCTAGCGACACTGATCAGCAACACAACCAGTGCTTTTTTTGGGAGCACTCACTGCTTTTCTCTAGCAAAGGCCCCAACAGTCCTGGGAGCACTCACGCTGTGCCGGACGGAAGCCCGCTAGGGACACATGGCAATTAAAGGTGGCCATGACTGCATTATGGCCCCACTGGCAACCCTAGTACTGGCACATTTTTTTTAAATAAAAAAGCACTGAGTACACCTATCCTGACTCCACACAGCTCTCAAAAACAGCTGCTAGATCCCTGCAGCCCCTAATCATTGGGAGGTTCCATCTACATACTGCCCTCTCACACACAAATGCCACCCCTGCAGCTCCCATTGTTTGTAGTTCCCAGCCAATGGGAGCTATGGAGCCAGCATTCAGGGGCAGAAGCACTACATGGAGTACTGGCTCCAAAGCTCTGACTGGCTACCACAGGAGCAGTACTTGCAGGTATAATGGCAGCATGTGGATGGAGCTTCTCTGAACCTAGGGGCCACAGAGACTTGAATGGCCACTTCCTGGGAGTCACAGTAACTACTGCCAGGAACCCCTGCTCCCATCCCCCACACCAACCCAGAGTCTTCTTTTGCAGCCAGACTCCCTCCCATAGCCTGCATTTATCAGCCCCAACTGCTGCCCCAGCCCTTGAGTAAGTGACTAAAAAAATGTATTGAATATATGTATATATGTACAGGTTGCACCTCTATAAACTGGAACTCTCTGGTTCAACAAAGGATCAGAGAGTCACAATATGCTGCAGGAAGTGGAGAGACGAGAGCTGGCTCAGCTGGGCTGGGGGAGGGGGAGGAGCTGGATCATGGCTCATCTGGGCTGCATGGAGGGTGGGGCGTGGAATGGGAACTGGCGCATGGCTTGGCTGGGTTGTGGGTGGGGGGGTGCTCAGCTGCACTGTGGGGGGAGCCAGGAAGCCTAGTGGGGGGAGAGCAGGGAGAGGGCTAGCAGCAAGGGGGGCCGGGAAGGTCCAACCTGTATATGTATATTTTCACCCAGAGTGATCAAAATACTGGAGATTTGCGTATAACAAAAATGCTGAACCTACAGCCTTGAAGCAGTGATTTCAACATTCACATTTCAACCAATCTTCAGTGTTGCTTTCAAATCTGTGAAATCTTTCTTCTTAGCACATACTGAAGTCAGTGTAAGCTGCTCTAATGCACACAGCTTGCTTGTGTAGCAATGGCGTGGAAACATTCCTAAATACTTGGTGGACATTCCATACTTAACATATATGTATATAGCCTTTTGAGTATGGACAAATGAAGGTTTTGTGGAGTTCATTTCACAGATCATGACATAGTTTGCATTGCCCTGACACCAGATTTCTGTTTCTGGCAGCTAATCGGAAGTCTACATGCCAGTTAAATTAAACATTCGGTTCCAGAAAATTTTGAATTTACTTGTTATGAAAAAATAGATATGTTGAAATGGGAACTTGCAATTTTGAAATGTAATAGCCCTTTTTGGATTACACTAAGATTGGGGATCCAGGAAAGTGGGCTCTCTTTAAGTCAAGAAAGAAGGTTTCTTTGTTTCATGTATAGAGTCTTTTTTTTTTAAAGGTGCTATATTAAAAAAAAACCCTCCTATTCTCCCTTGATATTATGTTAACTAATCTCTAGGTGCATGTCTACCCTACAGAGTTATTTTGAAATAACTCCCGTTATTTCAAAATAGCAAGGTGGATGTCCACACTGCAAACTTGTTATTTCAAAATTATTTCAAAATAATGGGCTTGTTATTTCAAAGTAATAACCCCTCATTCTACAAAGAATGACGCCTATTTCAAAATTGCTTTTTTGAAATAGGGTGAATATGGACACTCAGTTGCTGCTATTTCAAAATAACTGCTCCTCAGAGTCATTCAAAATAATTATTCCCCAGTGCTTCCTGGGGCTCTAAGTCGAGATAGTGTGTTCACTTTAATGGACACTGCCTCGGACTAATTTTGAGGCTTCCCTGTAGGGTGGATGCACTATTTCAAAATACAGTAGACTTCCGATAATCCGGCACCTTTGGGACCTAGGTGGTGCTGGA
>JANRFK010004893.1:16710001-16722863 GCA_030068395.1 Apalone spinifera | reverse complement strand
TAGTGTGGAGATCATGGACGTTGGGAGCATCCCCCCCAAACCTGAATAAGGTCCTTGATCTCCACCCTGGACCAGGAAGGCGCCCACGTTTTCCAGCCCCTATCAGGCTCCTGGGAGCTGGCAGACTGCTCCTGGGGAACGGTGGAGGGCTGGCTGCCAGTGGCTTGCTGGCTCATGTTTTGGGGCCACTGGGTCAGGGGCCCCGGTGGCCACTGCTGGCTCTGGGCTGGCTTGGAGCTGTCACAGGCACTGTGGCCAGGGTCTACCCCTTTAATGGCTCCGGGGCTGGGGGAGAGGAGAGTAAGTTTTCCTGGTTGTGCCCAGAGTGGCCACCAGGGCTCCCTGGGAAGGGCTGGAGGTCCCCTATTTCGAATTAAGTGTCTACACAGCACTTAATTTGAAATAGCTATTTCGAATTTGGCATTACTCCTCATAGAATGAGGTTTACCAAATTCGAATTAAGTGCTCCGCTATTTCGAAATAATTTTGAAATAGCGGTTTGCATGTATAGATGTTTATTAAAGTTAATTCAAAATAATGGCTGTTATTTCAAATTAACTTTGCAGTGTAGACATACCCAGAGAGTATGCACAAAATACATCTGATCCATGGTCCTTCTAATATTTTCCATCCATGTACAGAATCCATTTTTATACATACTGAGGCATGTGCAAATGTGCATCACCAGTAGAAACAAAAATCCTAGCTGTAGGTGCTCTGCTAATCAGCTGAGCAGTATTCGAATCTCTGAAAAAATAAGGAAGAATGGCTCTCGCCCAAGAGGGGGTTTTTGTGCAAAAAGGAGCCATCTACACAGCTCCTTTTTGTGCAAAAGCCTCTTGCGCAAAAATGGCTGCTCATTACTTATGCAAATGAAGTGCAGTGATATTCCACTCCATGCTTCCTTTGCATAAGCTTTTCTGGAAGAAGGTTACAGTGTAGACAAGCACACAGTTTACAGGGAACATTGCATCTGATCCCTCTGAATAGTAGCGACTAACTTTTAAGACTTCATGGAGTAGGTTTCACCAGTTCCAATTCCCTGACTAATTGTGTGTGTCTTATGTGACCAAAAATACAACTCAAAATTGTAAGAACTTGCTACAAAATACTAGCTACCCAAAACCAAATGATATACAGTACTCAGAGATTGATGCATCAAAAATTTCAGAGTTGCTTCAATTTGTCAAATATTTCTGTCAGTTGACAAAAATAAAATCATAATATTTTATGCAGCTCTAAAATTTAGTTACAGATATTTCCACATAGAAAATGCGGCACTTAAGAAAAGTTTTACAATAAATATTGAACAGAGTGTCAGCCAGCTACATAATGACAGGGAAGTGATGACATGCTGCTGTGACTTGCTTGTACCTGCCAAGATGAATCAGTTTAAGATCACACTCTAAAACAAGTCGCAGAGAGAAAAACAGATGAAGCTTTAATTCAGTGGGAGTGGGAAAAATGAAATATCTATGTCCAGGAAGCATATTATTGCTATGATTTGAAATAAGATCTCAAACTTATACAAAACTGCCATACTCCAAATGAGTTAACTCACTGTTCCAATGCATGCAACTGAGCTACAAAAATGAAAGATGTGGATACAAATGAAAGATTTAAAGGAATATTTACAGAAAATGCTAAAAGAGTAAGGCCTAAACCTCAAATATTACAAATTGCTATAACATCATTTAAGTTATTTTACCTCATTTACAATCTGACCTACAGTCTCCAAAAATGTCTGTGGAGTATTACAAATCTGCCAAGTTATGACTTTAGCATTCCAAGCTTGGGTCACAAGCAATACTAATACAGGACAATTTGGTATTCTATACACATAAGCTTCTTCTTAAGAAAACAATAACATTTTATTAATTTATGTTGCTTAATGAAATAAACAGATTGTGGACCATAATTATCAAATGTTTTGTTTGTTTTAAGCCAGCGGTACCATGGTAACAGAGACAATGAAATTATAATCACATCACCTCAAAACAATGACTAACTGGATAAAATAGTGGATGATTGATGTTGCTGAATATAAATGTCAGAGACTAGTGTCAAAATAACTAGATAAAGACATTCCATGCAAACATGTGTTACTTGACAATCTGTTTAGGAATAGGAGAAAAAAACTGAAATCTAGTCAGACAAACCATGCTGAGATACTGACAACATTTAAAATGGAAATTAAAAAAGTTAACCTCAAAGAGAAATTAAGAATAGTGGATTTACAGTAATATTTGAAGGAACTGAAAGAATGAAAACTAGTAACCCACTTCAAATAAAAAAAAAACCAGTTTGATAATTTAACAGAGGAATTTAGTACTAGAAAATATGTTTTAACTATTAGCACCTGGACATATTGGAATAAATCTGGCCCTGATCCTTTACTGCTTTAAACAGTGATTTGCCATTTAGTGCTGTTCAAAGAATGTAAAACTATATTCAGTGAGAAGAGTAGTGTTTCACACCTACTTTACACAGATGGTTACCTTTTTCTTTGTGTTTCTACAGCACAAAGTCCTGGATTATGACTAGTAGTCCTGGGTGTTAAAATTTAAAAAAAAATAAAAATAAAAATAAAAAAAAGTTCAGAAAAGAGCAACAAAAATGATTAGAGTTTTGGATTGGGTTCTATATGAACAGAGATTAAAAAGACTGGGACTTATCTTAGAAAAGAGAATATTAAGGGGGAATATAATAGAGGTCTATAAAATCATGACCGGTGTGGAAAAAGTGAATAAGGAAAAGTTATTTACTTATTCCCACAATATAAGAACCAGGCTCACCTAGTTAACAGGCAGCAGGTTTAAAACAAATAAACAAACAAAAATAAAGCTTCAGGGGGTAGCTGAGTTAGTCTGTTACAGAAAAAAAACCCAAATGATCTGGTAGCACTTTATAGACTAACAAAACATGTGGATGGTATCATGAGGTTTCATGGGCACAGCCCAATTCTTCAGATTACCAGAGTTAACTGAAGAAGTGGGCTGTGTCCACGAAAGCTCATAATACCATCTACATGTTCTATTAGTCTATATAGTGCTACCAGACCATTTGTTGTTGTCTTTTTTTTAAATAAAGTTTTTCTTCACTCAGCTCACAGTCAACCTGTGGAACTGCTTGCCGGGGATATGGTGAAGGCTAGGTCTTTAACAGGGTTCAAAAAAGAGCTAGATAGATTCATGGAGGTTAGATCCATCAATGGCTATTAGCCAAGGTGGGCAGGAATGGTGTCCTTAGCCTCTGTTTGTCTGGAAATGGGTGACAGGGGAGGGATCACGTGAGGATTACCTGTTGTGTTCCCTGCCTCTGGGGCATCTGGTATTGGCCACTGTCGGCAGACAGGGTACTGGTCTAGACGGACTGTTTGTCTGACCTGGTATGGCTGTTCTTACGTAATGTGTTGAGTATTCAATATATAAGACTTTGGAGAACTAAGCCCTCTGTTTCACTATAACAGAAATCAATAGTAATAAACAAGAGGGGGACTCAAATGCCTAACTATACCAAGTGGACTCTGGGATAGGCTTATTTAGGGACTATTTACCAAATAATAGACTATCACTCAAACATCTTGAAATAGCTAAAATTCCAAGTTCCAAGAACTGGAAGAAATACTTACTGATCACACATACAATACTCTCCCACAAAACCTGATTAACTGAAAGAGAAAGTCAGACAAGCAACCAGTTTAATTTATGTATGAAGAACTCCAAACAGTAGTTTTAGAATGGTATTCAAACACGGTCACCCTGAATACACAAGAAAATGGTTAGACTAAATGATTGTTAATGATTGCTAGAATAAGGAGAGGTGTCTCAGGAGTAAAAATCAGCAGCTTACTCCGCTGGCAGTTCTGACCCATGATTCCATTCTGTGGTTAATTTGTTCTTAATATTTCATTGATTTCTGAAGCATTTTTGGATACTAGTGGTTGCCAACAAAGAAGAACCACTGATTTTTCTGTGTTCTTGTCTTATTTCTGAAAGCATTAGCTGGGCCCTATCTCTGGCTACAATAGCCGATTCCAGGCTCATCAGTGAGGTAGGGGATGACAAAGGGCTTGTGCCTTTGTGTGCTGCCTCCATTTGCAATGCAGCCTGTCTTGTTCCAGAGACAGTGGAGCTGACAGGTCTGTATAGTGATTTCAGGTCTTTCCACTCACGCATTTTCACTCTTTCCATGCCAGAATTTGAGTGCTGCATACAAACAAGTCCATGTAAAATCCTACATTTCACCAGTACAAAATATTGGTGTTTTCTACCAAGAACAGAGTTCATCCCAAAGAAGCTTCTTAATTTTTACACCCTGATTCCTTCCTTAACAGAACCCTCCAGAGAGTCTCAGTTCTGATCAAATGTTTAAATTCTATATTTCTAGATAATTTCAGAGCCAGCTGTATGTGTAGGCAGAATAGAAAGATGCCTCTGATAAAAATCAGGAAGCAATGGGAATGTGCTCAGCAAGCCAATGATTTGTGTAACAAGACTATTTTTTAAAACCCTTGTTTGTCACAAATAAATCCAACACATCAAGGGAGAGCAGCTCCTCATGACATGTGCCAATGTGTGATGTTTTATTTTAAAAATCCAGGCATAGATTAGTTTTGTAATGAACTACATTTAGAGGGAGAATATAGCAGCATCACTAGTCACAGTAAGTATCCTCAGGATTCTCGTGTCTTGCTTACAACAGACCTGCTAGTACAGCCCAGAATTATATCTACCTATTTTGCAGCAGTGTTAAACTAAATATGAGTGAAGAGTGTATGATCCACAAAGATCTCCCGGCCCCCCGATACTTTCCTACACTATTGCTTCCTAGGCCAGAGGTGGGCAAATACCAGGCTGTGGGCCAGATCCAATCCATCTGCATTAACCCCTGGCCAGCTGCCTCCACTAAATTTAAAGGTACACGTAACTATAAATCCTGTTGGCCACAGATTGTTATTCCCAGCCGCCAGTGGGAATTGGGAGAAGCACTGTTCCATTCCATGCCCCTTCCTGCAGATCCTGTTGGCAAGGAATGGTGATCTGTAGCCAAGGGGAACAGCAATTGCCAGTATCTTTGGAGGTGCAGGTAAAAATAGTGGCGGTGGCCTGCAATAAGCTAATCCTGGAGAACCACCACCTTTTTATTGCCCACCCCTGTCTGAGGCCATTATTTCCCATTTTGTGTGTGCTTAACTGCTTCCTCAGTGGAGTACTTCTGCATTTGTCCTTATTGAATATCATGTTGTTTTCTTCAGGCTATTTTTCCAGTTTGGTCAGCTCATTTTGAATTTTAATCTTATCCACCTAACCACTTGCAACTCCTTCCTGTGTGGTATCATCTATAAATTCATCTAATGGCACAGAAAGTACACTCATGAAATCATTCATGAAAATATTGAACAGAAACTGACACAAAACTGATCCAGGCCCTTCCAGCCTGACTGTGAAACACTGATATCTATTCTCTAGCAATGGTTTTCCAACCAATTATAGTAGCTCCATTTAGGTTGTGTCTCCTTCACCTGCTTGCCTACTTAAAGGAGCCCAGCTAGCATAGCAGCTAGTCCTACTTATGCAGATTTTCCCCAAAGGTTTAGTTCAGATAAGATTTTCTTCCTTCAACAACAGTTCAAAAAGGAAGACGTTAAAGGTTACAACACATCAGTGAATACTCACATGCCTCAGCCTTGGGTTATATCTCTTCTCCCTACACTGGGGAAATCAAGCATCTGATATTAATTAACTTTGATAAGACAGCAGGAGTCTCTAGATGAAGGTTGACAAGTCTAATTGTTGGTCACAGCTGTAGACCTTCTGATTGCTTGGCAATCTAGGATGGGATTTTAACCCCCAGTTTACCAATACCAGGCATCAATATGGGTTAATCTAACCTTCATGATATGTAGGTATCTCCCTACTTAATTAGCAAACAATACTCCATTATAATTTCTTAATGTCTTTGACTCTCTCATACACAGATTCTAGTTGTTAAAGTAGATACTGTTCTGAATTTCTGTAATTAAGTATAGCTCTTTTTGGAGGAGGGAAGAGAGGAATAATTTTTAGAAATATTAACTATATTCAGTTTGAATGCAATTTCCCCAAAGTACCCAGGGAGATTCCAGCATTGGGTAGGGGAAAGAGGGAGTTATGCTCAATAAATGGATTTTATACTCTGATCTTAGAAGCATGTATATACACAAACACACACATATGGGTTTGGAAAGCATAATTAGGCCCTACATACATGGCAAACATATAACTGGTTCTATTCAGAACAATTGGCTTATTTACATGCATAAGTGCTAGAAGAACTGGGGTCTTCGCTTACAACAACAGACACCAGTTATCCTATGTCTGACTGGTGCTTTGTATTATTCTGCTCCTGCAACTGATGTGTGCAAGCTCACTTCAGTCAATAGAACTCTGCATGGCCACAGGTGTCCAACTGTGGGAATCCTAATTGAGGACTGGAGTCTCTGTCTAGAAATGTATCATTTACTAATGGTTGCTAATAATGTTGCTCTACATGCCTTAGTCTTGGCCAATAGCAACTATTAGTATAATTAATGCTCCAAACACTTCGGTTAGTCTATAAGGTGCCACAGGACCCCTCGCTTCTCCAGATTCAGACTAACACGGCTACCCCTCTGATAGTATAATTAATGAAGACTTTTTTAATGTAAGAATTAAATGCAAAAAAATTAAATGTGTGCAGTTAAGACTTTGCTGTCTTTAATTACAAAGTCACATGTATATCTTTGGTCCTGATGCTGCAATGTGCTCAGACTGATTCAATGACCATTGAATCAATGGCTCTATTTGCTTCAGTTGGATCTTTGGAATAGCAAAAGCTGTGCTTATGCGGAGACCCTTTGAGTTCAATGAGGCTTTGTTCAGTTGTGGGGATCTGCCCACATGGAACTAATTTCCTAATGAGGGGCTTGAGTTTGTAGAAGACATGGCATATTAGGTTGCCATATTTTAGCACTTGTGTGCAGTACAGTTGTGTATGAACACTACAAAGTAGAGTTAAAGTTTGCCAGGTTGTAATTTTTACATTTTTTGACTTTCAGATGCTTACTTGTGCCACTTTCTCTATACTTTAATATAGTAAAATATTTTGTACATTTGGGCAACAATAATCCATTCCCTATACAAAGCTATTCTATAAAAACATCTAAATAGTAATATTTGAATACTTGTCATCACAGGATTTCTAACTTGACTTGAAAGCATATCTTGTTCCTTTTAAGTAGTTTTACATTAAACATGAATTAATAGCTAAAGAAACTGAATTTGTATTTTCTTTCCTTTTATCTAACAGGTCTCAGAATACGATTGTTCAATTTTTCTCTCAAGTTATTGAGCTGCTTCTTATATATAATTCGAGTACTCCTGGATGATCCTACACAAGGACATGGATGGTAACATTTTCTTTATTTGCCCTCTCAAACAAATCAATCATACCTGATGCTTATACATATGTGATTTCTGCCAACAGAGATTTAGTTTTAGAGTTTATAGATGGTTGTGGTGCAGCATGATTGCACAACTAATCCACTCTGACTATGATAAAGTAGCCAATGAAAATGTAACATGATTTTCCTTAAATCAAAACTATTTTGCTCCTTATTACTCAAAGTGCTTATTGTATATTTGCTCATATTGTTACAGTCTACACTGTGATTTCCCTAGCAAGTCAGATCATGTCTTACCTCAGTCCCCAGAAAAATCACGAAGGGGAACCTCAAGGAATCCATTTTGAGGCACTTGGAAGAGGGGAAAGTGATCAGGAATAGTCAGCATAAATGTATGAAGGGCAAGTTGTGCCTGACCAATTTTATTAGCTTCTATGATGAGGTAACTGGCTCTGTGGATATGGGAAAGTCAGTAGATGTGATATACAGTAAAACTCCAATAGTCTGGCATCCAGTTGTCCGGCACTCCTGATAGTCCGGCATCAACTGGAACCCAGAACTGCTCAGGTCAGCCGCTGTCATGCCCGGGCTGCTGTGAGTCGCATGCACACTCATAGCTCGTGCTATTCTGCTCACGGTCCCCAACACACACAGTGTCCAGCCTGCACATCCTAGCAGCTGGCCGCTGAGCACAGACAGCTGCTTCGGGACCCAGACATAAGGTTATGGGAGAGGTGTTTGGTTCTGGGGAATAGAAAGCGAGGGGAGGGGAATTGGGGTGCATATATGGCATCCCAGCCAGCTCATTGAAAAGCTGGCTGCTCAGCGCACATGCCCCAGCACCTGGACGGAGATGCGTGGCTGTACCAGCGGCTCTGGGACCCGAGCATAAGGTGGGGGAAGGGAGGAGGATTGGGTTGGGAGTATGCCCCCTTATAGTACCTACTAGTACTCCAGCATATCTGATAATCCGGCACCATCTGTGCCCCAAAGGTGCCAGATTATCGGAAGTCTGCTGTACCTTGACTTTAGCAAAGCTTTTGATACGGTCTCCCACAATATTCTTGCCAGCAAGTTAAGGGAGTATGGATTGGATAAATGGACTGTAAAATGGATAGAAGCTGGCTAGAAGGTTGGAGCCAGTGGGTAGTGATCAACGACTTGATGTCAGATTGGTGGTCGGTTTCAAGCGGAGTGCCCCAAAGATTGATTTTAGGACCAGTTTTGTTCAACATCTTTATTAATTACCTGGATTAGGGGATAGATTGCATCCTCAGCAAGTTTGCAGATGACTCTAAGGTGGGGAAAAGGTGGATACACTGGAGGGCAGAGATAGGGTCCATAGTGACCTAGACAAATTGCAGGATTGGTCCAAAAGAAATCTAAGGAAGTTCAACAAGGACAAGTGTATAGTCCTGCACTTGGGATGGAAGAATCCCAAGCATTTTTAAAGGCTGGGGACCGAATGCCTAAGTAGCAGTTCTGCAGAAAAGGACCTGGAGTTTACAGTGGATGAGAAGCTGGATATGAGTCAACAGTGTGCCCTTGTAGCCAAGAAGGTTAATGGCATATTAGGTTGCATTAAGAGGAGCATTGCCAACAGATCCAGAGAAGTGATTTTTTTCCCCTTTATTCGACCCTGGTGAGGCCACATCTGGAGTATTGTGTCCAGTTCTGGGCCCCCAACTACAGGAAGGATGTGGACGCATTGGAGAAGGTCCAGCGGAAGGCGACCAACATGATTAGGGGGCTGGAGCAAATGACTTATGAGGAGAGGCTGAGGGATTTGGGTTTGTTTAATCTGTAGAAGAGAAGAGTGAGGGGGGGATTTGATAGCAGTCTTTAACTTCCAGAAGAGAGGTTCCAAAGAGGATGGAGAAACGCTGTTCAGAGTAGTGACGGATGGCAGAACAAAGAGCAATGGTCTCAAGTTACAGTGGGAGAGATCTAGGTTGGATATTAGGAAAAACTATTTCACTAGGAGGGTGGGGAAGCACTGGAAGGGATTAGCTAGGGATGTAGTGGAATCTCCATCCCTAGAGGTTTTTAAGTCTCGGCTTGACAAAGCCCTGGCTGGATTGATTTAGTTGGGATTGGTCCTGCCTTTAGCAGGGGGCTGGACTTGATGATCTCCTGATGTCTCTTTCAGCTCTATGATTCTGTGTCTGAGAAGGCTGAGTTCTTGCATAAGTCTGGAGGGGGTATATTTGCATATCCTTTTCCTAGAGGTTTATGGGAAACTCACCCAACTTTAAGTATTCATTCTTGCCTGACACTGTTTAAGATACTTTTTTTAAAGAGTTGGACACCTCTTGGACCTCTGCACAGAATATTCAATACACCTGCAAGCATCACACCTCCCTGGTATATACAATGACCTGGTGAACCACCTCAGCAGGTACTTCTGTAGTCATGAGTAGTCATTTCACCCAGATGTAGTGGTCTCAGTTTTCCAAAAGTGGGGCTTTCCCCTCATTGACCTGTTTGCCACACATCTCAACAGGAAGCATCAACAGTTCTGCTCCTTCCAGAATCACAGCTGAGGCTCCACTGCAAATGCTTTCCTTCTTTATTGGCAAGATCCCCTTCTCTAGGCATTCCTACCCATTCCAGTCCTCCAAAAGGTGCTCCTTAAGATCAGGAGGGAACGCACTTAGTTTATTCTAATAGCCCTGGCATGGCCTCAACAGCTGTTGTACGCTTTGCTCCTGGAAACCTCAGTAGAGACACCAGTCACGCTTCCACTCTTTCTGGAGCTATTGACACAAGACCACAATCTCCTCCAGCACCTGAACCTCAAGTCCCTGCATCATATGGCATAGAAGCTCTGTGGCTGAACCCCATAGAACTTGTAGAACCCAAGTGAGACCATATTTTGCTTGGTAGCAGAAACCATATACCACATATCTAGCTAAATGGCAGACGTTTTTCAATCTGGGCTGCTCAGCATCACTCCCCTCCTCTGCTGGCCCAACACCTCTCATTTTAGACCATCTTTTCTACGTGAAGCAGGAACGCCTCTCTCTTCCTTCAATAAGAGTGCACTCGGCTGCTATCTCAGCATTCCACCAAGGCTCACATGGCAAGTTGGTGTTTACAGATCCCCTGGTGACATGCTTTCTGAAATGTCTGGACAAGCTTTATCCACTTACCATGGGACCTTAATTCAGTCCTTTGTGGGCTTATGGGGACACCCTTTGAACCCTAAGCAAATTGTTCACTGTTATATCTCTCCTATAAGGTAGCCTTTTTTGTGGGCATAACTTTAGCCAGGGCAGTATCCAAACTCAGGACTCTTAAGATTGGAACCATGCTATATTGTGTTCTATAATGACAAAGTACAACTTAGGTCTCACCTGGCTTTTCTCCAGAAGATGGTATCGCAATTTCACTTGAACCAGGTCATTTTCCTGCCCATGTTCTATCCCAAACCACATTCTACTCCCAGGGAACAGAAGCTGCACTCCCTCGATGTAGATGTAGAGCCCTGGCTTTTTATATTGAGAGAACAAACCCATTTTGTAAATCTGTCCAGCTTTTCGTGGCAATTGTGGCTAAAATGAAAGGACAGCTGGTGTCTGCTCAACATATCTTCATGGATTACACCCTGTATCCAAGAGTGCTACAGATTAACAGGTCTTTCTACAGTTCCAAACACAGCACATTTTATTAGGACACAGGCTTCTTCCATTGCCTTTCTGGGCCATGTTGTACATGGTCCTCCATACATACATTTATCTCACATTATGCAATTACTCAACAAGTCTCATGTGGATGAGTGGTATTACAGTCAGTGGCTGGCTCTGACCTCACCTACTAACCTTCTGCTTGTGAATCTCCTAACTGGAACAGACATGAACAAGCACTCTAAGAAAAAATTGTTATGTACCTTCTCATAATTGTTGTTCTTCAAGATGTGTGATTCATGTCTAATTCAATATCCACCCTCCTTCTCCTCTGTCAGAGCAGCCTGGAAGAAGGAACTGAAGAGGGGGTGGGTTGGCAGGGCACTATACTGGGTGTCATGGAGGTGCAACTATGGGTGCTGCTATGGGAAAATTTTCTGGACACTATGCATGTTTACACTCCTAACTGGAATGCATATGAACAATGCATCTTGAAGAACAACAGATAGGAGAAGGTAGGTAACCATTTTTTATTTCTGTATGTGGTTTTGATCAGCAGTTTCCACCCCTATCAAGCAGGAGTGAGAGTACAAAGACATGAGCAAACAATCAATGGCAACATAGGTGGACAGGTTTCCCTTCTGGATGCCATAAGAGACATAGCTTTATCTAGGGGTCTTTCTCTCTCCCACAGAAATGGCCACTGTTCCAGAAAATTGCTCGGCCCCCTTCTGAGCAGGTTAGGAACTATTTAGAAAAACGAAATGTACACAAATCCATAGGTCCAGACTTAATGCATCTGAGAGTACTGAGGCAGTTGGCAAATATCATTGAGGAGCCTTTGGCCATTATCTTTGAAAAGTTGTGGAGATCAGGAGAGATCCCGGATGATTGGAAAAAGGCAAATGTAGTGCCCATCTTCAAAAAAGGGAAGAAGGACGATCCAGGGAACTATAGGCCAGTAAGTCTTACCTCGGTTCCTGGAAAAATCATGGAAGGGGTCCTTAAGTAATGCATTTTGAGGCGCTTGGAAGAGAGGAAAATGATCAGGAATAGTCAGCATGGATTCACAAAGTGCAAGTCATGCCTGACCAATCTGATTAGCTTCTGATGAGGTAACTGGCTCTGTGGACATGGGAAAGTGAGTGGATGTGATATATCTTGACTTTAGCAAGGCTTTTGATACGGTCTCCAACAATATTCTTGACAGTAAGTTAAGGGAAATGTGGATTGGATAAATGGATGGTAAGATGGATAGAAAGCTGGCTAGAAGGCCGGACCCAGCAGGTAGTGATCAATGGCTCGTGTGACATAGTGGGGGTACCTTGCTGGTTGCTGTGCTGGGCGGTGGGTTGTGGGTGGCCTCCACTGGCTGCTGGCTGTGGCACGGCCCAGCAGGACAGCTGCTGAGTCAATATGCAAACGACCCCCAAACCTGTTTGACCTGTTGCCGCCCATAGAGTGGGACAAAGAGAAGGCAGAGCCCAACCCCTGGCTGGGGGACAGAGCTGGAGGAGGGTTAGTTTCTGTCTGGGTATCATGGAGGAAGTAGCCGAGCTGGGGGCTCGGATTTAAGGGCCCAGTCCCCCCCCATCTCAAGGGGGGCTGAGGCATCCTGGGCCTACCCCCAATAATTGGATTGCATCTATGCTGTGCTGTATCCTGGAGAAGCAATAAACTCCCTCTATACTACTGGCTGGTGGAGTCTGTCCGTGTCATTACGGGGGTGCAGGAGACGGGAGAACGCCAATGCGCCATCACAGCTCGATGTCAGGATGGTGGTCGGTTTCTAGCGGAGTGCCCCAAGGTTCAG
>JANRFK010004893.1:16689609-16704961 GCA_030068395.1 Apalone spinifera | reverse complement strand
ATTTGCATCCCTTTTCCGGAAAAGGGTGCCTGTGTAGACGTAGCCATAGAATATGCTCCTATTTTGTTTTGTGTGTGTGTATTACTGGAAGAATGATTTTTGTGGGTGTTTTTTATATATATTCTAATTCACACCATCTATTTGAATTTTGGTAATGAAATGTCAAGTTCAAGTAGTAGAGGATGTTGTGCTATCATTAATAATGAGCATTAATTTTAAATTAAGAATAGAGGCTAATTTGATTTCAGACTCCAGACTAAGTTATACAAATGAATATATAATACATTTTTAATTTAATATAAGTACAAGTTTAAGCTGGTTTTGTGATTTTTTTTTAAACATAGTTGGAATTATGCAATGTGTAACCAAATAGATATTTACTGACCTTGTATACATGTCCATTAGCTTGACATACACAGATTTAAACAATGACATTTATTGGTCTTTTTCTATGTTTCAAGACTTTTTTAATAATTATGACCACACAGTAACAAATAACACTCCACTGTCAGGGTTGAAAGCGGTCACGACTTCCTCCCATCATTCGTCTCATTTTAAAATTCATTCCTTAAACTTTGTCATCTCAAAATAGGACAAGTCCTAGCAGCCTGCCAGTTGCAGCATAGGACAGAGACTGGCTGCTTTTATTTGGCTTTCCCTAAAAACCCATGGAGATACCATTTGGCCTTCTGAAACTATTTTCTGGAGATTTTGAGAACAGAGCCTAGAAGACAATAGGACTTAGGACAAGTGGGCAGAGTAAATACTAATGGATTGTTCATCACTAGTAGGACTTTATTCAGCACTTACTGTCATTAGATTAAAACTAAGCTTTAGTGGTTAACAATGGCTTGTGGGGATTTCTTCACTATAGATCAGCTAGTTTAGATTATCTTTAACCTTTTTGTTTAATACTTCTGGTCATTTTTGCTTTACTTAATTTCATTACTAACCCTGCAGTAACGTATATATCATTATGTTAGGTTTCAGTGGCTTTGATAAGTCTGTTTGAAACAATGCTGCTGGGTTATCTGAGCTACAAGGTAAGTCCTATATGCTTTGGAATCAATTCTCCATTTGATACATTTCTTTTAATGTTAAGGGGAGTTTACACATGCTCATTGACCAGAGATGAGATCCCTTTGTAAGGTAGTTCACTACTTGCAGTTTGGGCTAAAGATAAAAATGATTATCTTAAATTAGCTGTGACTAATCGGTGAAGAAAACTGTTACTCATAATTGTACTAAAGTGCATAACTCATTCATGATTCATTAAGTTTACAATGGGCCTAAATCAAGGATCAGGAAGTCAATGGCAGACTTTCAGTGGGCTTTTAATCAGCTCACTGTTTAGTTAAAAAAAACTATAGAGGATCATAGCATCAAACATATGAAGGAAGGAATGTGCAGACGCTCAGTTAGCATAAGTCAGCCTCTCTCTGTCAAATTTGATATCATTAGTTAAATTTACACCAGCTGACAATCTGAGAAGAAGCATTTTGTAGTTTGGCAATTACCACAATGAATATTTGCCAATATGGGGCAAATTTTTCTTTAGATGTGTTATCTGCATCTTCCAACTGGTAACCAAATTCATTTGGGAAATGGTCTTGAATCAGTAATTCCCACTGGTGCTGAAGTGGCATTAGTGAGCACTATACTGTTGGAAATGCTATTTTTCATGAAAATGAATACACAGTCTTGACTGCTTTGCTTCTTTCTAATTTGGACAACTGCACTCTGCTAATTTAAATTTTCACATCCTTTCATTTGGAAAGTTTATTCTTTTTGGCTTCCTGCCTAAGCCACTGGACAGACTTACAGTTAAATATATTACACACACACACACACACACACACACACACACACACACACACACCTTTTCATTCCAAGTATTGCTGTACTTCAGGAATGGGGAAGTGATAAAGATCATTAGAAGGAGGGAGAACAAATTATTCACTTTAGCCTCCAAGTATATGGCAAAAAGCAACGTGTTTATTCTTCAGAAAGCACAGTTGGACATAAGGAAAAACTTCTCAATTGTCAGGTTGGTTAAGCACTAGAATAAGTTGTAAAGGGAGGTTGTGGAGTCTCCACCATTGGAGATTTTTAAGAGCAGGTTGACAAATTTAGGAGGAGAGGCTAAAGGATTTGGACTTATTTAGTCTACAGAAGAGAAGAATGAGGGCGGATTTGATAGCAGCCTTCAACCACCTGAAGGGGTGGGGGGGTTCCAAAGAGGTTGGAGAGAGACTGTTCTCAGTGGTGACAGATGACAGAATGAGGAGCAATGGTCTCAAGTTGCAGTGGAGGAGTCTAGGTTGGATATTAGGAAAAACTATTTCACTAGGAGGGTGGGAAGCACTGGAATGAGTTACCTAGGGAGGTGAGTGGAATCTCCATCCCTAGAGGTTTTTAAGTCCCAGATTGACAAAGTCCTGGCTGGGATAATTTAGTTGGGGTTGGTCCTGCTTTTAGCAAGGGGTTGGACTCAATGACTTCCTGTGGTCTCTTCCAACCCTATGATTCTGTAAACACTGTCAAAGATGGCGGGGGGGGGGGGGGGGGAAGGAGGAGGACAAGGACTCGGGGAGAAGAGGCAGAACAGAGGCAGCTAGACTTGAGCACCTTCTGGAGCACAACACGCAAGCCTCCAGGCAGTCCTCAAAACCGTCTGGAGTACATGGCACAGCACTCTGGTGGTGACTTAAGGGGCCTGGGGCTCTGGCCACCTGTGGGGCTGCACCTCTTGAGATGCCTTCTAGTTCTGTGATTCTATGATTTATGTAAGTCCAAAGTTCTTAGGGTGGCTTTGGTATGAAAGACCTTAAATTGAAATCTTGGCTCAGATACACAAACTATTTAGTCTCCTAACTTCTATTGACATCAAGGAAGTTAGGATGTTAAATACCTTTGCAGATCTGGGCCCTTGGTACTTTTGAAAATCCCACTAGGCATCTTTGTTTGTCTAAATACCTTTTGAAAAATCTACTCCTTCCACCTAGTAATGTTGAACAGAGCAATACCTAAAACCTTTGAAAAGCTGTGATTAAACTTGTTACAAGAGGCAATTGAATAAAGAAGTGATTGTGAAGTCAACAGAGACCTGAATTTGTGTCTGGGCTTAAATGATATAACACAAAAATAGAAAGTCAAGATAAATCTATACAGGACAGTATATTGTCTATATTATCTTACACAGCCACATCTTGTTTCTCTTATATATTAGGTATAATAAACAGAACAGGGGACTGGATGTCAGAAAACTTGAATTTCACTTCTAAGTTGTCCACTGCATCCCTGGATCAATTAGGGACTCTTTTTTTTTTCTAATTTTGTTACATTCATCTCTCTGTGATCTTAGAGAGCAATTTTGAAAATATGGGTCAATATTCATCTGCACCTCTTATTCCAACACTAAACTAGGGATCTTTGCAAAAGTCACTGAGATCAGCTGATGAATGCAAGTACAAATAATAAATTTGTTTTTATTTTTCTTTAATATGTCAATTTTTCTATAGTTACATTTTCTAAAGTATGTTAGAATTTCATCACATAATTTGCCCTTTAAATGTTATTATGTGCTATTATAATTAATTGTAGGAAATTTGCATTTTGAGATTTTTTTTTTTTTAGTTAAAACAAAATAAATTTCATGGAACAAAACAAGAAAAGGCTTTATTTTAAAAATTTAACTCTCGTTTTATGAAATGAGAGCATTTTATGTTTTTAGTTTATGAATCAATTTAATGCCACTTTTTCAATTAGTGCTATTTAAATACTATTTCTAAAGTTTTTAGGTCAGATTTATACCCTTGAAAACTTTATACAAACACAACTATTCTATCTAGCATTTTATACCTACATCTACTTTACATCAGTTTCGCTGAGTATACAAGATGTAACATAATGGCGAATCAGTCCCTTAAAGTAGATCTTTATATCTGTGGAAAGTTTATATCTGTTTTGATAGCAATTTATATCCATTTTGCACATATTGTAAATTACTGTATGTAAGAATGGACATACTGGGTCAGACCAACAATCTGGACTAGTATCCTCTTTTCCAACAATGGCCAATACCAGATGGTTTAGATGAAATAAACAGATCAAAGCAATCAACTGATCCATCCTTTTGTCCATGCCTAACTTAGGCTTAAGGCACAGAGCACCCAAATCATGAGGCTGCATTCCTGACCATCTTAGCTAATACCTACTAATGGATCTTTCCTCTATGAATGTATCCAATTCTTTTGTGAGCCAATAATAGTTTTGGCCCTCATAATATCCCCTGGCAGTGAGTTCAACATATTACAGGTCAATGGAGAATCAGTCCCATAGAAACTGATAATGAGAACTTGTACATGTCCTGAATTGATTGTTTGGGAAACTAACACAGCAGGTTATCCAGCAAGTTCTTGGACTGCATTGGATACATTTTTTTTATTTCAGAAGGTTGAGAACGCTACAAGGGTGGAAGCTTTTCTTGATTTGATTTTAACAAATAGGGAGGAACTGGTTGAAAATGTGAAAGTGGAACAGCAAAATAGAGACAATAGATTTCAGGAAGGCAGATTTTAGTAAACTCAGAGAGCTGATAGGTAAGGTCCCATGGAAAGCAAGACTAGGAGGAAAAACAACTGAAGAGAGTTGGCATTTTTGTAAAGGAACATTATTAAGGTCCCAAAAGCAAACTATTCCACTGTGTAAGAAAGATAAAAAGTATGACAGGAGACCACCTTGGATCAACCGAGAGATCTTACATGATTTTTAAAAAAAAAAGAAGTCATATAAAAAGTTGAAACTAGGTCAAATTACAAAGAATGAATATAAGCAAACAACACAGATATGCCAGGGCAAGATTGGAAAGGCAAAGGCACAAAAAGAGCTAAATCTAGCTTGAAACATAAAGGTTAAGAAGATGTTTTACAAGTATATTAGGAGCAAGAGGAAGACCAAGGATAAGATAGGCCCATTAGTCAGTGAAGAGGGAGAAAGAATAATAGGAAACTTGCAAATGGTGGAGGTGCTTAATGACTTTTTTATTTCAGTTTTCGTCAAGAAGATGCATGGTGACAGGATGCTTAAAATAGTGAATGCTAGTGCAAATGGGGTAGGTTTCGAAGTTAAAATAAAAGAACAAGTTAAAATTACTTAGAATAGTTAGATGTCTGCAAGTCACCAGGGCCTGATGAAATGCATCTTAGAATACTCGAGGAGATGATAGATGAGGTATCTGAGCCTTTAGCTATCATCTTTGAAAAATCATGGAAGTCAGGAAAGATTCCAGAAGACTGGAAAAAGGCAAATATAGTGCCCATCTATAAAAAGGGATATAAGAACAATCCAGAAAGCTACAGACCAGTCAGTTTAACTTCTATGCCAGGGAAGATAATGGAGCTAGTAATTAAGGAATTCATCTGTAAGCATCTGGAAGAAAATAAGGTGATAGGTAACAGCCAGCATGGATTTGTAAAGAACAAATCATATCAAACCAATCAAATAGCTTTCTTTGATGGGATAACAAGTCTTGTGGATAAGAGGGAATTGTTGGACGTGGTATACTTAAATTTTATTAAGGCATTTGACATAGTCTCACATGACCACCTTATCAATAAACTAGGGAAATACAACCTAGATGGGGCTACTATTAGGTGATGCATAACTGGCTGGATAACCATTTTTGGAGAGTAGTTATTAATGGTTCACAATCATGCTGGAAGGGCATAAAAACTGGGATTCCGCAAGGGTCTATTTTGGGACCAGTTATGTTCAATATCTTCATCAATGATTTAGATGATGGCACAAAGAGTATGATTATTAAGTTTGCAGATTATATCAAGCTGGGAGGGGTTGCAAGGGCTTTGGAGGATAGGATTGTAATTCAAAATGATCTGGACAAACTAGAGAAATGGTCTGAGGTAAACAGGATGAAGTTTAATAAAGGACAAATGCAAAGTACTCCTCTTAGGAAGGAACAATCATTTTCACACATACAGAATGGGAAGTGATTGTCTAGGAAGGAGCACTGCAGGGAGGGATTTAGGGGTCATAACAGATGACAAGTTAAATATGAGTCAACAGTGTGACACTTGCAAAAAAAAAAAAGCAAATATAATTCTGGGAGGCATTAACAGGAGTGTTGTGAGCAAGTCATGAGAAGTCATTCTTCCGCTCTACTCTGTGCTGATTAGGCCTCAATTGGAGTATTGTGTCCAGTTCTGAGTACCACATTTCAAGAAAGATGTGGAGAAATTGGAGAAGGTCTAAAGAAGAGCAACAAGAATGACTAAAGTTCTAGAAAACATGTCCTATGAGGGAAGACTGAAAGAACTGGGTTTGTTTAGTTTGTAAAGGAGAAGACTGAGAGGGAACATGAGGGTCATTTTCAAGTATCTAAAAGGGTGTTACAAGGAGGAGGGGAAAAAATTGTTCTCCTTGGCCTCTGAGGATAGGACAAGAAGCAATGAGCTTAAATTGCTGAAAGGGAGGTTTAGGTAGGACATCAGGAAAAACTTCCTGCCTATTAGGGTGGATAAACACTGGAATAAATTGCCTAAGGTGGTTGAGGAATTTCCATCACGAGATATTTAAGAGCAGGTTAGACAGACATCTGTCACGGATCATCTAGACAGTGCTTGGTCCTGCCATGAGGGCAGGGGACTGGACTCAATGACCTCTTGAGGTCCCTTCCAGTTCTAGTATTCTATGATTCTATATCAGATATCTCCCTGGAGACTAACTTTGTTGCTACATGTGTGTCCTTTTTCTCTCTTGTAATAGAGACACTACCAGTACAATGAAATCTGTAGCGTTGATCATGCTTTGTTCAGAAGCATAAAGAAAAGTCCCCTAGACAGTAAAATAAGCAAAGATATTTGCTCAGTAGGAACACATGGTGGGTGAAATTATAATGTATTAAAAAATTGAAAGTCAAATTTCATTTAGTTTTTTGTTGTGCCCACAGTTAAATGAGTATTTAATCATCTTCCTCCCATCACTTCTGTTTACAGTTACCACACAGAACATTTAAAATTATCCAACTATAGTTTCATTCTTTTGTCAAATTAAAAATTTTCTGGCACTATAGCAGCAGTTGCCTTTGGTGGGGGGAATAAAGGATTTCCTTTTTGCCAACAAAGCTTGTATTTAGCATTCCATAACTGAGTCAGAGGATATAATGAGGAGGATTAATTAATTTGTTGGAAATGTCGGATCATTTATGTGCACATATTTAATTTATTCTATTGCACTGCAAATCCTTGAAATGATCCGTCACACAATCTATTCCTCATTATACCTGTTGCATTATTACATTAATTAGTATGAACTTCATGAATTTTAAGAGTCAGTAGAAGCTGGCTTCACAAGAGGACTTGTCTTTCCTAAATCCCAGAATCAGGACCTACTTGGTAATTTAACTTCTCATAAATAGGTGATATATGGTCTCATTTACCCTAAGCTATTGTCTGCCCCCTCATATGAACACTACTGCCAAATCCTCCAGTCCTTTCTCAGGCAAGACTCCTATATCACTGGGAACCCTGCCTATGTGAGGATCACAGGATTTGGCACTTAGACTCTTTAGATTAATCATATTTGTATATTGTTTGGGATGAATGATCTCTACAGTGCAACTCGGTGTACATCTGCTTCTGAAGTTTGGTATTTTTGTTGTTGTTTTTAAAAGGGGAACATCTGGGAACAAATTTTGAGAATACCCTTCCTCCTGGAAATAATCAACGCTGTCCCCTTTATCATTACAGTAAGTTTCTGACTTAAGCATGTATGATCATAACTGAATGGGATTATGGGTCTGCTCCAACACACACTGAAATATCAGTAGAAGTCTCTACTGACCTGTATGAGAGATGAACAGGCCCTATTGGAAGGGACAATTTAGCAATCTATGTTTGTCTTATTAAATAATTAAAGTTATACAGCCAACAATGCAATGAGCATGCTAAACCAGTTAGATGTAAAAGCCGAGAAAGCATTTTACCATGCACTTAAACTACCTGTCATATATATTATACAGAAAGAAGAAATATAAATGTAAGTTAGTCTTTTTGCAACAGAAGCACACAGACAATTTCATTAAACACGGTATTGGATGTAGTTTCTTGGACAGGAAAGCTGCTAAAATGTATTTTTGTTTATTTCTCTTTCTCAGATTTTCTGGCCTTCACTAAGAAACCTATTTATTCCTGTATTTTTAAATTGCTGGCTTGCCAAACATGCTTTGGAGAATATGATTGTAAGTATAACCAAAAATAGTGAGGCAAGAATATTTATTTTTTAAATATATCCATTTTGAATCTGTTGCATTCAGCAAATCTGCTGCTTTCTGGTCAGGGGATTGCACGAGATAAGTTTAAGTTTGTCTTGGGCTTAATCACTTTTACAATTCAAATATGAATATGCTTCTGCATTTTGCTTTATCAATATCTTATATCAAATCTGGAAAATGTCAAAGTGTTAGACATAGTTCCCACAGTTGATTAAACTGATTCATCACTGGCTTCCATCAAGGCAAGTTCCTAGCATGGCTAACTCTTATGACACTTGCATATAGTCTTTACAACAGACATCTAGAGGGCTACTATGCTCTAGTTACTCCTGGTTGGCATATCCTATGGGCCAGGTGTTAAATTTAGAGCACATTCCATGGTAGTCAAAACACCCAGTCATGGAGATTAGGGAACCCCAACTGACTCCTTTGCACTATCCATGGTTCTCAGTAAATTTTAAGTATATTTTTGACATTGTCTCTTATCAGGATATGACAGAACTGTTGTATAGAATCAGCAGACGCATTATTAAAAAAACAGAACCAATCTGCTTTTTTTCTATTAATATAGAATGATCTCCATAGAGCCATTCAACGTACACAGAGTGCAATGTTTAACCAAGTTCTTATTTTAATATCAACATTGTTATGTCTTATCTTCACATGGTAAGTGGCACGTGCTTATTACATGTTCTCATTTAAGCACATCGTATTGAAATGGGCATAGTGGGAATAGTGTTTGTTAAGAGATAATGTTATTCCCATGCAAGGTTTTAATTAACTGGCAACTCCAAGGCAGTGTTAATGCAGTAAGTCTGGGTGATAAGGGGACTAGAATTATTCTAATACTTATGAAAATTATACCAGTGCAAAAACATCAATGGAAAAAAGAGAAGACAATTTCTGATCTCAGGGAGAATTAGTCAAATACACCCCTCCCCCACACAGGTTCCCAAACACTGAGCCCTGCAGTTGGGTTATTAAACGGAAGCAGCTGTGGCTAGAGTGGCACCTATTGGGGCTTTTGTGACCTTGTGCTTGGTTAAGACACTCTCCATTCTAGCCTTCGTTGTCTGGGAGAGACCTGTCAGGGAAGGATTCACAGTATCAAAACACTGGCTACTCCAGTGTCTCAATACTGTCTTCATAGGGAGCACAGAGACACCGATAACATTTCTGCTCATGAGCTAGTACAGCAGCTGCAGTTGGGCAGCAGTACAAACCAATGGCCTAGGTTATGGCTCCTTTCCAACAGCAAAGCTCCCTGCCAAACCTTTATTTCTCCAGGTGGCAGAGAAGGGGACAGTCAATTGGGAGGACCCTGTTAGAGCAGCTATATTCACTGTGCTAGCCAGAGTGCCTGTGTTGTCAGTACATTGATAAAGCTCAGTCTGTCATTCTGGAGACACTGATTTGATTTTCTTCTGCTTTATTTTTCCAACCTAATTCTTCTGCTAGCCACTGCTATATGACTTTCACCCTTTGGTCAGGCTAAAGTAACACATGGCCTCTTTCAGGTCTGCCATTAATGTCTGTTCTTTAATCAGAAGTACTTGTGCTCTCTAGCGGCTCACAGAATATTTCTATTTTTACTCCCTTCACTTACAGCCACATAATTGCATGAGGCCAGATCCTGCAGTACTTCTCCATCCAGAAGTATTTAAGTCTATTTTAGCTGCAATTTTCCATTTAACTCCCATGGGATTTTTTCACTGATCAGGCTATGTCTACTACAGAGTTTTTGTGGAAAAACAGCAGTTTTTCTGCAAAAACTTGCAGAGAGTCCACACCTCAAACGTGTTTTTGCACAAGTAATTCAAAAGATCAAAGGGTTTTTTCCACAATTGGTAATCCTCATTCTACGAGGAAGAATGCCCTTGTGCAAAAAAGCATGCGTGGATAGGGAAGAGGGGGTTTTTGCACAAGAAGAGGGAAAAGGAAAAAACACAGGTGCCCTGGTGGCCATTTTGTCTATAGCAATCAGAGCTTACTTGCGAGAGAGCATCCAGGCAGTCTGGACACTCTCTTGCACAAAAGCGCATTGCTTTTTTGATGTGCTTTTGCATGTGGATACCCTCTTGCACAAGGAGTTTTTGCGGCAGATCTCTTCTGATTAAAGCTTCTTGTGCAAAAAGCCTGCAGCCTAGACGTAGCCTCGAATAAGGACAGCACCATTTGACCCACTCTATTCATAATGCTGTCACTATAATACCCAGGTAATATCTGCCACAGGAAAAGAACAGTATAGGAAGCTCGGAGAATAAGTTCTGCTTTAAAGTTTATTAATCTGCTCCCACATTTACCACATTTGTCTGCTCCCGCTAGACAAAATATAAAGTATGCATCCACTTTACAGTGAAGCCAGCTTTCTGGAATTAAAGCAGTTTCCTGAGGGCTTGCTGGTTGACAAGTATATGAGCTCCATCTGAAGTGGAACATTTTGTTTGGATCCAGGCATTTTGGTAACTGACAGTAAACGTAGAAAATGGCAAGTCGAACTACAGTAATTGGGTCTGGTTTCAACAGTTGCAGACACAGGCTCATTTTAAATCATATGCTGACCTACTGTTGACCCTGCTAGACAGAAAAATAAGCTAAATAGGAATGAAAAACACCCAATAACAATTGCTAAATGAATCAATTTCTCGGTGTACTTGTACTATTTGTTGACATCATTTGCATAAAATCAGTCTTGTGCTAACCAAGAAATTGCTTATATTATTTATCTGAACATACAGTATTAAGATTTATATATTCTGGGGTAGCTATTTATATATGAATTTACAGTATCGAGCAGCACTGTGATGATTACAGAAATAGTCAAACACACCATTGACAGTGTGCCAAACCTGTTTCCTGGATAAGGCCTAGTTATGTTATACCCTTGGTGAAGTTAGAGCCAGTGTCTTTCTTTAGTAGCTGTCCTTATTACTGGCTCAAATACAGACTCTGCTTCAGAGCAACAGAAGGGAGTAAAATGTCTCATTGCCAGCCAAACACATTGTAGGGGAATATGCAAAAGCAGAAAAGTGAAGCTACCACCAGGCTATCATTTCACATCCCACAGGCAGTGACAAGAGTAGCTCTGTCTCCAACTGTAGTGGATCACGTACCAGAGTCAACACAAAACCCTTCTGCAGTCACAAATTTTTCCCCAATCACTCAGGTCCACTGAAAGGGCAGAGGTAAAGGGGGCAGTTGCTCTGGGTCCCACTGCTGCTACTGCTACTGCAGGACTATATCACCTGGATCAGTGGTTCCGAATCTGTGGTTCATGGGAAGTTTTAAATGTTTGGATCGGGCCCACTGATGTGCCCAATCCTTTCCTTTCCTTTCCTTTTTTTTCTCCCTGGGAGTCTGTGAAATTTTAATACATTGAAAAGGGATCTGTAAGCTCAAAAAGGTTGGGAAGCACTATCCTAGACCATCCCTGATATATATTTGTCTAACTTGTTCCTAAAAACCTAATCACAGGAATTTATTCCACTACTCTGATAGCCTTATAGTTAAAGAGATTTTTTTTCTAACATCTAAACTAAATCTTCCTTGCTGTAGATTAAGTCAATTACTCTTTGGCCTACCTTCAGTAGAACAATTGATCGTCATGCTCTTTATAACAGTTCTTAATCTATTATCTATTTGAGAACTTGTCAGGTCCTCTCTCCTTTGTCTTCTCTCCTCGAGACTAAACATGTTCATGTTTTTTAGGTTCCTCATAGGTTTTCCAAATGTGTCTCATTTTTGTGGTTCTCTTCTGAATTAATTTCTCCATATTTTTTCTTTAAATATGAGACCCAAAAGTGTGCATAGTACTCCAGGTGAAGCCTCATCAGCACTAAGTAGAAGGGACAATTGCCTTCAGTATCTTGCATCCAGCATTCCTGTTAACACATCCCAGGCTGACGTTAGCCTTTTTCAAAACTGCATCACCTCTTACTATAACTTTCAGTACCACTGCCTTCATTCTCCATTTTGTTGTGTATTTGATTTGCCCTGTAAACTCTAGTATTTTGCACATCTTTTTGAGTTGATGATTTCAGACCATTTCTCCAATTTATCAAGATCATTTTGAGTTCTAATCCTATCTTCCACGGTGCATCTGAAAACATCATAAATATATTCTTCATCTCATCACCTAAATAGTGAATAGAACTCAAGAGAGACCCCTGCAGGATACCATTAGATATATCCTTTCAGTTTGATGCTGAGCCAGAGTACATTTTTCAGCTACTTGTGTGTCCAACTTATAGTAATTGTAACCTTTGAGTGGGCTAGACTTCACTGCCGTTCTCAAATATCTAAAATAAAGAAAACTCCTCAACTCCCATAGAAAGTAACTGGAGACCCAGAGTTCAGTGTAAGGAATTTCAGCAAAGATTGCCCAGTGTCAGCCTCCCCACATTCAAGTACCAAAACGGAACTAAAGAAATTAATGTAATTAAAAAACTCTATAAAATCTTATGATAAAGAAACAAATAATCTAATTCTTACAGCATAACATAACCATTTTATAACCCACAGACATTGTCTTCACAGTTACAATAAATATACATAAATTTAAAAAAGCCACCAAAAGGCCTGGGGTGGCTTAATGAATAAGTTATCAGCTTAAGGAGCCTGTGTTTGGTGGTTCAAGCCCTAGCAGCTGTTGTTAGGTTGGACAGGGTGCCACAAAACACGCTAAGAAGAAACTGGGAGAACCCAAAAGGTTAGATTTAGTTCACCAAACTCTCAGTTTGTGTCTCATCATCAAATCTGCACCATCTCTCTACTTTCTTGTAGGAATCCTCAGTTGGAGTCTAGGCCAACTCTTCCCCTCCTGTGGATCACTGCTAGGCAGCCAGCGAAATTATTAATCAGTCAGTTAACTCACAAGTGAACAGGCTTAAAGAAAACCTTGTTACAAGAATATACAAAACCTGAGAATAACCAAATAGAAATGGCTCTTTCCCCATTGCTGCATTTACAGAGGAGTTAAAGAATCCCACTAACTGAGAAAGTAAAACAGTTTGGCTAAAATCAAAACAATATTCAAAGCAGACAATTAGCACAGAAGAAGGTATTTTCCACTCCCTGTTTCCCTTGCTATAATTAATATTGCCCATGTGCCCTTGGAGAGGGTTAACATCATTACTACCTGCTGCAAAATACTTCACAGTGAGGAACAGCAGCCTGATCTCAGCTCAGCTTTTCCCCACCTCACACAGGGCACAGGCCAGGGCTGGATTAAGGGTGGGGGAGGGGCTAGCCGGGCAGCTGCTTAGGGCGCCAACCTATGGGGGGCGCCGTGTAGCCTCCACCCTCGGGCACACAGAGACAGCTGCAATCAGGCACCGTGTGGCCCTGGGCGCACGGCACCCCTTACAGCCCCAGGGGCGGGAGCTGCATGGTGCCTGATTACAGCTGTAAGGGGCACCATGCGCTTGGGAGGCGGGGGCCACGCATGCGCCGCGTGCCTCACGCCCGCTGCCCGGGGCGCAAGAATGGCTCAAGCCGGCCCTGGCACAGGCACAAGGCCCTTAGAAAAGCAGGTAGGATAGCCTACCCAGATATTGATGTTGAGGAACTAGACCAGTCAGTCTGAGTCCTTTATTCCTCACTATATTTGCACTTCTCTAGCCCTCTGGGATCTTACCCATCTTTATAAGTTTTCAGACACAACTGCTAATGATTTCAAGATTCCTAGATTTCAATTAATTCCTTAAGTCTAGGATGAATTTCATCAGGCCTGAATTACTTAACAGGTTAAAGGACATTTAGATTAATTATATGTATTTATTTCCCTCTTTCCATTTGTGTCCCCTCCATCTTGTAAATATTATGTTAAACAGCAGGTCATAATTTACCTTCTTAATAAAACTGAAGCAATATAAGCATCATACATCTTGATATCTGGTATTAGTTCTCCTTCTCCTCTACAAATAGTGGGCTGAGACTTTTCTTCATGGTGTGTTTGGTTGTTGTTGTTGTTGTTGTTGGTTTGTTTGTTTTTTTTGCTCCTGTTTATAGAACTGACCTTTTGCCTTTTTTGTGGCTTAGCCTTTCTAGTTTTATCCCTGCATACTGAGCTATTCATTTGTACTCATCCTCATTAATTTGATCATGTTTCAGTTTTTTGATTATCAGGTAATTAAAGAGCATCTTATGCACCATCTTTGCCTCTTTCTGTTCTTTCTGTCTTTCCTTGACATCCGCTTAGTTTGCTTTTTGTGCCTTTAAATATTGTCCAGGAAACTACCAATTCTTCTGAACTGTTATTTTGTGGTCAGATTCCCTTCCCCATAGGAACACTGCATATCCATTTCTGAGTTTGGGAAAGTTTGCAACTTTTATTAAGTCCATTGTCTTTATTCTGTTGCCCTCACTCATTCCTTTCCTGAGAACAATGAAATCTTTTATTTCACTCAATTTGACATCTGCCTTCTGATTCACAACCAATTCCCCCCTGTTAGTTAGAATGATTACGCCTTCATTGCCCCCTTTCAGCCACTGTGAAGCCTTTGGGGGACTAGGGAATGATAATCTTCCGATTTCTTCTTTGGTCTAATGACAGGTCTCAGTACCTGCCATAGGGATGCTGCAGCACTGCACCATCCTTGCCTGGCTTTGTGCCCAACAAGCACAATCTATCCAAAAACATGTGGAATCAGTGTCTGAGAGGCAACAAATACTGAACTTCACAGTGACAGCGATAAGACTTTTTTCCCAAAGTAGATTTACATTTCAAAATTAGGATTAAACAGTAAAAATATAAAAAAGCAATTTTGACTCAATTCCTGTGTGTATCTGACATTTATGCTGACTTTAAGAGCAAACAAGATTTGACTACCGCTGGCAGTGCAGAATGAATAGAACTATAGACAATTTATATCAATTGTTTTCTGCCTCATTCTTCATGAGCTAATCTATCGGTTAACTTCCAATGCATATTATCTGTGGCTATGCATCAGACCCTGGCTGAACATGCAGAGCATGTTAGAAAAGTCATTTTTGGTTATATTTGATCTAAGGCTATGTCTAGACTACATCCCTTTTTTGGTAAAGGGATGTAAATTAGGCATG